>JAUIMM010001205.1:840000-1005676 GCA_031769625.1 Taudactylus pleione
GTCTACACAGACTAGTTGTCACATGGCCATTTGCTCTGTTTAGCTAATGCAAATAATATACACTTTATCCAGAGCACCCAAACTACGTAAAGTCATGAAATGGGCTTTTGGTGAATCGCCGTAACTTATGGCGATGGTCACAGATGCAATCGCATGATGCTAATAGTAATATCGCCACATGTACTAAAGAGGGAGTTTATCTAAAATGGCGCTTAGGCAGTCATTCGCAAAATGGCGTCTTGCGGCCAGTTGCAAGATGGTGTCGCTGCGATTCAATTTTAAACTGATCTGGTCTCAGCCAATAATCCAGCTTCGACAGTCCACCCTTTGATAGCAAACAACATGCTATCACAATCTGCTATTAGAATTTAATTTAGGCTTACATTTACATATTATTTAGTGTTATTATGGGATGGCACAAGGTGGCTCTTAATCCATCAATAATGTGTCTCTGAGTGGGGACATAAAACTACTATTATACGCACACCGCGGATCGTGGAAGATCATGTGAAAGGTGTGGGGATGCACCAGTCTTATAAAAGCAGTCTTGAAGGGGAATTTAGACTTTACATTATCTGAGGTGTTTTAAAAATAACATTTCAATAATACATTCTATGCATGTCTAAATATAATACATTAAATGATGGTATTTCCTAGTTCAGGGTTGTAATGCAGTTCTATATTTACCTCGGTATTCATATTGTCATTACTGACCACCATCATAGTTTCGTTCTTGCGTTTAACTCTATTTTTACATTTTCCACACTTCAACACAATAGGAACACACCGGACGCATATGCGAATTATTATGATGACAATTAGTATAAGGATCAAGAATTTGCCTATACTGGCGATCACTTCCTGGACCCATTCCCCTAGACCTGAGAACCATTTTACTGGGTTCAGCCATATAACCCATCCTTCTATCTTTTCCCCTACTTCAGCCACTGAAGCATTATGGTTCTTACGAAACTCCCATTTTAGCTGCAGAATTTCATCCATCTTTCGGTCTCTCACCTCCTTGAGGTCGCTAGTATCATTGGTGACGTAGGTGCAACATTGTACTCCAAACTGGGTGGCTAACGTTACGCAATACCCTCCAGTAACAGCAGTTAAATAATTCAACACTAGCCTGTGTTGCACCAGTTCTTTCTTGTATGCTTGCAATTCTCTCCCTGTGTACCTGAATGTGTCATCGTACATCTCGGTGATATTATCTATCAATTTAGCAAGTTCCTGAATATACCTAAAATTTAATGTACCCCGAGTAATCCTGGTGGGATCCAATGTGATTAAAACTTGAAAGCCAGTTGTCTCACTGATTAACTGAGTGGCTTTATGCACGTCACCAGGTATCATATTTCTTTTGCCTCTGTGTTCATATTGTGTGTGAAGATATGGTGACGGTGTGTTTTTATGAATACCAAGCATTTCAACATGTGTGAGGGTCATAACTTCTGAGACTACTCTTCCCAGGTAACACAATAACAGTACTAAGATTGGTCAGACACTCCCCTGATTGGCATTGCGCTCCTCCTGATTCTCCATCAGCACTGCCATCAGCTCCCATTTCCTCAATCGGTCCTCCATCACAGACACTGGGTATCCCCAAATAGATCATCACGACAGAAACTCTGGAAAAACAGAACTAGGATGACCACAGCAGACCACTCCATTGCTGGAAGCACTGATCCACACATTTCTTTAGCTCAGATATCTCACCATCACCTTTTCAATCCTCCCAGCACAAGCAAACAATCAACAGGTCCATGCCATCGGCCCCGTCTCCACCTTGTATCTCCACCGGCTGGTTAACCTACCTATAGTGAGTGGAATGGACCCAAGTATCTTCCTCGGCCACCCTTTGAGGATGTGGTATCGTCAGATAGGGACCTTTCCACTGATCAGTCAAACAACCTAAGCTAAAAAAAATTTTGGATCATAACAAATTCTCCAGGTTTGACATCATGACAGTTTGCATTAGACATGTTAGTTAATAACATTTTCAATTTCGGTTATTCTCATTCATCTTCGTGAGACCCTGCACAGTAACCTCATTATCATATTTTCACATGAGGCTGCCTGTTTGAACAGTATCTCAAAGGGGGGCAAATAAAGGAAAAGACAGTCTGGGATAATCTTAGTGTTGTTACCCATCACCTTACACATGTTCTTGGAAACGTCACCTGTAAAATAAGTCCTCCTATCATTTTTTAATAATTCTAGGGATATAGTATCTGCATACAGGTTCCTGCAATTAAATCTTGTTATTAATAGCTACTGCTCTAAATAATGCCTGGGCCACTGGGTTGGATAGTATTCCGAGTATTCGACCTTAGCCTGGCATAGCTGCCATTTATGCTTAGCAACCTTGTGTCCTGTGAGTGGGAGATAAAGCACAACAATTTAATATCATTTAAACATGACCTAACATACAACAATAAATCGTCCACATTTTACATTAGAACAGATCCATTGATAGGTTGAAAAGATAGTAAACAGTTATATAAGGCCTGGGAGAAGATACTGGGGTTGCCTAAGAAACCCATGGGAAACTCGTGTTCCTGTGTGGTGTTCTCCACTTTGCAGTTCTTACTTATGTGTCCCACTTGGTGACAGTTAAAACATAATTTTGAACGGGGTGGATGAAAGGATTTTTTTGGGAGTTGAGCAAGAGGAAAAGATGGTGGATATGGAGGATAAGGGTATGGTGGGAGGTATGAAGTTTGTGGGTAGCATGAGACCTGTGGTTGTGTATGATATGTGGAGTAAGGATGTGTTTGCTGTGGTGTGGGATTGGTGAGGACGTGTACCTGTTCAGGTGCAGGTGTGTGTGTGGGTGCAGGTGTGTCGGTTGGCTGTGATGTTATTGTCATTCCCTCCAGAGCTTGCATACTGACAGCCATTAGTTTTTCACTCTGGGTCTCTCTCTTTTTTTAGATGTTTTTATCATGTTCAATGGCAGATTCTATGAGGGTATCTATTGTGAGTCCCTGCCAGCCAGGCTGTGAGGTCTGAACCCGGGTCTTTAAATTTTCTTTCAGACCGTCCACGAGTACCATGACTATCATTCCCCTGTGGTGAGTGCTATCTTTAATATCTTCTATCCAAGTGTACTGGGTGATAGCCTGCAGAGCCCGGTCGCAATAATCTTCTGCAGATTCACTCTTCTTTTGCTTAATGGTGAAAATTTTGTCCAATTAACTACTACTGGGAAATATATACTGGTCTGTTAAGGGAACGTCACCATCCAGTACACAATCCGTGATAAATATTGTCACGTCGGTACTGTGTGATAGACAGGCCCTTAACACCACCCGCCAATCTTTATTAGTTGGCTCATGTGAACTACCCAAATTTCTCAAAAATCTTTGACATTTGGCTAGGTCCTTTTTGGGATCGGGGAAATCATTTATGATGGAATTTAGTTCTGCTCTTGGCCAAGGACAATGCATTACTACTTCCCTCGTGGGCACTACACCGTTCGCATCTGCATTTCCATTCGGAACAGTTATCGTCCGAATAGGATGCAGACCGGTAGCGCTGCTACCTTTGACCTTGTTACCTGGCTGGGAGTTTAATCTGTTGCTGCTACGTATGGTATTAACAACTTCCTCTACGGGTGCAGAGGGTGTTAACACTTCCCTTGCTGTTACCGATGGAGTTGGCGGCACCACTTGTGATTGTGGTGATGCAGCATCTATCATTTGCACAGCATGGGAAATGGCAGACATTACAATAGGCTCATCATCCATATCATAAACATTTTTTTTATGGTTGCTTAAGAGAGGGTACAAGTTGCTTGTTACATTTTTATGGGTATTTTTGGTAACTGTACTTGCACCTCCATCCACATAAGGTGGGGGAGGTGAGCGTGAACTGCTGGCAATACTCTCCACAATGCTACCTTCCCGCACGTGCGCGCCATTTGGCAGCTCGCCCGTATTGCAATTTAGTGTCGCGGGTGTATTCTCTGGCAATGTGCTCGCGACGCTAGTTTGCGTCGCTTGCACATTTTTAAGCCACGCATCCCCTTCATGCTGCCACAGTTTTAAACACTCATAATATTTAACCTTTTTTTCTCGGGAGCGCATCAGACTGATGTGATCCCGGGCATTATCTAGTACATTTTTATCAAAACTACCAATTCTGGGAAACGGTCTAACACTCTTCATTATCATTTTAAACCATACATCACAATACCTTATCGCATAAGTACCGTACTTAGTATGCATAATACGACGAGCCGATCCGATCGGCTCCTCCATTAGCAGCACATCATTGTCTAACATCTCTACTGTTTGCGCGGCTCCCATTCTGAGACAAAATCCTACGCTTTTCAATAAAGATTTAAACTGGTGAAAGACAATCAATATACTTTCACTTACCTGTGGACGATTTAAGTCGGCGGCGCCCACACTCCTGGATAAGATTTGAAAAAGGCAACTTCCACACCCGGATGAGATTTAGTAAGGCAACTTCCACACCTATGGAAGTTTGTATGTCGGCTACTGCCACGCACCTCTCTACAACAAAGACAACATGTACACCTGCTACTGTGTATAGAACGGTAAAGCTACTTACCGAGCAGCTAGACTAACCCTTGCACCTAGCCCTTAAGGATCATACAATACCCTTAACTGTAGGGAACAAGTTACCCCTACCAACACATATTCACTGTTACACACTTTTTTTCCTGCACAGAAAAATACACGTTAACCCAGATATTGATAACAATTGAAAAATGTAAACCTCAACGGCTTTATTTAAACATGTGGCAGCACGACCGGAAGTACGTATACGCTATTGTGCGACCAGTCACATACACAATAATGCGACTACCACACAACCGTATGACAACCTTTTTTTTAGCTGCGTACGCAAAAGTGCATCTTTACTGTGCGCAAAACTGTGACTCAGCCGCGTGCTCAATACTGCAGCTCCCCTTTTAAACGTTAGGTTCTATCAACAAAGGAAAACAAACTTTTTCCTCTCTTGTCCCTGGATTCTAGTCAGCTTCCTTGGCTCACAAGAAAACGGGTAGCGATCTCTCAGCACTGAGCGGTTGCAGGTAAACCCTTCATGTGGCCACTCCACCCTTTGCTGAGATATCGATAACCGTATGTGCCGTGTGAGTAGCTAAGTGACTTCACTATGAGCCCCCAACTAAGGAATCTATATTAGAACCTCTATACACTCCTTCCTATACCTTCTAATATCCTGCCTATACCTTCTAAGGATGACACTAATTTACGTACGCAGTCATAAAGTAAATAATGACTTCAGACCTGGAATCTGTGGTTCCAAAGCACAAGTATTATTCAAGTAAATGTACAGTCAGTTACACGCTATTGATCCAGACACAATTCGGCGCAAAGGAATTATACAGACCCAAGTACAGTATACATATGCAGCGCTTCCGGACCAGATGTTAGGCATCAGCAAGAAACCCCTTCATCAATCAGCATTCAGCAAGAAGACTAAGACCCAGTGTTGGAGCACACATATTTATACCTCCCAGAAATAGACAACACAATAGAGAAGTTTGTTGCTGATGCTATTGGTTCCCAAGGGGGATACATCTGTTACAGAGCATTTAACAGGCTGATTCAAATAGACACAACCCAGCCTCCAACAACTGAGGGTCTCTGGTTTCCCGCCCCATGTAACATCCTAACAGTTGTTCATATTATATACATTTTGTTGTTTGAAGTCTCTGCGGTCCATAAGTTGAGAATGCATGATGCGATCTCCACACCGATAATACCGGAATTCTGTTGAAAGAGTACGCATCAGTACAAAACCAAACACGGCTTACTTAGCATGTATAAAACCTTAGTTACCAAATAATCTTTATTTCACAGCATTTATACTAAATGAACGAACTTAAATCTTATCCCTTAAAGCTTATGGAACCTTGTATGTGGATATGTAATGTGTGAGTATGCAGGGTTTGATATAAAGACGCTAGTTAACTTGGAGCAGATGCATGCGCATAAAGCTAATGAACAGCGTTTTCATATAGGATCTTATGCATTCGCTAATATGCGATTAGTTACCAGTGCAATTGTGCATATTAATGTATGAGAAATGGTGCACTTACATCACATTTAAACTAAGTGAACACCTAGCAGTGTGAAATGCTGATCCTTATAGTTCCACACGCCCACCTCTCTCAGCAGTCCCCACCCTTCCCAGGCTCAAAAGTAAAGTTCTTTGTTCTCCCAGACTCTTGTGTAAAATGCAAATTAGCACAGCTACAAGACCCAAAACCTAAGATAACACTCTTGGCTTTGAAGGTATTTTTATTGCAGGAAGCCTGCTAATGTAAGGTGTGTATTCGAGCAGGGTCACCTGGAGTGAGAGCAGACGTTGTATCCAGGAAGCTTGTCTACACAGACTAGTTGTCACGTGGCCATTTGCTCTGTTTAGCTAATGCAAATAATATACACTTTATCCAGAGCAACCAAACTACATAAAGTCATGAAATGGGCTTTTGGTGAATCGCCGTAACTTATGGCGATGGTCACAGATGCAATCGCATGATGCTAATAGTAATATCGCCACATGTACTAAAGAGTGAGTTTATCTAAAATGGCGCTTAGGCGGTCATTCACAAAATGGTGTCTTGCGGCCAGTCACAAGATGGTGTCGCTGCGATTCAATTTTAAACTGATCTTGTCTCAGCCAATAATCCAGCTTCGACAGTTCGCTATAAGACAGGGCGGCTGTCAATGGTGAGTGGCAGCTCGCCCCGTTTTGTAGGTGGGTAGGGGGGTGGCTGCACAAACGCAGGCGTTCCCTTAGGAACGCCTGGTGTATGGGAGGATCTACTGACATCACTAGTGATGTCAGTAGTGGACTTCCCACTCTATTAGAGCAGGGAGTCCACTCGGGCTTGCGGAAGCTGAAACCCTACCCCAGGGTCTCGTCGCAAGCCTGATGGTCGCGATAACTGCGACTGTCTCCAGCCCACTCGCACAAGCTGTGGGTTGACACCCACAGCTTTGCGAGCGGACTGGAGACAAAATAAAAACGCCCACAGAACCTGCGAGCTGCCTGCGACAGCGAACGGGTCTGAATCAGGGCCATAGTTCCCCTGATTCATATTACACCACATAGTAGTGTCCCTTATTGGTGTTATGTCACACAGTAGTTCCCCTTTTACACAATGCCCACAGTAATGCCCTTATACACAATGCACACAGTAGTAGTGCCCCTTATACAATGCCCACTGCAGTGGTACCCCTTATGCAATGTCCCTAGCAGCGGTGCCCTCAGTAGTGGTAGTGCCCCTTATGCAGTGCCCCCAGTAGTAATGCCCCTGTAGTAATGTCCCCAGTAGTATTGCTACCTGTAGTAGTGCCTTCATTAGTAATGCCCCCAGTATAGTAATGCCCCAAACAGTAATGCTCCCAGTAGTAATGCTCCCAGTAGTAGTGCTCCCAATAGTAATGACCCCCTGTAGTAGTGCCCCCAATAGTATTGCTCCCTGTAGTAGTGACCCAATAGTAATGCCCTCACTAGTAATGTCCCCCAGTAGTAAAGCCTGCTATAGTAATGCCCACAATAGCAATGCTTCTTTTAGTAGTGCCCCAATAGTAATGCCCCTGTAGTAGTGTCTCCAATAGTAATGCTTCTTGTAGTAGTGCCCCCAATAGTAATGCCCCCTGTAGTTGTGGCAATAGTAATGCCCCCTGTAGTAGTGTCCCCAATAGTAATGACCCCATTAGTAATGCTCCTTGTAGTAGTGTTTCCAATAGCAATGCCACCAGTAGTAGTGACCCCAATAGTAATGCCTCCTGTAGTAGTGCCGCTTACACAAAAAAAAAGTATACTTACCTTAAGCCCCGCTCCTGCGTCCCACGGCTGACCAACAGGCTGCCCCTCTGAACAATGGGAGAAACGTCATGACGTCTCTCCCATAGTGCACACTGCGGGAGCCGGAGCTCAGGAGTGAACTTCAGCCCCTGGCTGCCGCTGGCGATGCGGCAAAGGAACAGGGCGCCCGCTGGTAACAAAATCTCAGCGGGCGGTGGAACTGGTTCCATCTCCAAATAGAAGTTCCGCCCCACTTTAACCTACATTGTGTATATATATATATATATATATATATACACACACACACATACACACACACAGCATATATACTGTATATGTACACACACACAAATATATATATATATATTGTGATAGGATCACTGGTAAAGTGGTCTGTGACAGGGACATTTATCCCAGATTCCTGTCCTTTGTGTTTAAAATCCCCAGGAGAAAGTCTGCAGTGTAGCAGGCTTGAGTCTCGGCTTTTTGAAAAGCCGGGTTGGGACCTGGGGGTTGTGGGTGAGAGGAGAGGGAGGTCTCCACCCACGGCCACTCCAGGTTTTGGTTCTCACAGCCTGGTAACAGGCTTGTTAGTTTTCCACCTGAGAGTGGCCAATATAAGCCTAGTGTGTTTAGGGCTGAGTGTCTCACCTGGGAGAGCAGACAGGGAGTTTGCTCAGAGACACTTGAAAACCTAACTGTAAGTGTTGTGCTGTGCCTTTGTTGCTGGTGAGGGCATTAGGCCCTGCCAGGTTCTGGTAGTGAGGGAACCACCTGTGAAGTTAGTGCCCCGACAGGGCTAGGATTTATGTTTATGTTTTCTTTATATTTCTGACATTGTACAATAAAGACTGGCGCCGACCAGCTTGTACTTGCATCCAGACTGGTGTGCTGCTTCCCTGCTGCTGTGTGTGTGTGTAAGGAAGGAGTCCTCTACCCAGGAGAGGGACCCCCTAACCTAACTGTGTCACAATATGGTGGAGAATGCGGGCATCCACACACACTGAAGTTGCAGCAAGAGGAAAACTTTCCGTTTAAAAATTAAAGGGACAGACACCCAATTTGTGAGTGTGGAAATAACGCTGTGTCCTTGGAGTCCCATAGAGGAGGCGTCAGCCAATGCTCAGAGAGGCAAGGTTCAGCTTCCAACCTACACCCCAGGACAAAATGGAGGAAATTATTGCCTTGCTCCAAGCTACAGGAGCTCAGCAGGAGACGAACAAACTTCAGCAGGAATCTACCAGGGCTCAGCAGGAATCCACCAGGGCGCAACTGTTGTCCTTGGAGACAGCCCAGAGGCAACAACAGGTCGCCATCGAGGAAACCTGCCAGGCCTTAGCGGAAAACAGCCAGGCCATAAGAGAGGTGGTACAGCACCTGGTCGCCCGGCCCAGAGATGTTACTACTGGTCCTCCCACCACCACTCACTCCGTACGAGCCAGTCACTTCCTCCAAAAAATGACTTCGGGCGATGATGTGGAGGCCTATCTCGCCGCATTTGAAAGAACGGCCGAAAGGGAGAGTTGGCCCAAGGAGCAGTGGGCAAGTCTGGTGGCACCTTTTTTGTCTGGTGAGCCACAAAAGGCCTAT
The DNA here is from genome assembly GCA_031769625.1 of Taudactylus pleione. NCBI lineage: Eukaryota > Metazoa > Chordata > Amphibia > Anura > Myobatrachidae > Taudactylus > Taudactylus pleione. The sequence continues at coordinate 849,412 of JAUIMM010001205.1, forward strand.
TTCGACTTATGCCTGGCTGATGCCAAGGACTATAAAAAACTAAAACAGGAGATCCTAACTCGCTTGGGAGTCACCACCTTTGTTCGTGCCCAACGGGTCCACCGCTGGGAGTTCCATATGGACAAGCCTCCACGTTCACAGATGCATGACCTCGTCCATCTGTCCTCAAAATGGCTACAGCCCGAGACGCTGACGGGACCACAGATCGTGGAAAGGGTCGCGATGGACCGGTACCTGCGATCATTACCTGTGACTCTGCGCAAGTGGGTGAGCCATGCAGACCCTAAGTCCGCGGACCAGTTGGTCGAGCTGGTGGAGAGGTACGTGGTGGCTGAGGAGCTGAGGAGTATGCCCTACCGAGCCCCGATGGCACACCGTCGAACTCCCACAGACACTGGTAAGACTGTTCCAGGGGAGAAGGGTGCTGGGCGGTGGAATGTACCTAAGACTGAGGGTTTAGAACCTGGAGACAGGCCTGCCAGGCCAGGAAGGTTCTTGCCCCTGTGCCTTTGTTGCTGGTGAGGGCATTAGGCCCTGCCAGGTTCTGGTAGTGAGGGAACCACCTGTGAAGTTAGTGCCCCGACAGGGCTAGGATTTATGTTTATGTTTTCTTTATATTTCTGACATTGTACAATAAAGACTGGCGCCGACCAGCTTGTACTTGCATCCAGACTGGTGTGCTGCTTCCCTGCTACTGTGTGTGTGTGTAAGGAAGGAGTCCTCTACCCAGGAGAGGGACCCCCTAACCTAACTGTGTCACAATATATATATATATATTTAATGCTTTCAAAAATAGAAGTGTTTATCTTTATCAGTTAACAAAATGCAAAGGGAATTAACCCAGAGAAATCTAAATCAAATCAATATTTGGTGTGACCACTCTTTGCCTTCCAAACAGCATCAATTCTTGTTTGTACACTTGCACACAGTAATTGAAAGGAACTCGACAGGAAGGTTGTTCCAAACATCTTCGAGAACTAACCACAGCTCTTATGTGGATATGGGCTTGCTCAAATCCTTCTGTCTCTTCATGTAATCCCAGACAGACTCTATGATGTTGAGATCAGGACTCTGTGGGGGCCATATCATCACTACCAGGACTCCTTGTTTTTCTTTATGCTGAAGATAGTTCTTAATGACATTGGCTTTACGTTTGAGGTCATTGTCCTGCTGAAGAATAAATTTCTAGCCAATAAGACGCTTCCCTGATGGTGTTGCATGATGGATAAGTACCTGCCCGTATTTCTCAGCATTAAGAACACCATTAATCCTGACCAAATCCCCAACTCCATTTGCTGAAATGCAGTCCCAAAGGAACCTCCACCATGCTTCACTGTTGCCTGCAGATACTCATTATTGTACCATTATCCAGCCTTTCGCCAAACAAATTGCCTTCTGTTACAGCCAAACATTTAGAATGTTGACTCAACAGTCCAGAGAACCTGCTGCCATTTATCTGCACCCCAGTTGCTATGTTTTCGAGCATAATTGAGTCACTTGGACTTTTTTCCACGTCAAAGGTATGGCTTTTTGGCCACAATACTTCCTTGAAGACCACTTCTGGCCAGACTTCTCCGAACAGTAGATGGGTGTACCTAGGTTCTACTGGTTTCTGCCAGTTCTGAGCTGATGGCACTGCTACACATCTTTCTTGGCCGACCACTGCGTCTACGGTCCTCAATGTTACCCATTTCTTTGCGTTTCTTCAAAAGAGCTTGACCCAGTGGTGTAATCAGGGTATTTGGAGCCCAGGGCAAGATGAAAAACAGAGCACCCCCCTATGTGCGCGCATCGAAGGTGTGCGCCAAAAAGTGTGCATGGCCCTATGCCACAAGCGGCATGGCTACTGAAAAATGGGGGCATGTCAACGTGACACACCACCGTTTCTCATCACTCTGGGAACATTCCTTTCAATTCCATATGCATCCTTAATGCTCCCAGTAGTAGTGCCCCTCTTGCAATGCCCACTGTAGTACAGGACCTTATGCTATGTCCCCAGTAGCAGGGCCCCATGTAGTAGTATCCCTTATACAGTGCCCCCAGTAGTGGTCCCCCCTGTGCAGTGCTGCTTATACAGTGCCCCCAGTAGTGGTCCCCTCAGTGCAGTGCTGCTTATACAGTGCCCCCAGTAGTGGTCCCCCCTATGCAGAGCCCCCAGTAGTGATACAGTGCAGCTCAGGGGCATTTCTAGAGAGTCCGACACGGGACCTCTTCTCTCTGTCCGGCGGCTGGCTACGCACTGAGTGGTGCGTAGCCAGCGCCACACTTGTAGACTCTGCCCAGAGTCTATAGCGCATACACAGGTCACTAGGAAAATGGCCGCAGCGTCGTATGTACTGCACATACGACAGAAAAATGGCCTCGGTGGCCATTTTCCAGCCTTTTTTACAGGCGCAGACACCGGAAACGACGTGGGACTCCAGAGAGGTAAGTTTTCCTGGTGCAGGATGTGCTGTGTGGGCCCCCCTTGGACCCAGGGGCCCGTGTGCCCCGCACATCTGGCGCCCATTATAAATACGTCCCTGGTGCCGCTTTACAGTGCCCCGGCCAGTAGTACCTCTTACATATATAATACAGCAAACATACACAAAACACTTACCTGAATCCCCGCACCCACTGCGGGAGCTGTAAGGCGGAGCTCATGAGTGAACTCCAGCCCAGCTCCGGCTGTGGGCAAGCAGCCAATGAGAGTCTGTCTGACTCTCATTGGCTGCTGAAACACACACACAGAGTGTACTGTACTACCCAGCACATTGCCGATGTATGCGTTACTGTGTAGTGCAGACCGCACTCACTGCGGTCCGCACTACACTGACTTTACTGGACCATGGCCGCCGGCCAGACGGTACAAGCCCCGGCCAACCTACAAATGAAAATGATCATTATCACCTGTTTGGTAGGATTGGTTAATCATACACCCGACTATAATCCTACAAAATCCCTGACTTTGTGCAAGTAGAAGTGATGCTGTTTTGAAGACAAAGGGTGGACACAACAAATATTGATTTGATTTAAATTTCTCTTCTGTTCATTCACTTTGCATTTTGTTAATTGATAAAAATAAACTATTAACACTTCTATTTTTTTTTTGAAAGCATTCTTACTTTGCAGCATTGTTTCCACACCTGCTAAAAATGTTGCACAGTATTGTATAAATACACACATACAGCTCCATGTAAAGCTGCTCAATGCTCAATATTGGCAGCTTTGACTTATAGGATGTCTTAGGCACATCAGTATATTGCTGTAACTAAAACATCCTATAAGCCCGAGCTGGAGACCTTTAGCATTTAGCAGCAGTACATGGAGCTGGAGACCTCTAGTAAAAGACTTACCAGTCCTGCTGCATAAAAATTAGTGTACCCGATCGAGCCACACAATGTCCGATTCTAGCGTGGGGGGGGGGGGAGTGAACCTGAACAGGGGAGCTGCTACTAGGCATGCGCAGCAGCTCCCCTTCAGCCATCTCCAATGCAAAGCAGAGATATCTCACTGAATAGCTGCCATGTATGTGCAGCAGGCCCCAATGTGACTGTAGCTTTCAGTGTAGAGGTGTAGACAGAGCTGTCCTCGGCTCCCAAAAAAAATTGTCCCATCAGGAGGGATTCTGGGAACTCCGAACCACCAACTTCCCCCCTGTATGCACCACTAACAATTTAGTTTAACAGATGAGCAGAGAGAGGGTGCCAGGGGACTCTACTACATCAGAGACCACACATCTAGGCATCTCATCCTTTATGATTATATGCATTGGTGTATCTATAATGAGTGCAGGGTGCACATGGGCCCCAGGGTCCAGGGGGGGCCCATACCACACACCCTACACCCATATTCAATATTTACCTCTCCGGAGTCTGTGTCGGCGACGCAGTAGCAGCACTGGAAAAATGGCGCAGCAAGCATGCGCTGTAGAGGTGTCCCTGCTACCAAGTCGCTGGTGCCATGTTACCGGAGACCAGCACATGCACGGTATAGGTGTCCCAGGGCCGCCATGTTACCTGAGAACTGTTCAGTAGACTACAAGAGTCTACTGCACCACAGAGAGGAGGGGGCCCACACAGAGTAGTCTGCACACGGACCCCCTCTCTCTTAAACTGCCTCTGATTATATGGTTTTCTTGGGTTCAGTGTTTTAAAAGACTTCACTTACTGGACAGTGGACATTAGTCTATTTATCAAGACTCCTCTGGAAGTCAGATTTTCTATCACTTCGATAGTAAATATTCATTAATAGTTTTAATAAGGAAATTTACAAATGCAACAATATCAGGCAAGTTGCAGTAACACTACCTTTACAATAAAAGATCTTTATATCAGTCTTACCTGAACTTGATTATAAAAGTTAAAAAAAAAAAAGTCTGTATGAGCAGCATGGTTGGTGTAGTGGTTACTGCCACACAACACTAAGTAAGGTCTTGGGTTCGATTCCAACCTTGGCCCTAACTGTGTGGAATGTATATATTCTTCCCATGCTTGTGTTGGTTTCCTCCGGGTAATCTGTTTTTTCCCACAATCCAAAAATATGCTGGCAGGTTAATCGATTTCTGACAAAAATATTTTTTCATTATTATACCTAGTGTATGTGTGTGTTTACATATGGTATGGAATATAGATTTTAAGTTCCACTGGGGCACTGACTGATGTGAATGGCTATATATTCTCTGCAAAGCGCTGCGGAATATGTGTATGCTATATACTAACTGTTAATAACTAATATATAAAGCGCAACGTTAGATGGACCCTCGATAATAGTACTTTGGAATAATATAAAAGTGCATATTTAATTACACTGAGCCCCAGGTGAAAGGGCTAGAATAGACTATCCCTATTTAAGTTAATAATAATAATAATAATAAAATAATAAAAAAAGTATGTATATGTGTTAACTTTATATTGGATGGCACCTGGGCAATATTCGCCTTGTGCGATTTGGCGAGAATGCCAAGAGAGTGCAAAGCTGTGATCCAAGCAAAAGGGGGCTACTTTGAGGAATCTAAAATATAAAACATATTTTGATTTAACACTTTTTTGTTTACAAAATAATTCCATGTGTGTTCTTACATAGTTTTGATGTCTTCAGTATTAATCTACTATCTTGAAAATTATTTAAATAAACAAAAAACCATTGAGTGAGAAGGTGTGTCCAAACTTTTGACTGGTACAGTATAAAATACATATATATATATATATATATATATATATATATATTTTTTTTTTTTTTTTTTTTTAATTAAAAAATGAATACAAAAAATAAAACTTGGAAAATTAAGATGTAAAAATAGAAGAAATGCAGATAAAACTTTAGAATGTAAAGATGCATTAAAGGCTTATCAATGATCCGGTTTAGTTAGTTGAAACCAATGCAACTGTATTGTTTGTGCACTTGCACATACTGTATATTATTCGTAATTCAACATAGTCAGAGTCACTGGATATGTGAAAATCAATTGGATTGAAATCCAAGATATTTAGTCAATGGTTATATAACTCATTGATATGTGATGGCTGATAGCATTTTGTTTACGCCAGCATAATGAAAAAATATATTTTTATGTATACAAAAAAAGGGGGAGCTCACCCACTTCGTAAAAAGAGTGCGACATCAGCTTTGTCCTTCCTTTCAGTTGGATTCCAGGAAAAAAGGCTGCAGACAAGTCAATTTGTAAATAGGAACTGTGTATTAGTTGTTCCTTTTTAGGTACGCTGGTTAAAGAGTCTGCCCGGCTGTCGCGTCTCAGATCGCCATGATCTCACCGTGGGACCTCTGATGGTGTAGTATAGGAATAGGCAGCCGGTCAGGTTGCAGAAGTGTGAATGCTTTGGCCAGCTCTCCTTTGATAAAGGTGTGGGAACACACGGAAACGCGTTGAGCAAATTCACAAACTTTCAGAGTCAACTGACTAGAACACGAGGCTGAACCTGTTTCTATCAGGGCGCTGAGAACGGACCGGCTCCCCATCGCACACACTGTGTATGTTGCGGAGTTGCAGGACTCCAGGAGAGCTGGCCAAAGCATTCACTCTTCTGAAACCTGACCGGCTGCCTATTCCTATACTACACCATTAGAGGCCCCTCGGTGAGATCATGGCGATCTGGGACACGACAGCCAGGCAGACTGTTTAACCAGCGTACCTACAAAAGGAACAACTAATACACATCTCCTATTTACAAACTGACTTGTCTGCAGCCTTTTTCCTGGAATCCAACTGAAAGGAAGGACAAAGCTGATGCCGCACTGTTTTTACGAAGAGGGTGATCTCCCCCTTTTTTTGTATACATAAAAATATATTTTTTCATTATGCTGGCATAAACAAAAATCCTATCAGCCATTGCATATCAATGAGTTATATAACCATTGACTAAATATCTTGGATTTCAATCCAATTGATTTTCACATATCCAGTGACTATGTTGAATTACGAATAATATACAGTATGTGCAAATACACGAACAATACAGTTGCATTGGTTTCAACTAACTAAACCGGATCATTGATAAGCCTTTAATGCATCTTTACATGTAGAAACTTTTCTAAAAAAGCATGATTATATTCTAAAGTTTATCTGCATTTCTTCTCCTTTTATATCTTAATTTTCCATGTTTTATTTTTTGTATTAATTTTTTAATTTTTCATATTTATATATTAAAAAAATATAATTTTTCAAATTTATTTTGATCGTTCTGATGTGTATTGTGCATATATATTTATACATGTACATCATGCTTATTCAAATAAATTAACTTTTATTTAAACTCTTGACAGTGGTGTTGTATTTGCGCAGCCAAATTTTCTTCTTCTTTTTTAGCTTTTGAAGTACTGGCACAGTCTTCTGTTTTTAGCAGGAGCTTTTCAACACTTCATGGTCACAATAGGGAGCGCTAATATTCAATGGAAACGTTTTTAAAAAAAATTCTCCATGGGGTTTAAATCTGGAGACTGCTGGCCATTCCATGAATTGTCTTGTTCTTTTCCTTGAAAGTTGTTCTGACATAGCCTGGAGGTAGGTTTTAGATCATTATTTTGCTCTACGATGAACCCTTGACCAACTGTTTATAGACCAGAGTAGGCCTTGTGGTTCAGTGTGCCAGTCATACACTTAGAAACCAGCAAAAGAGCCCTAAGCTGGGTACACACATAACATGCGCTGAAACCACTAAACCGCATAACGCCACTTCATACATCTCCCCCTTAATTCTTTAAACAGTCCATGTATCACAAAATCATATTTAAGCAATTTGGTCAATGTAGAGAGAATCAAAACAAACAGATGGAGACTCTACACTGTGGTGTGTCTGAAAATCAGAGTCTTCATCACTGACAAATGCATAGATGCTCGCATGCTTCTCTATATAACAAATACTGTATAAGTCTTGTTACATAAAGTAAAGAAATCAAATGGAAACAGTAGTATTAAAAGCCTCTGCAATTTTGCCAAATTAACAGATTAATCCATTGATTTTAGATTATAATGCATATGTGCCCCTTAAGTTTCCTCTTACAAAACTTCTTAAAATTTGAAAACGCTGCTCTTATTTGTAACACTCTTTTTGTGTAAAGGACGCGTCTGCAATGGAAACTGGCTTCTCTCAGACAAACTGCAGCTCTGATAATGGAACAGTGCCACCCGGTGGACTTAAAAAGGTGCAACAGTCATCTGGTCTATCCTTATAAATTTGTTACAAAGTAATGGAAATTCCTGTGGATCCACAATTAAGACCTTGTTTACAACAGGAATAATTTTATCTATTTATCCTTTTATATATATTTTTTGAAAAACAAAGCTATTAGTGTTCAAGAAAATGTATGTTGTTTTTACAGGAGCGGGCAAAATAATATTCACACCATTTTATGCAGGGGAGCAATGTTTTAAGATGATAAATGCAGGCAGTTAGATATGTTTTTACTTCAATCATATTGAAAACTATAGAAAAAGTTGTAGACACAGTTTACTAGTATTCTTGGTGTGTAAAATTAACCCCCCCAAAAAAAGCAAAATAAGAATAGCCTTCAGAGATGACAAGTCCTACATTGATTGTTGCCTACCTTCACACGCTACATGTTTGTGTAACCCCTCCTTATACATCTTACCACAGCACCTCCTGTTATTGAGATGATATACAATAAAGTATAGAGATAAAAAGAAGAACAGGATACTGGATAGTAAGTCTTGGCTTCATTATACAGTGCTGTGTGTATACATCAATACAGTACAGTAATTCCTTTCAGAATACTGCTACATACACTGGGGAAGATGTATGATTAGCAGTTATAGGGAAGAAATGGTATCAACTCTGTCAGCCAACGGAGATCCTGGCTTCTTCCCTCCCCCCCAACGGCAGCAGACTGTCAACCACTGACAGTCTGCTGCTAGTCTGTGAGTGGGATCGCAGAACGGGTACTCAGAAATTGCTAACTTTCACGCACGCACTGAGTACTCGAGCTGCGTACGGCATCGTAGTGGATAATTTATGCACACCCCTACAACAGCATGCGTAATCACAGTTGCGATCCTTGCTTAATCAGGCACGCTGTCAGATGTCTTAGCCATGGTCTCTTACCACCCCATATGAAGCTCCCAAACAAAGTCTGCAAGGATTGTATTGGTGAAGCTCCTGAAAGATGGTCAGAAGAGATACAGTTGGGATGGACAGCGAGAGAAATACATTGTCAGCAAATAATGACATCTTGTATTGATAGCCACAAGAATTAGAGCTAATGCTGATCTAACGGCTCAATACAAGTGCAAAAAGCAGATCTGAGAGAAGGCATCCCAGTTGAGTATTATTTTCCAACTTGAACACCTGTTATCAAAAATAAACAACAACCAGGAAAGCTTTAAGGATGGAGAACAAGAACGGCCAGGAAGCCGAGTCAACCGCTTTCCCTGCATTATGGGCCTAATTCAGAAGTGAACGCTGTTGCGTCCGCGTCTGTTGCCGGATTTGCAATTGGGATTACAAGCAATTGCTAGTATCAGCCTTCCCCTGGTGTAGTAGCCTGCCTCTGAGTATGCAAGCACTGAGAAACCCACTTTCAGCATCTCAGTAAGCTGTAATGCCGCCAGTGATTGTTTAGTAGTCACAATCGACACTTGCACCAGCCCTATGGCAGGTGCTGTTCCTCTGTCTGAACATGGCCTCTGTAGCTGCGGCTGTGCGTTTGAGGATGTAGCCGCTTACACTGACACTCCCATATTATGAGTCAGATTTTTCTTGTGCACCTCCCAGGAATGTCCATCACATTTGTCATACCATCTATCCTGGATTGCAACAGCATCCTTGTGCATACACGCTGTGTAACGCATGCTCCGTAGGGTTTGTCTGAATTTTTTGCGCATATGCAGCTGCAAATAATCGCTTAACTACGTGATTGGCATTGTGTGCACCACTAAATCAGGCTGTATGCAGTTACTGTTCTTCCCAGAAAACTTTGCCAGCCGACTGGCATTAAGAGTAGCCTGGTGGAAGCATTTTACTCTTGCTGGACACAGATATCATTGTTAAAGCCTATGTGCAGGTATCCAGCAATGCACTCTGACACACAGTGCTACATGCTGAGGCACTACACTGCCCATCTACCCTCTCTACAACCGCCATCCACATTGCCTCTTAAAGACGTGCGAGTGATCATTGTTACGATGCCAGTCACAGTGACATGAGCGTAGCGGGACTCTGATTTTGGCGAGACCCCTGGAGCAGGATAGTGCCGGGTGGCATGTTAAAAAAAAAAAGCCAGGTGCAGCGCCCATGAAATTGATCCTGTGGAGAAAACTTAGCCAAGCATTTACATTATAGATTATTAAATGAGCCATATTACTTGACATCTAAATTCTACACTAGTCTATACTAATAGACTGTTATTTGTAAATAGTGAACCTGGTTTGCTCACAGAGCTCAAATATTGTTGTAAACACATGCGGCACTTCATGATCAAAAACAGCAATTTTCGCTCATACCCTAGTGATGCGCACGAAAATTGGCAATGTTGGGGCACCATATTCCACTGGGATGTGAGCACATCGTTTCCACACATCGCAGGGAACTGAATATAGGCCTAGGAGACATGATGTATTTTGAGGAAATAGGAAGAGTAGGGTAAAGTAGGGACGGAATCTGTAGAGATAGCACTTACCAGCCTTAGCTTACCATGATGCCACAGAACCACTAAGAGTAATGCAAAAATCAGGGACAGGAACAATCCTGTAGCCCTGTCTCCTGAGGAATCCGCTGATCCTTTGAGAGGCAGAGAAACACGTAGAGGTCACTGCTTTGGAAGGATCACTGACCATTTGCTTATTGCACTTTATTGTTCTGGACTTCACTGGTTTTGCTATTACAGCACATCATTATTATACAATACTCTGGTTATTGCAGGGTGACACCAACAGCAAAGCTTTTCAGTCCCTGGATGCTCCGGTCCTACCCCCTATACCCTGCCCACAGCCTGAGGGCAACTCCGTCTTGTTAACAAGCCCAAGGCAGGAGCAGGACAGGAGAGAAGGAAGACTGGTACACTGAGGCATCACACTCTCACATATAGAAGGAATCACGTGACTAAGAGAAGAAGCCCATAGAAGCCAGGTGTGTCAGGGCAGGTGCCCTGTGGACCCTATGGACTTAGAAGAGAGTTAACGAAAGTAAGTTTTACCATAACTCTCCTTTTCTTCTTCAGGGTCCATAGGACTCACAGGGAGACATTGGGGGTGTCCTAAAGCAGTAGTTCAAGGGCGGGAATGTTCCTGAGCTGATAGGAGAACCATACGCCCGAAGGAAGCATCCTGAGGGGCAAATGTATCAAAGGCATAAAACCTAAGAAAGGTGTGGACAGAAGACCAGGTGGTCGCTTTGCATAGCTGTTCAGCTGAGGCGCCACACCGGGCTGCCCACGAGGGACCCACAGAGCGAGTAGAATGAGCAGAGACTGTAGTCGGCACGGAAGGCCAGTCTGCGTGTAAGCCTATTAGATAGTCATACGAATCCATCTGGCCAGAGTCTGTTTGTTAGCTGGCCATCCCTTTTTGTGGAATCCATATAGGACAAAGAGGGAGTCTGATTTCCTGATGGATGTAGTATGGTCCACGTAGATCTTTAGAGTACAGAGTCTTCGCAGTGGGCCATTTGACATCCACGGATTCCAGGGGTTCGAATGGAGGTTCCTGAAGTACTTTGAGCACCACTGACAAATTCCATGGAGCCACAGGAGGGACAAGGGGAGGTTGTATCTGTAGAACACCTTGCTTGAAGGTGTGAACATTCGGTATAGGACCAATTCTGCACTGAAACCAGATAAACAAAGCAGAAACCTGCACTTTGAGAAATGCACTTTGAGTGATGCTAGGAGTAGACTTAGATCCAGTCCAGCCTGAAGAAAGCAAAAATTCGAGAAACTTTAGAGACTTGAGGATCATAGTTCTGTGGAGCACACCATTGGAAATACATATGCCATATTCTGTGGTAAATCCTGGCTGAGGCCAGTTTACGTGCTCTGAGCATGGTTTGGACCACAGAGCCGGGGAAACTCTTAGCTGTTAGGATGGTTCTCTCAAGAGCCAAGCCATTAAAGACAGACAGGCTAGGTCCGGATGTAGACATGGACCCCGAGACAACAGGTCTACTCATAGAGGAAGTTGAAGAGGAACATCTATGGAGAGCCTTAGAAGATCAGAATACAAGCCGGAGCTATCAACAGGACTGCTCCCCTCCTGTTTGAATTTCCAAAGCACTCGAAGAAGCAGGGATATTGGAGGGAAGAGATATGCCAAATGGAAGTTCCATTTTACCGACAAGGCAATCTATGAAGGCTGCGTCGGGGTCCTTTGTTCTGGCTCCATAAATTGGAAGTTTGTTGTTGTGTCTTGAGGATATGAGATCCACTTCTGGAAGACCCCATTTGTCTACCAGAAGCTAAAAGACTTCTGGCTGTAGAGACAGTACTAGACATAAAGTAAATCACTAAAAGTAAAAACATTTATTTAAACATCTAAAATGAATAATAAAATAGCATGTCTAAAAACAAAACTGACAACTAGACCACATGTGAATATGGGCAGTATATTAGAACTCACAGTGGAAGTCCGCTCCTAGGATAATGAAGTATATTGAAGAAAGGATGAAATATATTCCTGATAATGTCCCAAATGAAAAGTTAATTAGCAGCAGAATAAGCTTTACCAAATAGATGGCTGAAATGGCTTGAAGGGAAATCCTCTGGCATCCAGCAAGTCCACAAGGAGGGCTGAAGCACAATCCACAAGGAAAAATCCACTGCCGCAATAATATTCTCAGAAGGGCACAAAGAATCTGATGGTGATAGTCCAAGCAATCCCAGGAGTCCAGATACTGTGTTTATAGTAGTCTCAACGCGTTTCCCTTAGCTATGGATGCTCAGCTTCCTCAGGAGTGTATGTGACCATATCCGTGGGAGACCACTTCTCTTACCCAGGCATCTGACATGGTTTGATGCCAAACCTGGGTGAATTGAAGTCGGCCTCCCACTCTGGGAGCCCCAGGGAGAGGCCCGTCCTGTCAGGCTGGACATCTAGTAGCCCAGGCTAGTTTGGCCCTAGGCTTGGAGGTCTTGGCTGGTGTCTGCTGCTGTGGAAAGGACTGACACTTAGCTTTGCCTTGAGGGCCGAAGGATGACGTCCTAGGTTTTGTATTATATGTAGAGGGCAGGAACGCCATCTTGGAAGCTGCCAAAGTATTCACAATTTTATCTAATTCTGGACCAAATAGGATGTCTCCCGAATAAGGCAGAGACTCCAGAGCCCATTTTCAGTCTGAATCTGCTTTACAGGAACGGAGCCAAACTATAAAGTGGGCCACTACCAAAGTGGCAGATATCCTGGAGGCCAGAAGAGCCGTCCAATGTGAGATACGTAGGATAGTTGTTCCCTCAAAGCATCAGGGGGAAATGTCTCTTCTAGGGCCTCTCCCCAACTCTCAATGGCTTTTGCCGCCCAAGCCATAGCAGGACGAGTAATGGAGTAAGAGAGTAAATGGATTTATTTTATTTATTCATTTATTAACAGTTTCTTATATAGCGCAGCATATTCCGTTTATGACAAGCTTCTTTACGTCTATCTATAGTCTCCTTCAAGGAGGTTACAGTATGAATGGGTAATGTGGCGTTTTTAACCAGACGTGTTACATGAGAATCCACTGCTGGGGGAACTTCCCATTTAGTGCAATCAGTAGCTGGAAGAGGGTAAAAGGAACTGAACCGTTTTGGAACTTGAAACCTTTTACCAGGCATATTCCATGCCTCACTCATGTGATCAGATAACTGGTCCGATTGAGGGAATTATGGTAAAACTACCTTTTGTCGTTTAAAAAGTGCATTATTTTTCTTAGGAGCGGGTTCATCCTCTTCTATTTGTACAGGTTGAGTCTCCCATATCGGAATATTCGAAAAACAGAATTTTGGCATGACTGAGATAATGAAACCTTGATTTTTGATGGTTCAATGAACACAAACTGTGTCTAAGGCACAAATTATTAAAAATATTGTATAAAATTACCTTCAGGCTGTGTTTATAAGGTGTATATGAAAGATACATTCATTTAATTTCTGTACACACACTTTGTTTGAGCCACAAAATTACTGAATATATTGTGTCAAATTACCTGCAGGCTGTGTGTACAAGGTGTATACAACACAAATGCATTGTGTGTGTATATATTTGGGTCCTATTCCCAAGATATTTTATTATGGTATGCAATTATTCCAAAATACGGAATATTCCGTTATCCAAAATACCCCTGGTCCCAAGCATTTTGGATATGGGAGACTCAACCTGTAAAATAGATTTTACAGCTCTCACAAGAGCAAGTATATTTAGTTTAGAAGGTGACTCCTCTTCTCCAGAGACATCTGCATCTTCTGCCTCCCCAGATGATATGTCAGGATCAGATAACGGAGTGGACTGGGAAGATAAAACAGCACGTTTAGTAGGTAAAGGCTTTTCCTTTTTAGAAAAACCATAGAGGTCTTAGCCAACCTCTATACTGAGGTAGACAGTACGTCTACCCATGGGGGAGGCAAAGTATTTGCAGGTAGGGCCAGCTGTGGCCAACCTACAGGGGGAGCCAACACGGGGACTGCTATGTGGTTCGCAAGTTTTGTCAGCATCTGTGAAAAGGCCGCCCAGGGTGGGTCCTGAGGGAGAGACACCAGGGCTGAGGGGCCTGGGGCTGTCTAATAATTAGCACAAAGAGCATCCTGAAAGAGGACCTCTGGGGCTAAGACCGCTGAGCAAGAGTTACAGGACAATAGAGTAGGGGCAGCAGCCTCAGGCTGCTTGTTATTCTTTCCTTTGCCTGATATAGCCACAAGAATAATAGAATACACAGTATGATACAGTGCAGTGAACAATCTGCAGTATGAGTAATATGTCACAATGTAGTGTGCAATCGCGTAATATAGTATGTGATAGCCCTCACAATTATATAGATGTGAGGTACAATAAATCCCCTATACCTTAGTATGTCAGGGTATAGTAGAAAAAAGGGACAGGTATAAACTGACAGTATAGAAAATAGAGATAAACGCTAGCACAAGTCACATACAAATGCAGAAAAAAAACATTACATGTTTGCAATGGGCATTAAAATCAACTACACAGACCACAGTGGTTGGCAGGATATAGCGCTGCATAACCTGGCCCGTGGGAGAGGTATACAGGGAGACTGGACCCAGCGTTTCCCAGAGACCTGCTTGCATAAAATGGCTGCCGTGCATCTCTGAGGGGACGGAGGGTGAGGGAGGAGCAGCTCAGGGAACACCAAGACTGCAGTGGAAAGGCGCCTTGAGCTGTAGGAGGGGCTGCAGGGAGAGTCTCTTATCCCCTGGCTGAGGTTAACCACCCGGTCCTCTGGCCTTTAGAATATGCCTCTGCGCCAGTATATCTGTGCCCCGGTGGTCTAGTGGAGTCGTGGGCGAACCAGTGTCCACATCAGCACCTCCGGTCTGTCTCCTGAGACCGGAGGCAAGTCTGCACCAAGACGCGGGTCCCTGCGAACGGAGTTCCACCTTATCTGTCCCCTGGATTCCGGGCTGCAGTCTGGGGTCAGGTGAGGCTGCTAGCTAGCCCCCCTCAGAGCCCCACTTTGAGTACCTAGCACAGGCTTGGTGCCACGGAGGGGTGATGGGGCGGCAGTACAGACGTTCCGAAGACAGTCTGGTCCTGCCCACCCGTAATGGTAAAAGGAAAAACTAAATTAAATCATAAAATTAAAGCTAGGGCTGCTTAGTGCAGCCCCTTTATAATGGTGATCCAGCTCCTGCCGGACACCATCGAAACTGAAGTGCCCTCAGGCTGTGGACGGGATATTAGGGGGAAGGCCTGGAGCATCCTGGGATTGAAAAGCTTTGCTGTTGGTGTCCGGTCCTCCAGGTCCCACCTACACCCCAATGTCTCCATGTGGAGCCCTATGGACCATAAAGAAGAAATATATATTGCGAACAGATGGTAAAACAGAAGTGGTGGATAATACCTGACTAGCAGAGGTAACTTGCAATGATATACAACAGCAGAGTTGGTAAACCCTTAGGAGCAGGATAGAAAAACTTGCAGATGGTAATTCAATAACGAAATGCAGAGGCTAAAATATACAATGGCTCACGAGCAGGGGTGTATCTAGGGATCCAAGCACCCCTGGCAATGCAATGGACTGATGCCCCCCTGCCCCCCCTCCACACACACACAAAGAAAATACAACTTACCTGATCCCCACTCCTGACGCGATCGCCGCTGTCCGCTCTGAGTCCCGGCCGCTCTTCTCCTGCATGGAAGAGACGTCATGACGTCTCTCCCATCACATGCTGCGGGGGGAGCCGGAAGATTGAGCTCATTAGTGTGCTCCAGCCGGCTCC
This sequence comes from Taudactylus pleione, assembly GCA_031769625.1. Lineage (NCBI taxonomy): Eukaryota > Metazoa > Chordata > Amphibia > Anura > Myobatrachidae > Taudactylus > Taudactylus pleione. The sequence goes on from JAUIMM010001205.1 coordinate 865,285, forward strand.
CTCCATGGACGATGCAGCAGCAAATGAAAGTTTGCCTGACTCTCATTGGCTGGCTGCTATTACAAACACACAGCCGCCACTGGCTGTTGTCTGTTTGTACACTGTGTATGGCAGACTGCTCTCACTGCGGTCTGCCCTACACTTGTGGGACCGGGGGACTTGTCCACCCCTTGGCTGCTGGTGGCACTTCCGGATGGCGCTCCCCCTTTGGTCGGCGCCCCTGGCGAGTGCCATCCTGGCCAATGGGTGTTCACGAGCGTAGACAGGGTCCAGGTTCTAATCAGACTGGAGGGGTCTCCAGGTACAGACCAGGCAAGGCACACGCAGGAAAAACACCAGGACACTGGATTCAGACCAAAGACTTAAGGTGCCCATACAGTGTACGATTTTTTTACCAGATATGGACAGTTTCGACGGGTTGTACAGCTCAATCGTATGCAAATAGGTGGTGTTTTTTTGTGTGTTCTGCGACCCCGATGCGCGTCCCCACCATCCTCTAGTTGGATCGCAGATCAGATGGTTTTGCAGAAATCTACAATATTTTGAGTACAATGTGATACACTTCTATGTATCTTATCCTATGATCATAACAATCGTACGAAGAATTTCAAGGGCAATCATACAACACATCTTACCAACTTTGAATCGCACCGTGTATGGGGGCCTTTACATAGGAGCAAAACCTATAACCGGCATTAATGTGCAGAGCTGACTACCTTTTAGGATGAACCTGCACCAAAAGCAGACAGCCAGTGAGATCAGCCCCCAAATAATAATTCTGTGCAGCTACAGAGCTGCACGCAGAGCTGGCGTCCCGGCTGGGACCACAATCACCTGACTTCCCCTAGTTGCCTAGCAACCAGCGGGACCATCTATCATTGCGGCCGGGGAAACGTGAGCTGCGACGGCGACTCTTGACATTGAGATTTTTCTCCCAACAGAGAATGAGTATGCCAATTAAATCTGAATGATTGCCTAGTGTGGCTAAATGGAAACATTCTCCCTAAGTTGACTGCATGCAATATCACGCAGCAGGGATACAATCTGCTTGTGGGCTGCAAAGTAACAACTTACTGCTTCGGATTACTAGCATTTGTCGGAAAACAAATCTCACTAATTACAAATCTGCTATCGGTGCAGTATATAAATAGTATTTTCCTGAAAGCTGCGCCTGGAGGATTTCTATATCCATGCCAATAATTTACATTTCTGCTGACTTGGGACAATGAGATTTTGTTTTATTTTTATGTATTATAGCAATTGTTATAATGGGCGACCGATTTTTATATGGTGTATATTGCAATTTTGTATTTTTCAATATTTTTGTATATTTAGCATTTAATAAATATGTAATTGACATCGCTTCAAACTACAGTACATACTATTCTTCGTGTGTAACATTTGCCCAACAAGAGGATTGGACTAGCAAAGCCTTCACGGTCAAGAACCTGGACAGCTGGAAGTATAAGTACCAACATACTTTCCAAACATATTGCAGTGTCATCACAAAATATGAAATATGGTAAGAACTTACCCTTGTTATCTCTATTTCTATGAAGTCCATAGGGTTCCACAGGATACCTTGGGGCTATAGGCAATGGCGGCAGACATCGGGCACCTCAGAGTTAAAGTTTTCAGCCTCCCAGGATGCACTGGGGTCCCTCTCCTATACCCCGCCCCCGAGCCAAGGCAAATCAGTTATGAAACAAGCCATAGGCCGGAGGAGAAGAGAGAGAGAAGAAAGCTCTGGAACACACAAGAATCTCATTCTCACCAGAAGGAGACGGAAAAACCGGTGACCAGAGCAAAGCCTATCTGCAGTACAGGTGCGACAGAGTGGGTCCTGTGGAACCCTATGGACTTCGTAGAAATAGAGATAACAAGGGTAAGTTGTTACCATATCTCATATTTTCTACTTCAGGGTCCATAGGGTATCCACAGGATACCTTGGGGATGTCCCAAAGCAGTATTCTTTAAGGGTGCGGACGCTCCTGTGCTGAAATGAGAATCCTCACAAAAGGTATGGACAGAAGACCACGTGGCTGCCTTGCAAAGCTGAACAGCAGAGGCACCACGGTGAGCTGCCCATGAAGGACCCACAGACCTAGTTGAATGAGCTTTAGCAGAGGATGGAGCAGGAAGGTCTTCCTGAATGTAAGTCTCAGAAATTGCCATGTGAAACCAACAGTGGCAGGCCAACCCTTCTTACGGAAGCCATAGGAGGACAAACAAGGAGTCCGACTTCCTAAATTAATTTGTACGGTCAACATAAATCCTTAGAGCATGTACCACATCCAAGGAGGCCTCACCAGCCGAGAGGTCTGGAGAATTAAAGGCCGGCACAATTATTTCCTTGTTAATGTGGAAACTAAATACCACCTTAGGTAGGAAACCACGGCGCGTGCGAAGCACAGCCCTGTCCCTATGAAAAATTAGAAAAGGAGGGCGACATGAGAGAGCCCCCAATTCGGAGACCCTTCTGGCCGAAGCAATGGCCAGAAGAAACAGTCTTAGCTGTAAGCCATTTTAAATCCACTGAGCCCAGTGGTTCAAATGGTGGTCCTTGAAGAGCCCTCAGGACCACAGCCAAATCCCAAGGAGCCACTGGTGGAACAAAGGGAGGCTGATTACGAAGTACACCTTGCAGAAAGTGCGGCCATCAGGAAGAGTAGCAATCCTACGCCGAAACCACACTGACAGGGCAGAAACTTGCACCTTCAGAGAAGCAAGGCGAAGACCGTGATCTAAGCCAGCCTGTAGGAAAGCCAACACCCTGGATATCCTGAACACCATTCAAAGAAAGTATGCCATACTCAGTGGAAAATTCTTGCAGACGCAGGCTTCCGAGCTCTGAGCATGGTGTTAATTACAGAGCTGGAAAAACCCCCGGACCTTAAGAGGGCTGTCTCAACAGCCACGCCGTCAAAGACAGACGACTCAGGCCCGGGTAACAGCAACGACCCTGAGACAACAGGTCCGGACGTTGAGGCAACAGCATCGGAGTGTCTACGGAGAGACTCCGAAGATCTGAGTACCAGTGACGTCTGGGCCACGCTAGAGCTATCAACAGGAGCGTGCCCCCTTCTTGCTTGAATTTCCGAACCACTCGAGTAAGAAGGGAGAAAGGAGGGAAGAGGTACGTAAATTGGAAGGTCCACCGGACCGACAGAGCGTCCACCAGAAGACCTCCATGTCTCTTGTTCTTGACCCGTACACAGGCAGCTTGTTGTTGTGTCGGGAGGCCATGAGGTCCATCTCTGGAAGGCCCCACTTGTCCACCAGGAGTTGAAACACCTCCTGGTGAAGAGACCATTCTCCTGGATGCACGTCTTAACGGCTGAGAAAGGCTGCTTCCCAGTTGAGGACTCCCGGTATGAACACCGCCGAGATAGCAGGGAGATTGCCCTCCGCCCAAGTCAGGATGCGGGACACCTCTGTCAGTGCTGCCTGACTTCAGGTTCCTCTTTGACGGTTTATGTAAGTCACCGTGGTGGCGTCGGATTGTACCTGCACGGGCTCTCCGCTGAGAAAATGTTTTGCTTGCTTGAGAGCTTTGAAAACCGCCCGAAGTTCAAAGATGTTTATTGGAAGAGCAGATTCTGCTATAGTCCACCTGCCCTGGAACAAGTGTGGACCAGTCACTGCTCCCCAGCCGCAGAGACTGGCATTCGTTGTCAGAAGGACCCAGTTTGCCACCCAAAAGGGGCGTCCCTTGTTCAGGTGAGTCGTCTGCAGCCACCAGGCCAGAGACAGACGTACCTCCGGAGAAAGCATCATGGTCTGCGTCTTTATCCGATGGGGCAACCCATTACATCTGGAAAGGATCAATTTCTGCAGAGGTCTGGAGTGAAACTGGGCATATTCCACCATGTCGAACACTGACACCATGGAGCCCAGTAACCTCATCGCCGAGTGAACAGACACTCGGCGACTCTGAAGGCAACTGCGTAACTTTGCCTGTAATGCAGAAATCTTTTCCTCCGTACAAGATCCTCTGTTGTTGAGAGTCCAACAGGGCCCCAAGATGGAGCATTCTCTGCGAGGGAGCCAGGGTGGATTTCTTCCAGTATATCAACCAGCTGTGATTCTGCAACACAGATATTGTCAGTTGCAGATGGCGCTGGAGAGTCTCTAGAGACCCTGCTAACAACAGAAGGTCATCCAGATAAGGCAACAAGCGGACTCCCTGCATTCGCATGTGGGTTGCCATGACTTTGGTAAAGACTCAGGGCCTGATTCAGAGCCGCACGCTATTTCGCTCGCTCGGTCAGAAAAAGGGGCCGGCTATTTAAATTGAGCGCTCGCTCTTTGCGGTCTGTTGACGCCTCTATGTCTGAGCGAGCGAATGAAACATGCGCTCGCTATTTTGTAAAGACGCCCCCTGGCCGCTCGCATCCTACGTCATCTCCGCTATTTATTGGATTAATCGAGTACATCGAAAGGAATCTGAACTGCTCGCAGTGCTTGTGGTAGATTTTCCCTACCGCAATCATGCGAACAGTTCAGGCTAAGAAACAACCAAGTGACGTGGTCGATGACGCTGCTTTGTTAATTATGCACACCCTTAAAACGCCCGTTTTGACCGTTTGGCGCGCCTGCGTTCGGATCTCCACTCCCCGTTTTCAAGCACCTTCCCGTTACCACCCACAAACACCTCATCCTGTCACTCAAATTAGCAGGCACTCACTATTTTGCGAGCGCTCGATTTCCGATCGCACTGACTGGTTGGCACATGCGCATTACGAGCCATACGCATGCGCAGTTGTGCGAACATCGCTCGGAGCGAACGAGCGGCTCTGAATCAGGCCCTGAAGACGCTTTGGCCAGACCAAAGAGCAGTGCCTGGAACTGGAAATGTCGGTTGAGCACTGCAAACCTGAGGAATTGTTGGTGTGCCAAGATAATAGGGACATACAGGTAGGCGTCCTGAATGTCCAACGACACCATAAAATCCCCAGGTTCCATTGCCAGAATAATGGAACACAGGGTCTCCATCCTGAACCGAGGAACCCTCAAGGACTTGAGGTTGAGGATGGGTCGGTAAGACCCATTGGGTTTCTGCACCAGAGATTGGAATAGAAACCCGTGCCCCTCTGGGATAACGGAACAGGCACTATAACTCCAGCCTTGAGCATAGAGTGCAACACCTTTTGGAGTTCCCGGGCCTTGTCCTGATCTGACGGAAGGCCTGTGGTGAAAAACCGGCTGGGAGGCCTTCGCCGGAAGGAGAGGGCATACCCCCGAGAGACCACCTCTTGTACCCAAGTGTCCTTGGTAGTCAGGTACCAGCACTGGGCAAACTAAAGGAGGCGGCCTCCCACTCTGGGGTCCCCCAAGGGGAGGCTAGTCCCGTCAGGCTGAAGGCTTATCGTCAGACTTGGGAGTAGGACGTCTTGTACTCCAAGCCTGCCTTTTTGGCTTGGCAGATTTCCTGTTACCCGACTGTCTGGGATAGGCCTGGATCTTGGACTTACCCTGGACCCTATAAGGCCAAAAGGACGAAGTACCAGACCCTGATGGGACTGTAGCTGATGGCAAACATGCAGATTTAGCTGCTGCCAGTGTGGCCACAATTTTGTATAGGTCAGGGCCAAACAGGATCTGTCCATTAAAGGGCAAGCATTCCAATCCCTTCTTAGAATCTGCGTCCGCTTTCCAAGCGTGCAACCACAGGGAGTGGGCAAGCCGCTACTGCTGCCAAGGAGATTCTGGAAGTGAGGAGACCTATATCTAAGGCTGCCTCATTAATGTACGTGGCTGAATCTCTGAGATTGCCCACTAACTCCACCTGTTCAGGGGAAGAGTCAGTGTCCAGAGACGCCTCCAAAGGTATCCGCCCACCGCTTCATGGCTCTGGCCACCCAGCACAGGGCCATAGCCGGTCTGGAAGCCCCTCCAGCAAGGCAATAAATGGATTTTAGGCATATCTCCACCTTGCGATCCGTAACATCCTTTAAGGAGGACATGGGCAATATAGCACTCCTCACTAGGTGTGTGACATGAGAATCCACCAGTGGAGGCGTTTCCCATTTTGATAAATAATTATCCGCAAATGAGTATGCAAAGGACAAGTATTTATGAGGCTGGAACCGCTTACCCGGATTTTTCCACGCCTCCTCTAAATGATCCACTAACTGACCAGAGAGGAAATACAGTGGCATCTCCCTTAACATCCTTAAAGAAGGCATTATTTAGATTTGGCCACAGGGGGACCCTCATCCTCAATCACTAAGGCCGCACGGACTGCCCGTATAAGGCCAGGTATATATAGACTTTAGATTTAGACTCCGCCTCCTTTGCACGAAGGGGCTCTTGGTCTGTAAAGTCACTAATTTCACCGTCAGCAGACGTCATGTCATCATCATCATACTGAGCCATCTGAGACAATAAAGGCCGCAATGGTGACTCCCCCTGTAACACGTCCAGCAGATGCTGTACCGTAGTGGACAATGAATTGAGACAAGGGGGGGGGGGGGGGGGAGGTGAGACCGGGAGACCATGAGGTATCAACTACCTGGGGAACCCCTGCATGGGTGATGAGACTACAGTCTGCTGCATTAAACCCATCTGGGGAAACACAGGGGGCATCGCCAACTGGCCCACAAGGGTTGTAAGTGCCTTAGCAAAACAAGCCCAGGGCGGTTCCTGCACAGGCGCAGTGACTGAAATCGGGCGTGATATCATATAACATGCCCTGCATAAATCCTCAGCATTCACATCTCCCTCCGCTAACAGTACATATCATGTGGTACATTTTAGCTGAAGAGGATATTCACGTTCACTCACGGACATGATGAGTGTAAACGGAGCGTATGTGACTCCCCACATATACAAACACTTTGTTTACTGTGAGGCAATGAACACCCTGCAACACTGCACCGCAAGTGCTTTAGCAGACGACGAACAGGGACAGTCAGAAGTGAAAGTACAGTCAGACAGCGCTAGCAGATAGTCACATATAATGCAGAATAATTATATAACCTGCACTACAAGCACTGTGATCAACTACACAGACCAGAGCCTGGTACGTAACAGCGCTGCACACTCCTGACCTCATTCAGAGGCGGTCGTTAGATGCTCTGAATGAGGACGGCCGCTTGCATCTTGTAGTGCCGCCTCTTGGTCGATCGCTAAGCTAAGTTACCACCCACAGCTCTAGCGGCCAACCAGGGTGATGGTAGCGATGGTCAAGACCATCGCGGCTTGCGACGAGACCCTAAGGTTGGGTCTCGGCACTCGCAAGCCCCAGGGAGCAGGAATAATGTCAGTGGGGCCGCCCCCAAACAGCAAGCGTTCCGTAGGGAACGCCTCTATTTGGCCAGCCACGCACCCTGCCCGCCTCCGAAATGGGGCAAGCTGTCACTCACCATCGACATCTCGTTCCCTTTGGTGCGAGACCCCTAGCGACGGAGCGCCAGTCGCTAGTCGGGTCTTGCGCATGCGCACGTCGGAGCCGGCTCCGACGTGCGCATGCCCAGTGGGGAAACATCGACCCGGTTACGAGCGCTCAGCGATTGTGACCGGGTCTGAATGACCCCCTCTGACCTTATTGGAGGAGAGGTATGCGGGGGGACCCGGACCGTGATGTTACCTGTATCAAACTTCAACAGCGTTTGCACACTACCTAGAAAATGGCCACCGAGGAGCTGAGAGGAGTAGCGCTGACACAGCTCACCAGACCGCTATGGAAAAGCACTGTGCAGCGGGGGAAGTGCCGGCTGCGAGACAGGGAAGGCGCACTCCCCAGGCATGCTATTAACCCCTGGGACGCTGGAGCATATCCACACTGCTGCAGCCCGCTGTCCCTGGTGGTCTAGTGGAAAGCGCAGGATCAGTACCTGGCTCCACGCGCAGCCTGTCTCCAGGGAGCCCCCTGCTTGAGGGCCAAATGACTGTGAATCGGTGGGTACTCTCCGCGGGACCCCGTCGCTTACCTGACCCCCTTGAATCCGGTCACAGTCAGGGATATTCCGGGGTAACCGCTAGCTGCGACCCCAGACACCCACCAGCATCCCCGGATCAGTACGGGTGTTCTGGTCCGGCGGGTTGAAGGAGCGACAGCATAGATGTCTGAACTGACTGTCTATGCTGTACAGCTCATCTTGTGTAGCAAAGCTGCTTGACAATAAACTTCAGGGGCTGTAACAGCCCCCCTCTGAATATGGTCAACAGACTCCGAGCCGAGCACCTACGAAAACGGATTTGCCTTGGCTCGGGGGCGGGGTATAGGAGGACCCCAGTGCATCCTGGGAGGCTGAAAACTTTAACTATGAGGTTCCCGATGTCTGCCTCCATCACCTATACCCCAAGGTATCCTGTGGATACCCTATGGACCCTGAAGTAGAAATAGTGTTTAATTAAAAGTCTTGGCTAGGTAAATCTGGACACATTTATTGAGGTTCTTATTTAAATGCTGGAAAATCTCAGCACAGAAAAGCGGACCAGACAAAGTTGTGAACTTTCATAACACAGTTGGGAACCGCTTACAAGTAGAGAGCATCAGTATTTGGAATGCCGTGCTGGTTATTGGCTGTTTATATATGAGTTTTAGTTTACAAATTACTTGTATAACATCAATATTAATCCCATTCCTACTCAACAAAGTCATCATGCCCTTCCCCATCCTCATTAACAAAAGCTCTCTCTTTAAAACCATGTATTTTTTGAGGTTTTGTCGGTGTCGTGTACATTACTTCTCTCTCTTCAGAGTACTTCAGTTGCCTGTGTCTTTAGTTACAGAAGTGCCTACCTGTATGAAGGCAGCACATACATCACTCTTAAGAAATTTTGCACTTTGGTTCCCTAAACCTGGAACAAAAGGTGCTCCACTATGGGTTCATCCAAGAGGAAATCATATCAACTACTGAATGTGCTCACCAGTCCACCAGGTATTTAAATCCTCCAAGGGTACCATTCATCATGGCAAAGGGTTTGTCTGCTGAGAAAATCTGCTTCCCAATTTACAACCCTAATAGCCTCAGCCATAGACTGGGTGCAGGATGGCTCCATCACCTAAAAAGGTGAACATGCAGGCAAGCACAGGCACTGAGCCTACAACTCTCATATCATCATGTCATCCCCGAGGCATCTGCCCCCTGGAATGAGCACAAAGGAAATTTAGAGGGGTATCTGGAACAGGTATGAAATTCCTAAGCTGTGGCCGAGGGATTCCGATGTGAAAGTCCAAATATAGAATGTAAAAAAACAAAAACAAAACATCTCTATGGAAGAAAAAACAAAAACACAAAAACAACCCTGAATTAAGTACTTGACACTGATGGGCAATCTATACAATTAAGATTCAAAGACAGGAGAGGCTTTATGCCAACAAATGTAGAATATCCAACCTCCCTGCACCCCTTACCCCCATGATGTTCCAGGGTAGTCCAGTGGATGCGGAGAAATTGTATTTTTAGAAATTACCTTACATTACAGATGGGTGGAAGAAAATCAAACAATGGACTAAGGTTGTTTTGTAAATGTATTTAATACTCAAAAAGCATTACTGCCGGAGTAACAAAAACAAATAAATGACCTACAACGTAGGACAACGTACGCCCAAAATATATATACACACACACACACACATTACAAATCCTCATCTTCTTCATCGCTAATTACATATTTCTTGTGCTTCTTGTTTGTTTTGTCCTCATCGTCTGCCTTTCTCTTTGCTGAGGGTTCTCCTAACTGAATAAGGGACAAGACACACAATAAAAAATTGCTACGTGTGAATGAAATCAACAGAACTTTCTATCAGTACTCAGGGCCTGACTCAGCAGCCTACGCAATGGCTATTACGGACGCAGATTGAGTGATTGTTTGCCATCGCTCATGCGTATGAGACACACTGCGCGTGCACGACTGCATTGCGATTATGGACACAGAGGAATTCATCGCAAAGTGAGTGACAGGCTGTCAGCGTTTGGTCGGTCAGAAGAACGCAGACGTGTGACCGTATGAACGCTGTTTCATGGGCGTGTGTAAATTAGAGCTCTCTGTGACTGACCGATGTGCGTTGATCGTACCGATGTTTACGCAGAAGAGCGACATTGGACGGATAAGAGAAAGCAGTAGTGGGCGTCTTTATGTCGGCTGAGCTTTGGCAGGCATTCGCTTATTTTCGCAGCTGCGTTCCATGCGAAAACTCAGCTGCGATCACATTAGCGTCCGCTGCTGAATTCAACACTACAAATTTATGTTGTTTTCTGGATATTTTATTTAAACATTCCGATAGTTATAATACCATACCTGAAGTACAGTATGTAGCCAGAAACCCACAATGAAGTTAACAGTTACAAACACCATAGACAAGTCAGCTTAGCAAATGAGCAGAACAGCTTACCAGAGGAATCTCTTCTAACCAGCTATCCATTCCTCTTTGAATATATGGTTTTTGTGGAGCAGAGTGTGAGACTCTACTTATAGGACTGTGACATATTATTTCAAGTCCAACTGTCTCAAAATCCCTTTAAAAGTTGTTAAATGTAAACAAAAACAAAAACAGAAAGATGGATAGACTCACCTCCTCGTCGCTGTTAAGTTTCTTAGCCTTCATTAGTCGCTGAGCTTTGTCATCATCTGAGCCTTCATCGCTGTCAGATGAATAGATGCGGGCTCGCTCCTCTGTATCACAGGTATAAGTCTTGTTACATAAAGTTTAATATGCCAAATGGAAACATTTGTCTCAAAATTATCTGCAGTTTCTCCAAAGAAACTGATAAACCCATTGATCTAAAACAGCTATTTTCAAAAGAAACTCCTCCTGTCATTGTTTTGCTGGCACTGAAGATTGCTGCAGTCTATAGACGTTGTACAGAAAAAGTAAAAAAAAAGAAAAGTACGCGATTTTTGGAATTAGATTTACCTCGTCCCCCTTTATATCTATTTTTAATGGCTGCCAAGCTTATTGACTCCTCTCCTTCCTCATCATCATCATATCGGTCAGGCTCCAGGTAATTTGCACTCAAACCGCGCTGGTGCTGCTTTTCCTTGATTCTGCGCTGCTGTGACTCTCTGCGGATTGATGCTCTCAGCCTTTCCTCTTCTTTCTGACCAGAAACAAGAAAGTTCATTAAAAATGTTGTCATTTTGGAATACAGTTCAAGAAAAATCATTTAGATATACAAACAGGGCCAGATTCAATTAGCTGTAGGTTCCATCTGAACCTCACACCATGTGTGGCTGCATACATGTGCTGTTTAGGATTTCCTGTCCACACCTCTATGGTATAAGAGCAACAATAAGCTGGGTTTTTCTGCTCTAAAATACTGCATAGTATTAGTACACACGGTACCTATGGAACTTTTACAGCTAACTGAATTTGCCCGGTGGTATCATTTTACATTCACTAACATGATGCATGTAAGAAATAGCTACTTAGTCCAGCACTATGACCTAAGTATTGATTAAGAAAGGAGGAGGGTTATGTACAGGGCTTACAGTAAATGTCATGTTGAGCTCTCAAAAATGTTAAATATTCAATTCAGTTATCACTAAATGAGTGCTGATTATATTGCAGAAAGTTCTGAACGCAAATATGTCACTTTGAAATATGTAAGAGGAATAGCAGGTACTGATGTGTTTGTGGAGTAATTATTGGAATAAATGTCTTACAAAAATAAAAATAGATATAATGGCAACTTCACATGTAAAAATATACATAAAAGATAAGGACTACCCTTTATACTGAAATTGTCTCATGTTTAAGGTGTATTTCAGTGAATAAAAGGGAAAGAAGCAATGAAATTAATATTAATGGGATGCAGTCGGGATGTCGGACGTCAATATACCAACGCCGGAATACTGACACCACCATCTCGAAGTGATGAAGATACCAACATCAGCATCCTGACCGCCGGCATCCCGATGGTAAGTATGCAGGTTAGGTGCCACCTGGGGAGGGTTAGGTTTAGGGTGAGAGAAGGGAAGGGGGATTAGCTTTAGGCACCACTGGGGAGAGGGTTGCTACTTACCGGCCCCTGTCGGGCTCCTGAACATCTGGATGCAGCATGTCAGTCTGACAGCCGGCATCCCGGCCGCCGGTCAATCATATGTATTCTATATGAATAAATGTCTACTACTGTACCTTAATCATTTCTGTTCTCTGAGACTCTGGGTCACGTCCTGCCATTGGAAGGATCCTGATCTTCTGAGTCTTAGAGCATCTGTCTGCAAGAGACAGTGTCATCTTCCTGTGAGTGGCACTGTCTGTAGAGTGAGGCCTAAGCAGAATGAAGACAATGAAAACAAATATCAGAGGGCTTTGCCACAGTCATACTTATACTGAATGTAAAAACCAAGAGGGTGTATTGAGGCAGTGAATAGTTGATCATTGTGAACTCATTAATAACATAGTGTTGTGGTTACAATTGTGCTGTATCCCATAGCAACCAATCCATTTCTGCTGTAATTTTGCTTCTATGGTTTAGAATAGGAAAACATTAATCTTTATTATGTTACTACGGGTTACAGCACATCTCTGCACATAACACTTTAATAACTAAAGCCACTGCAACTTCCAAAATAACCAGAAACATGGCTCTCTTGGGAACCTATATCAAACACTCTAAACTTCTTTCAATCTGAAACTTAGTTTGAAACTACCCTTACACTCCAGGAATTATAGAACCACTTTAGCCATTTTATACCTAACAGGCTGTACCGAATGACCATCAGTCCCGATTAATATTGGATTTAGTGTAGCAATACAATATGGTTACTTAATGGCCAATATCTGGCTACATTTGGGCATCGCCTGAGCATGCTAGATGTTACCCATGGGATTTTTCTGACTTGGTAAGTTAGGAGACTCCTAGATTAAGAACACATTCTATACAGACTCCACCAAAGTCTGTATAGAACTCTCCCCATTAGAAACTTAAGGGCTATAAAGGGCAAGTGGCTGACATGAGGAAGAACAACAGATAACAGATCTTGATGTTATTTTAAATAACATTAAGCAACATTATTTATGGAGTTATTTTTATAGCGCACAATTATGACGCAGTGCTTAATGTCAATGCTCCTTCAAGTACACTTACCTGAATGTAAGCTTCGTCTTAAATACAGCCTGACCTTGTAAACCGGTTCCTTGTCTGATAAAAAGATGGTTGTGGTCCCCTTGCAATGGAGCTTTGTACACATCAAAAACCTCATTCCCCAAGTGTAAAGACATGCTATAGGAATAAGAATAATGATGATGATGATGCAAAAGCAAGGAAATAATAACAGGAGCAATATTACCAGAAGGATCATGAAACTTACCTGCCATCAGACCATTTAACAATACGTGCATTACTCTCTCTAATATCATTTCCTTCTTCATCCCGGCGCGTTCTCCATCGGATTGTATTTTCAACCTATTTGGAAGGAAAGAATTAAAAAAATACTTACATAAAAGGAAGAAGTTTTCAATTTAATTTTAAAAAGAGGAGAACTACGTATGTTTCCATTTAATTTAATTTTAAATATATATTTATTTAGAAAAACATAACTAGCAATTTTTTATAACTCAAGACAATATTTTGTGTATATGACACCTGCATTTTATTATGGACAAATAGGGTAATGTCATTTTAGCATTTACTACCAACACTGGCAAGTCACATATCTATACTATCATGGAGCGGAAGTATACACACTTGTACAGCTGATATACATCTGTTTTTGAGCGGGATGGATATTGATGGAATTGAACATATTCTTATTTTTTTTATTAACAGTCATTTAGATATAACACATTCTGCAGCACTTTACAGAGAATATTTTAGTCATTCACATCAACCCTGTCCCAGAATAGCTTATAATCTGTGTTCCCTATAACATGTGCACACAGTCACACTCTGGTTGTTTTGTCAGAAGCCAATTACCCTACCAGTATATTTTTGGAATGTGGGAGGAAATTAGAGTACCCAGAGGAAATACATGAAAGCACAGGAACAACATACAAATTCTCCACATATTGGCCAAGGCCAGAAATTGAACTCATAAGATCAGTGCTATGAGGCAGTAAGGTTATCCACTATGCCACCTGTGCTGCGTTTGTTCTTGCATGCCTTATTTACCAGTGTACAAACCAGGAGTAATTTGTTCCTGGAGCAAACTGTGTTGCAATGCAAGGGGTGCAAATGTATTTACGTTTCTGCATGCCCATTTTAAATCTGCCCTACCCGCAGTGCACCATGGTTTTGCCAAGGTGCAAATTGCTCCTTTTTTTTTAACCACTGGCCTGGTGTGGTCGCATCGTTTGCGATCACGCCAGGCTGTGCATTAACTGACATGGTCACAAAGGAGCAACTTGTCAAACATGCACAGTGGCTGGGATGTAGGCAGGATACCGGCGGTCGAAATGCCAATCGCCAGAATTAAAGCCCGGCATGGGCATAAAGATAGGCATCTAAATACAGACACCTATCATTCGCCCCAAGTGTGTACCTAACAGCTTCTCAGAGGAGCAGCTGCTGGGGAAATCAAAGTCGCAATGGGCGCAATGTTCCAAAGATCGATAGTCCGATATATCAATGACGGATATAGTAAAAATCTAGGTTAAGGGTTTCAAAAAATAAATAAATTTTGCCTTGGATAAATAATATATGTTCTTGACATAATTCAATCCTAAAATAAACAGACAATTTCAGAGCGTTTTTTGGGGGTAAAAAATGACATTTAAAGTGGTTAATTGCTCCCAACTGTGAATCAGGCTCTCTGTGTGCATGCGAGTCCACCTCTAGATGAGCACCAATACTGTATGTTTATATGGAATGTAACCTTTTTTGTAGCTATAAGGGAAAATCCTGACCAAGTTATATTTCTTATACTTCTAGATTGTCTGAGGGCAAGTACGAGTTCTGAGAAAGTCTTTAATCTTCTGTCTGTAAGCTCGATTTTTCTCATCACATGCAGGTGTGGGATATATCCTCTCCATTCTGTTTGTAGCAGTAGAAATATGACCTAAGCCAGGGCTTGACAAATTTTTCTAAAATCTAGCAGCCAGGATGAAAGTGTAGGAGCCAGACCACTGCCCCCCCCCCAAAAAAAAAATTTTTTTTACAGGAGTGAGGAGCACAGCTCTGTGTGTTATGCAACTGTTATACACACTATACTAGTCCATAAAATGGTCACAGTTGAATGGATACAGTAAAATGGAGGCCCCCTCACTGCTCTGCACAGCTCCCCTGCTCCACCCCCCACCCTGCAGTAATAACTGACCACATTTCATATACAATAATGGTGCCAGAAAGTACAACAAAATCCCCCTCCCCTCGTGGTCACACCACTATCCCTCTGAAGCTGCTCCGCAATCCCTGGCCACGCATAGATCTTACTACCGGAAAGCTCTATGCAACCGGAGATAGGAGACAGTAGACAGCCGCCGGCAGCTGTCAGCCGGGAAGTACAGGAGGATCAGTGTAGAGTGGGACAGACAGCAGGGATCAGAGCAGGCCAGGATAGAGAGGATATGCTTCCTCCCCCACTGCAAAATCTAGTAGCCAGGTAGCAAAATCTAGTAGCCATGGCGACCTGGCCCCCGGGATTTGGCGAGCCCTGACCTAAGCATGTAGATTGCCTTGGGATTTCTTTCTTAACCACTACTGTTGGAACTCTGGTTGAGGTTATGAGCCCAATCTAAGCAGACACAGGGCCTTATTCAGCAAGGAACACAACTGCAAATACAATAACGATTACACACACAGTCTCACTGCAATAGTATGCCAATCCACTGCAATCTTAGCACAACATAAGGACGCCCTGTTTACCTTACACACACATCCGAAATGTTTAGCAGGACTGCGAAAACATCAGTACAATTGAGTACCATCGCAGCCTTCGCACACTTGCACAAGCTCTGACCTTACTCAGAAATTGCTAATTTCCACGCGCACACTATGAGGTCTCGTAGTGGATAATTTCTGAACGCCCCTTGAACGGCGTTCAACCACACTGGCACGCCTGCATTTCGCCAGTCCCCCAGTCGCCAACCACAAACCGCTTCCTGTCGATAACTCTGCAATGGGTCTGCAGTCCCTATCGCAGTGGTTGGTTCGCGCACTGCGATGCATGCGTAGTATGCAACAACCGCCTCATTGCGTGCATATTAGCAACTGCGTTCCTTGCTGAATCAGGCCTACAATCTTTTATACCTGCCAGTAGATTGAGCATTTGATTTGTTTGGCATAAAAATAGCCATGTGCAAGGGATGTACAGTTAGGTACATATATATTTGGATACTGACAATATTCATAATTTTGGCTCTGTACACCACCACAATGGATTTGAAATGAAACCATGGACATGCAATTGAAGTGCACACTTTCAGCTTTAGTTCAAGGGCTTGAACAAAAATATTGTATGAAGCATTCAGAAATGGCAGCAATTTGTATACACAGTCCCCTATTTTCAGATGCTCAAATGTAATTGGACAAATTAATGTAATCATACACAAAATGTTAATTGTTACTACTTTGCAAACAATGACTGCCTGAGGTCTGGAACCAAACATCACCAAATGCTGGGTTTCTTTCTTTGTTACATTTTGCCAGGCCTTTACTGCAGCTGTCTTCAGTTGTTGCTTGTTTGTGGGTCTTTGTGTCTTTAGTTTTGTCTTCAGCAAGTGAAATGCATGATCGATCGGGTTGAGATCAGGTGATTGACTCGACCATTGCAGAATATTCCACTTCTTTGCTGGCTTTTACAGTATGTTTCGGTAAATTGTCCATATGCACTGTGAAGCGCCGTCCAATCAACTTTGCTGAATCTGAGCAGACAGTATATGCCTATACAATTCAGAATTCACCTGCCTGATTCTGTCTTCTTTCACACCATCAATAAACAGTAGTGGCCCAGTGCAATTGGAAGCCATGCAAGCCCATGTCATCACACTACCTCCACCATGTTTTAAAGATGATGTGGTATGCTTCAGATTATGAGCCATTCCAAGCTTTCTCCATACTTTATTCCCAACATTCTGATACAGGTTGATCTTAGATTCATCTGTACAAAGAATGCTGCTCCAGGACGGAGCTGGCTTTTGTTAGATATTTTTTGGCAAAGTCTAACCTGCCTTTCTATTATTGAGGCTTAGAAATGGTTTATACCTTTTAGTGAACCCTATGTATTTGCTCTCGTGAAGTCTTCTCTCTATGGTAGACTTGGATAATGATAAGCTACCTCCTGGACGGGATGTAGCTATCAGACCGGCAGGTTTAGGCATCGTAAGGGGTTAGGTTTTGGGGGGGGATTAGGCACAAATGGAGGAGACTTAGGTTTAGGCACTAACGGGGAGGGTTAGGCTACAAGAATGGAGGGTTAGGGAGAGAAGGGGAAGGGCAGGTATACTTACCTGACCCCTGTCGGAATACCAACCATCAGGATGCCGCTGTCTGTATTTTGACAGGAGGCATCCCGACAGCCGGCATTACATACCGATTTCTCCTGGACAATGTTCTTCACTTGGCTGGGTGTTGAGAAAGGGGTTTTTCTTTACCATGGAAAGAATCCTGCGATCATCCACAACTGTTGTCTTCCATGGAAGTCCAGGCCTTTTGTGTTGCCGAACTCACCAGTGCGTTCTTTATCAGACTGTACCAGACTGTTGATTTGCATTGAGAGCTACTTTGACCGCATGTTGTCGGTTCACAGCAACAGCTTCCAAATGTAAAAGTCACACTTGGCATCAACTCCAGACCTTTTGCCTACGTAATTGATAATGAAATAACAAAAGGAATAGCCCACAGCTGGCCATAAAACAGCTTTTGAGTCTATTGGCCAATTACTTTTGATCCCTTGAAAAAGAGGCGGCTATATATTAAACAGCTGTAATCCCTCAAATGAAAGCCAATATGCTTTTAAAGTGCAGACTATTACTGTAAATTAAATATATTTTGGGAAACCGCTAAAATAAAGTGTGTCAGTGTCCAAATATATATGGACCTAACTGTAGTTGGGTAAAAAGCCCTATGATCGGTGAATACAGGTGTAACTTGGCGTCTAGGCTATGACCTATTCTTCAAGGGGATACTGTTGGGGTGAAGAGTCAATTGAGATAACGCCATTGTTGGGGAAGGCTATTTAACAAACACTGCGGTGGTACATGTACTAACCCAATACTTGAGTTTTGCCTGAGTTCTCAGTTACACTGCTTTTTTGCAAGCTGGCTAGCTGGGGCACACTTATCTTCTGAAACTGGCCAAGCAAGTTTCAGTAAGGGTAAGTTAACCCTTACTCCTCTAGCCTAGTATCGTTCAAGTGTCCCATCAATAGTTTATTAATAAACTGCACTTATTTTCTTTTCATTATTACAGTAAGCAGCATAAACTAAATAAAAATCTATACTGATCAACACATTGATAAAGATGCCTCCATAGACAGTTATGTATTCTGTTGTTCTTAATATACATTTAGGCATCCAGGAAGTTGGTTTGTATAAATGAGTATGAGGAGTTCAGGGAGTAGTTATTATGAGGTTGGATGCTGCATGTGTACAGAAAGTCAGTTTCTAAACAACAACAAAATAAATAAGTAATTTGTGGGGCCATCCTACATCCCATTCAATCCAACCTACACTACAGATAAATGTGTAACTGGGTTACTGTGATCCAGCTCCAGGGAGTTGCTACCCATGTCCATTTACAACACCTCCCAAAATTCAGCGTTTGTTTCCGAACGTGCTGTCACATGATTTCTGTGAACTGTTACTTGTGTATTGTTACTGCCAAGGGCCACATGTAATAGACTGGGGTTGCGGGAGCCAGCGTACTAGATTTAAAATGGCAATTAGTTTAAAGCAAAACTTGTTTCTCTACCATTGAGTCTCCATAACTAAACCTACTGGTGTGAAGCCAATTCAAAAATGTCATTAACACCATCCTCCAGACTCAGATATAGAGCCTGGTTGTCTGCAGAGAATCCCCAACGATCGATTCTTTCCCGGAAAGATACAAACACGCTCTAGCATAGTGTATCTAGTAAACACAACATATTTAGCAAATGCAAAGGCAGTCAGACAGAAAGGTCCCCATCATCTCTCTCTGACTGACAGAGTGAGTGAGTGGAGTGTTGTAGATATATAAATAAATAACAGTTAACTTGAACCAAATGTAGACTCAAATAAACAGACAGGGATGGATTCCAGCTCAGTTCTACAATACTCATTAGCAACCAAAGAAGTTGAAGTGAACTTGTGACCAAAGCCTGACCAGTTTAGGCTGTGTAGGAATCACACCGCACAAGTTATATCAAGATTTAAAAACAAAAAAACTTGAATCAAAGTTTCCATATCAAAAAACAAACATGGCATAAGACCATAAGATCTGGTGATGGTGTATTTCAAAGCTGGAAAGTTTATTTAATACATATCCCACCACCCCAAAAAGAAACAAGATAACCATTGCTCAAGACTATTCACGTGTCTTATACATTTCAGGAACAGAGAGCAATTTACTGGTGGACAGAAGTATTATGTTGCACATATATAAGGTTAAGCACCCCAAAAAAGCATAACAGAAACATACCTTTAGTTTCAGCCTGGTTCTACCTTCTTCATCCAACATTTCTTCATCTTCAAACTCATCTTCATAGTATTGGGGATCAAAGGGTCTAAATTGTAAAAATAACTCCAGTCAGAAGACTATAATGAAGCAAACAGAGATCCAACTTGAATAGCATATATATATATATATATATATATATATATATATATATATATATATTATTTATTTTTTTTTCCCAGCAATGTATTACCTAGGCTCAACACTGAGAAAGTTGGGAAGCTTTACAAAGTACAAGTCATTCCCCAGGTCTGTGTTCACTTTGGGAATCTCTACTTCTATTCTGGTCTCAGGGGCAGCTTCCTCTTCTGGCTGATCTTGATCCATCCCATTTTCATCCTGGTGCAGCACGCAAATAATACCGGTTATTAGGAGAACATACCCGTGCATATTCCTGTATCACAGGCTTGTACAGATAAGATAATTTCGTTACCAAGTACTTGCTTATAAACTTCTAATACGTAATTGCGTAACACAAATTACAGACATGTACAACATAGAGGGATGTTATGAAACTGATGTTGCTAACTCTATATACACAAGAATATGGCAAGACATTTTTGGATACATGTGATACATATATTGGCAACATGTGTATATGTACTGAGGATATCCACCAAGGTCTGGCACGGAGATGGCGACAACTAAAGGCACATACTAAAACAAAATACGGAACCCAATTCTGAGTCGCACGCAAAGTGTAGTTTCGGCAGCCAAGGAAGCCAGATTCACTACCTTTTGCGAGAACCCATATGGCTAATGCGGGTGTTCGTGCATCTACAAGCGGAAGGCAGTGCTGCCCATTGATTTATGCTAGCAGGCGCAACCATCATCATTAATATCAGCACTTGCACCAGCCTCATGCTAGGAGTAAGATCCCATCAGAAACTGACTTCCCTTCCTGGTACGACTCAGAATCGCACAGAGCATAAGATACAGGCCTTTGACACTCTCACAAGACAGGACGGTTTTGTGCACTTCATTATAGTCGCCTACTTCCCGCCAAGTAGGTGACAGAACCAAGTTCCGCACAACGAACATATGCAAAGATTCATAAAACATCTGCCATGCGCTAAATGCAATAATCGCCTTCTGTGCCTGTGCACAGAGAATGGAGTAGAGGACATGTTTTAAAACTCACGAGGGAAGTACTGGAACGGGTCACAACTAATAACACATAGGAAGAGGCAGCCTAGAGTGGCTGTCGTCTACAGAACATACTGAGATGTCGGTGATGTATCTGGACAACATCTATGGAAATGTACTAAAAGATGCAATGGAGTAAGTGATGTTTATTGGTACTTACTATGGGCTGTCCTGGAGTGGGAGGCTTTTCTCCATCACTGCCTGAAGAAATATCATCTGCATCTCCAAACAGATCAGCAGCGTCTCTGTTTCCCACTATTAAATACAGAACATTTATAGTAAAAATAAATAAATGGGGTGTATCTAGAAAAATGCAACAGCAATGTAATTATGTTGGGTGTTGGATAAATGAGGGGGGAGGAGAAGAGGGTTAAATCTCTGAACAATAGATTTGATGGAAAGTTTAGCATTTCTGTATTGTACAGTAATCATAGACCAACTGAATCAAAATGTCCAGATGCCAAATAAGCATTACTCATTATCATTAATAGTATTTATATCCCTCTGATTATCTAGAAATAGGGACAAAGTAAGAAAAATACATTTCTTATATACTGCTAACACATATCTGAGGTGTGGTGACACACAGATGTACACTATTAGGAACATTCTATTAACTAGATCACAACATGAGCTGTTAGTAAACCGGTAGCCCTTTACTTGCCTTCTCACCACATTATCAGAATTATAATATATATAATAACGTATATAAGTGAATAAAATCAGATCTTTTTTAACTATGTATTAATAATTAACAATTATTGTGATTAATTAACTTGAAATACAAGCTTGATTATGTGAGGAAAGTGATCTATGTCAGTGTGTGTTATAGCAGTGCACCATACCTTTTGGTGTGTCTCCATCACTATCTATCTCAGAGTCTGATGCTATCACTCTCTTATGCCTATGTCGCACAACTTCTTCTTCGCTGTCACTGCCTTTGCCCGATACTGTGAAAGGCACAAGAAAAAATATATATATAAAAAAAAAATAATCACAATGTTAGCCTAAATTACAATTTTACAGCAACTTTGGGAATATGTCATCAGTAAACTCTAGGAACAAGGGGAACTATTCAAGACACATTATTCTGGTAAGAACTGATAAAAGAGCAGTGGTTGGGGGAAAAAAAAAAAAAACAAACAGTAAAAGTTACCTGATTTACGCTCTTGTTTTTCACCATCTGAATGTTGTTGCTCATCATCAGAACGTTGGTGTTCAAGCTCTTCATCATCTGAATGCTGTCGCCGTTCATCATCTGACTGCCGGCGCTCCCGCTCCTCCTCCTCATCATCATCAGAATGCTGCAGCTCGTCATCGGTCCTCTGGTGGTCTTTTTCATCATCTGAAATTTGAAGTCTTTGTTCTTCATCATCCGATCGTTGGTGGTCCTGCCCTTCTATGTCCGAGTGCTGCCTCTCGTCATCAGAATGTCTCTCATTTTCATCATCGTCTGAATGGTGGTGCCTGCGATCCTCCTCATCAGAATGATGGTCTTCATGCTCTTCACCATCAGATTGCCTGGGCCTCTCTTCATCTGAATGCAGATTTCCTTCATCATCTGAATGCTGGATCTCATCATCAGAGTTCTGTATTTTCTCCTCTTCATCTGACTGGTCACTTTTATCCTCCCTGGCCCATTTCTCATTGTCCGAATGAGCATCTTTTTCTGACCCTTCTGCATCAGAATGACGGCTACTGTGGTCAGACCTGTGCCCTCCATCCTCGTCTTCATCATTAAAGTTTTCTGATCCACTGTGCTGTTCAGCATCTGACTGGTCATTTTCTTCTTGTTCAGAGTGAGCATTAACTTCAGACTGATTATCTGATCTTTCTGAACGGTTGTAACTACCACTATGTGGAGATCCAGCTTCATCCTCACTGTCATCCCCAAATAGTTCTTTGTTGCTAGGCTTTAAAGCAGCATGTCCATCATCGTCCTCATCCCGCTCACTCTCACTTCTAGATGGGTTACTAACTGAGCCAATGTTTCTTGGTTCTGAGTCGGAGCCAGACCCAGAATCGGAGTCTGCAAAAAAAAAAAAATTTATTCTTTAAAGAATTACACATTTAAACCATTGAAAATGGCTTTATCCATAACAAAATGTTTAAGTAAAGCACATTTTGATCAAAAAAGACGCTCGGCGTGGCCAAGTTGCATGCGACATGGCGAGCCGAGAGAGGCTATATGGCGCTACTGAAGATACAGTAAGAAAGAACACATCTGAATCTGATAAAATGAGCTTTAAAATTGGGTATTTCGGTTACAAAATGGAAAACCCATTTCTGTCACATAATAAAACACCTCAGTCTTTATATTCAGATTCTTTACACTGCTAGTTTGAGAATGAGAAATGCAAGTCAACACCTAGGAAATAAATTTTTCCTTGATTACATAATTACAGTTAAGGTGTATATTAGGGATGTGCAGGCTCGGATAGGTTCGAGTTTGCACGTGGAGTTCGGATTTTTCCCTCCAAAAAAAACGGAACTCAGAAAGAGGAAAAACGTCATCTTACATGGACGAACATCATCATTCCTGGACAAAAGTCCAGGAATGATGATGTTCGTCCATGTAAGATGACGTTTTGCCTCTTTCTGAGTTCCGTTTTTTTGGAGGGAAAAATCCGAAACTCCACGTGCAAACTCGAACCTATCCGAGCCTGCACATCCCTAGTGTACATACACGGACAGAAATATCGTTACGATATGAACGATAACAATATAGTTTAACGATAGATCTTTCATTCTTATGCAGTGAACGACCAACGATTGCAGTGAACGACCAACGATGCGCGTTCCCGCATGAACAATAACGATATCTATGATCATCCGTTCATGCAGGCCAATCTGGACGATATCCTAAACTTTGCATGTTCAGAGATGTGGCAGGATGACTCACTGAACGATATCTTTCAAAGATCTCTTTAGGTGCGTACACACTGTACAATCAGGAAAGACAGTACGTTTACGACATTCTAATCGTACCGTCGTTCCTGATCCCCTGCAGTGCCTACACTGAACGATCAGTCGTTCAGTGCAGGCACACTCCATCATTCCTGAACATGGCCAATCTGTCGTCATCGGCAGATTGGCCTGCATGTTCAGGCGATGGACAATGTCGGAAACGACCAGCAGGCGCGTGCATGGCTGGTCGTTTCCTACATTTTAGTGCACGATTACTGAGCGACTGTACGATTACAATGACGTAATCGTGCAATCGCTCAGTAATATCACCCAGTGTGTACGCACCATTTGAAAGAGATCTATAAAAGAGATCTTTCATGTTGTTGGTGGTACAGATCGTCCCGTGTGTACGCACCCTTAGAGTTTAGGTAACATTTACCATAGCAAAATAAACTATACAGTCAACTGTTATGGAAATTGTATTGAATTAAAAAATAAAGTCTACACACTAGACATCATACACAATGAGAGCTTATTTATAAAATATGATTTTAATATAAATCACAGCAGATATCGCTGGTTTGAAATCTGTTGTACTTTACACTACACAAAGGGGTCAAAGTATACGTGAAGGATGCAAGCTGTTGTTGCAATGGCGTTAAAAATGCCAGCAGCAGAACGTCAGCTCGCAACTTTCGCAGCCCGATCCGAGCCCGAATTTGTTCAATTTTGCTCGGAGCCCTATTGGGCTACGAGCACTTTTAAGCGCAGCCGGGCTGCCATCAAGCGTGCCCGTTGTCACAATGACTCGCACCCGCGAGTTCATCGCAAGTAATTGGATTGACACCAAAGTGTATACCAGTTTGCACAAGGAGACAAAAATAAGAAACACACCTGGAAGACCATCTGTACTACAGGCTACGTTATGTATATATATATATATATATATATAAATAAAAGTCTGCCAGATGATGTGAGGCATATGCCACAGGTAACACTGGCAGTCTATAGGGTAACCCAGATTAGCTCCCATGTGTCCATCGTGTGCTGGGCGAGCAGAGTGGACCCGGCATATACTACTGCAGACGATGGGAAGTATACAGCCCTATAGAGCTAGTAGCATAAGGAAAGTACCCGGATGAGCCAAGTAGCAGAGCCGGGCATTAGGTGATGCAGTGCGGGCCAGCGGTGCCCCCTTGCTCCTTCCCTACCTCCCGCGGGCACCTACCGTCAGCTTTCTGCTCATTATCAGAGTCGCCATCGCTCCCGAACAACCCCTCCAACATGTCCATGACCGGCCCTGGCCGCGATACTGCCGCAAAGCAAAGCCGGCGTCGTGAAAGCGGAAGTACAGCTACTGCTGTACGTGATTAGTGATGACACAGGTTCACACAGACAGCAGCCAGCCACAGAGGGCGGAGGGAGGATATCACCACCAATTCTGTCTGTGCCTCTGCAGCTGTACTAATGTGGGCTCTTGCTACAAGAAGGCAACGTGCTACGATCTGGGACTTATGGCTCCACAACATCTGGAGCTGCACATGCTTGCCTGGTATTACATACAGCACTGTTATGGTTCTCACTGCAGGCAGGAGGCGGATTCTTCATGTTGTTATATATTACACTTTCCCAGCATATACAGGTCCACCATTGTGGCAGTAGGGTAATCTTGCCTGAGCTGAATGTTTTTGTTGAACATGTGAAGTCCATGAGCCTGGAGGAACACAAGAGGAACCTAGCACTGCAATGGACATATATGTACATATTGGTCTCATTATGCACTGGATAGTGTATTATTATACAGTATTAGTAATTAACCCTATTGATGGTCTATAGCAGTGCATCCCTAACTGCATGTGTTCCAGATCTCCTATTTGGTGCACAGGTGTATTAATGACAGACACATGTTAAAAGAGCCACAGATAATGCCAATTATTTCATTTGTGAAACTGAGAAGAACATGCAGCACTAATAAATTTCTATATTACTATTTCTAATGCGGTCATGGTGTGGGCTGGGGAGGGGGGTTCCCAGGCAACCGGAAACCTCCCCCCCCCCTTCGTTTGCCTATGCACCTGGTTTTAATCAACCACAGAGCCTGTGAAATCCATGAGTAGCCTGGTTTAAAGGGATAATATGGTAAACCTACCTATATAGGTGATACCTGGAAGCTAACAATCATTGAATGGTGGCGACTCAAGAGTCGTGTGTGAGTTTTATATGTGTATGAGGGGTATGTAGTCAGGAAGCCAGCAGTCAAAATGTAAACCGCCGGCTTCCCAACAGTGAAATACCGGCATGGGACTAATGATAGGCGTCTAAATACCGACGCCTATCAGCCCCACGCCAAAATGCCGACGCCCGGCATACCGATCGTAGGTAAGCTGGGCGTCTGGAGTGGATAGCTGCGATTAGGTTTAAGGCCTCCTGGGGGGGTTAAGCATCCCCCCCGGGAGGGTTAGACTAGGGGAAGGGTTAGAGTCAGGCACCCCTTGGCGAGGTTAGGCACCCCTAAGGGAGGGTTAGGGTAGTTACCTCAGTCGGGATCTTCCGATGCCGGGATTTCATCCGTCAGGCTGAGGTCCGGCGGTCATATATACTGATTCTGTGTGAGGAACAGGAAGTTAGTATATGTGCTTATTTGCTGCATCTTATTGCTTTTACAGGGTGATACCCAGGACCCTAGGTACACACCTATACAATTGTCGGGTCGGTCTTACAATTTTGTTCCGTTCATGCGATATCGCAAGAGTGTGTATGCACCTTAGATCATGATTTCTCAGAAGAAAGCTGGTCGAATTGAGGGATCGCATCTTATCTGCAGTTTTAATATTCAGTCGATTCAACCTGGCCATATCGAACCAAAAGTGCAGAGTGTGCGCACCTTCCACCGTTCTTACCATTCTACACCAGCACCAGCATTTATAAAACCATGTCAGGTGGCTTGCTACGTGCTCCTGTGTAAACTGTCCTCCCTATTGATGTAAATATTCTCCCTTTTTTCCTTTGCCACCACAGTATTTGCCCAATATTGTGATACTTTTTTTTCCTCTTGCTAAAATGGGGAAGTAGTGAGATTACTGGCAGCCTGGAATGCCGGCTGTCGTAATACGACAATGGAAGCTCGACCCGGGACTAAATATATGCGTTGAAATCCCTACGCCTATCTTTAGCCCCACGCCAAAATTCTGATGGCTGGCATCCCGAACAAAGGTAAGTGGGGATTTCTAGCTTGTAGAAAGGCACCACCGGGGGGAGGTTAGGGTTAGGCACCCCTAAGTGAGTGTTAGGGTACTTAACAGCCCCTGCCAGGATGTAGACCATTCGGGCTTCCAGTGTCGGTATTTCATACTGTGGCTAATGAGCCGCCGGCATTACATACCGATTCCCTAAAATGTCATCTGCTATACAGCAGGGAATGTACTAATAATGTATTACAAGTGGCCAAATGCATACACACTTTACCATACACATTCCTTGAAGACCAATATGTAGTATGTAATGGCTGAAAACATAGTCAGATATATATTTACTGTTCATCTTTACTCTCTTTCTCTCTCCTAACGTAAAGTTAGCTGTGGCATACAAATATCCATCTGATAGCTTGCAGTGTTGTCCCCACAGCAGCAACAATACAAGCACAAGCCTTCCTTTTTCTGAAATCATGGTGGGGAGTGAAACCAACAAACGTATTCTGCCCTCATCAGTAGTCTAGTAAATGGCGAAGCGATTTCGGGAGCTTTGTTTTTGTTCTGTAATCTTGCCCCTTTCCAGACCATTATGGTAATTTTTAGTATATCTGCTGTGAATGTTGCCTGGGACCGGGAGAGTGTGTCGGTGGTACAATCAGTTTGTTTAGATATTGTCAGACGGGTATCAAAGGTCGGCAGTATGATTGTATAGGTCTGTACCCGTGTATCTGCACTGTGGTCAGGAATTCTGATCGGGAATGAAGTTGATCGAACAATCGCATGAAAAGAGTGATCGCAAAGGTCTGTACCCAGCTTAAGAATGGGAGTGCGACTTGTGCCGCCTCCCGTGGTGCAAGGTCGGGAGGTTACTGTGGAAACTTAAGGGGTACCCTATTTAGGATTGTGGGGTGCTTGGAGCTTCCTTAGGACATGCCCGGCATTCTCCTGCCTGGTCCTTCTGCCTGGTCTTCATTATGTCACATGTTTTGATGGTGACACACGGCACAAAAGAGCCCTGCTATGGCCTTGTTGATGCTGTTGGTATGAATGTATTGTAACCCTGGTTAAGGGTTAAATAACATACTATATTAATAAGTACATATATGAGTTAAATATATATGTACTGCAGTCACAGTTCTTGAGGTAAAATGTATGTGTGTGTCATGTATTTATAATGGAGTATTGTAGTTCATATATATACATATCTCTAATGTATTTGCATATAACTTTATGTGGTACTTTTTTCTATCCCTGTGGTGAGGATGTGCACAGTGTATGAGATGCACATGCACAGGAGAAGAAGTGGGTGGAGAGATATGGCTGGGAGTGGTTAGGTTCCTGTCAGGAAAAGAGGGACAGGGACAGAGAAACATATAAAAGGAACTGACAGCAGAGTGGGAGTCAGTCTGCTGATCCCTCACTCCAGTGCCTGCCCTCCTGTGACCCGGGCAGCCAGTGAGCAGTGATGAGCTGCCGGGCGCAGGGGGGCAGAGCCGGAGAGGGAGCCCAGCCGGAGCTGGGGAAGAAAGTGAGACAGGGGTACTAACCCTGTCTTGCAGGAGAGGCGGCGTCGCGGAAGGTGGTCCCGGTGGCTCAGAGAGGAGCGGAGGGACCCGCGCTGATCGGGGCATTGCCTGGTGAGTTCCCGCAGTGCGTCACCTTCGGGAAGTCCACGGAAGCTGTCACAGCCAGGCATTCCCCAGCTGCTCATACGAGCTCAGCCAGCAGCCAAGAGGAGAGGGAGAGCCAGGAGGCAGGACAGGTTACAGAGGAGAAGGCAGAAGCAGCAGTGCTGTCACAGGGAGCAGCGCTGAGAGACAGGGAGAAGGCAGGACAGTGCTGAGGGGACTGTGAGCAGATTCAATTGTCAGCACTGAGGTAACCTATATCAGTAGTGATACCTGGTACCCATACATTTAATATCCGCTCCAATATAGGAGACATTAAGCCCAGTATATTCTCAAACCTGCACACTTTGGAACATTACCACATACTACTATCCGGGAAGAGCAGATAGAGTCCCCTGGATAGGAGTTGTCATGCGTTATAGACTTTTATCAGTAGGAGAATGTTAATACAGAAGGGAAAGTCCAGGGACGGTCACCCTTAAAAGAAACTGTATAAACTGGCAGCATTATAACTAAGTACCAAGTGCAGTTGCAGATAGTTACAGCGAGTCAGTGTAATATTGGAAAGTCAGAAGGGGATTACTTTTCAGCACATAGCCTAGTGCTCTCGCTTCAGTAAAACCCACAGTAATACCTTTGTCAAAGCAGTGAAATATATTGTTCAGTCCAAGGTTACAGTTTAGGTTACAGTTGCGGGACTTAGACTTTATGGTAACCTAAGGACTCATGTATATCGCCTTGGAGCACTACTGTAACTATTAAATAGTGGAAACATTTCACCACTAAGAAGCCTGGACAGTTCAACAAATACAGTGACAATATAGGTTAATTATATACTGAAACATTGTCAGTACACTATGAGCTGTAGAGTTACAGTATGTATATGGTCTTGGTTCTATATGTATAAGTATTATATATGTTCAAATGTACCACCTGTGAATATTGTTGTCATTCATTCTTATAAAGGAGACATATAACAGTTTATTATTGTGTAATATTTACCTGGAAACAGAAGCTTATCAGCAATCTTCGGCGGAGAGAAAGGAAGAAGGTCGTGAATGTAATTTAAACTGTATTTGTATATTGTGGTAATTCACTACATTAACCATTGGGTTTTCCCCAAGTAGACCCACATTGACCATAAGTACTTGGGTGGAGGCACTGACAATGGGGATGTACACCACTTAGAGGAATGCTAAGGGTGGGTACATTAGGAGTAACAAAGGTGTTAGTAACCTGGTGTCCCTTTCTAGAGGTAAAGGGGGGGTTACAGTATAATTTTTATCAGACACGTTGATTTTTCCCAACTAGTTGGCCGACTATCGTTTCAGTGTAGGGGGGAAAAGTTGGGCACTTAGGGCCTGATTCAGGAAGGATCACTGATGCGATCGCGGCATCAAGCACGTACACAGTCCTGCTGCAAAATTATGCAAATGACTGAGAACACAATGTCGCCGCAGCAAAATATAAAGACGTCCACTTCCCTTTACTCACAACCGTAATACCGTACAAGTCTGCAAAAACATCGGTACCATCTAGTACCATCGGAGCCTCAGGCACAATTAAGGCAGGTCAGGCCTCACTCACAAACTGCTATACTACCTGTAGGTAGCTAGAGCTCAGGCTGCATGTGCCGCTGCAGAGGCTTAATTTATACACTCCCCTGTGATGGCATTGAAAAGCACTGGCACGCCTGAGTTTCGCTCACCACCCACAAACGGTACTTCATGTCAATCACTCTGCGATGGGTCTGTATAGTCACTGCGATCATGGTCCCGATCGCAATAGCTAGTACGTGCACTGTGTTGCGTACGCATGCACAGAACACAACAATCTTCTGGGTGCGTGAGTTTTTGCACTCACTCTCCTTGCTGAATCAGGCCCTTAATCCCCAACTGAACGATTTCACAGAAGTAGACATACACTCTCTCTGCCTACTTGTGCTCTGCACAGCATAGTACAGGTTGCCGTCTCCGCAAAAGACTCCTTGTCTGGTCTTTCTCATCCTGCTTCCAGCACAACCCTAATCTCCTCTTCGATACTACTGCTGCTGGTCCTCAAAACAATAAGGTTATGGTTTTGGTGCAGTCACTGCTTGAGCAGTACCTTCTCACTCATTTCAGAGCCTGATGCTGAAGCTTGCCGAGCAGGCTGGATGTAAGAGCAACAGCAGTCTATGAAGGGGTGCACACAGCATCTGCCTGTCAGTAAGTGTTTCCTTTGCGCATGGGGCTTGGATTGCATTTTAACCTTTTTTCTACTTAGTACCTTTAAAAGATCTGTTTTGCTTGCATTGTATGTCTGTTTCATTGTATGTCTGTTTGATTTAAAAATAAAACATTGTCTATAGAAAATAGTAAATAAAAGAAAGGACAGTACTTTGTTTCTAATTATAGAAATACTATGTTGTAATTAAAAGAGCTTTGCCCTAAATGTACCTTTCTTTTTACAGGATGTCCTACCTCCAAGAGCAGTTTATATGTATATCCTCCAACCAGGTCACATCACTCTGGAGCATTAACTTCTCATTTGTAAGATTGTTTATTGGTAGCAGCACTACCAGGGGCGTTTTAAGAGAGGAGGTGGTCCGTGTGCAGCCTCCATTTGGCCCCCCTCTTCTCTGGCAGCGGACTGAGCGCAGGAGATACTGGCTTAATGCCAGTATCTACTACGCATGCGCGGGTCTCTGGGAAAATGGCGTTAGCACCTTATTCCTGGGGACATCTTTCTGTGTATGCGTGAGTCAAAGGGAAAATGATTTTTGCTGTTCTGCAGGACCAGCCCGGCGCTGCAGAGCAGCACTCTAAAGACTAAGGACCTCATTCAGAGCCGGACGCTATTTGCGCTCGCTCATTCAGGAAAAAGGGGTGGCTATTCAAATGCACCGTTCGCTCTTTGCGGTCTGTTCACGCCTCTAGGTCTGAACGAGAGAACAAAACATGCGGTCGTTTTTTGGAAAACTACGCCTCCCTGGTCGCTCGCATCCTACGTCATGTCCGCTATTTATTAGATTAATCGAGTACATCGACCAGCGTATGAACTGCTCGCTATTCTTGTGGTTGGTTTTTCCTACCGCAATCTTGCGAGCAGTTCTGACTATAAAATAACTCATTGACGTGCTCAATGATGCTGCTTTGTTAATTATGCACACCCTTAAAACGCCCGTTTTGACCTTTAAGCACACCTGTGTTCGGATCTCCACTCCCCGTTTTCAAGCACCTTCCCCCGTTACCACCCACATACGCCTCCTCCTGTCACTCAAAATAGCAGGCATTCGCTATTTAGCGAACAAACGATTCTCGGCCGCACGGACTGGTTCGCGCTTGCGTATTACGATCTGTACGCATGTGCAGTTGTGCAAACATCGCTCGGAACGAACGAGCGGTCGCTTGCGAGCGGCTCTGAATCAGGCCGTAAGTATCTGGATGTGCGTGCAATTACAGAGCTGCGATCGCAATAGCGATCCTTGCTGAATCAGGCAAGTGAGGATATACAGAAACCATGAGCCATTTTGCACTCCATAGTCCTACATGAAATGAGGCTAAAATGCCTTGCTCCCAGGAAAAGTTCCTGGCTGTAGTCATGAAGCCAAACTATTATAAAAGGAATGCACTTTGTTTTTTACCAAATGCCAAAGGATTGATCACACTACTAAATTGGAAACAGTTTCAGGTAAATATATATATA
Source organism: Taudactylus pleione (assembly GCA_031769625.1). NCBI lineage: Eukaryota > Metazoa > Chordata > Amphibia > Anura > Myobatrachidae > Taudactylus > Taudactylus pleione. The sequence continues at coordinate 897,391 of JAUIMM010001205.1, forward strand.
TTTACCCCCCTGGGGGCCACTGTAGTTTGCTTGGCCCTACAGAAGTTCTGTTAGCGGACACCTGGTCAGCAAAACAGCGAAAAAAAGTGAAAGCCTTAGTTTGCAATAATCAGGGTGTGTTTTCTTCCCTGCCTAGGCACATTGTGTTAGGACCTGAGTTTGTTGTGGACCCGGTGTGGAAATAGGGGCATTCACCTGAATGGATTTAAATTGGAAAGTGGGTGAAGTTGCAGACATGTATACAGATAAAATAAAGTCCAGAGTATAACGAGGAAGGTGATGACTAGAGGCTGTATTGTAATATGTATAGGTAATGTTCAGGTAGTGGCAGAAATAATAAAAGTCTTTGTAATCCAATGATAACTGCAGGGCTGCAGACAGGATAACAGTCACTGATTGATACTGGTGAGGTAAAATCCAGAGGGGCTATGGAGTAATTAGAATGGTAACAGCTGATGGAATTAAGTGGAGAGTAGAACTGTGATGGCTCAGTGTGGAAAATAGAGAGCTAGGTAAATGGAGACACAGGTCCTCTGGCAGGGAAAGGGTAAATAGCAGATGCAGGATGGTTCTGGCAGGAGACTGGAAGCAGGCAGAGTGGTGCAGGCTACTTGGAAGCTGGAATCCAGCAGGAGCACAGGAAGCACTCAGACAGAAAATTCAAGGCACACAGACTCTCTCACAGCTACTCTGTGAAACACGTTGCATTGGCAACTATGGGAAGCTCTGAACTCCCTTAAGTACCCAGTGCAGAATCGTGATAGGTCAGAGAAAGCATGTGACACGCCAGGACTGGGGCAGCTAAGTCACATGACCAGAGGCAAGATGGCAGCGCCCATACTAGAGTGGAACGGAAACATCACCAGGCCTACCCCGGCCAGAATGACATAGTGCCCGCGGAATACTTCGCACAGCCAATGCCAGACACCAGCCCCTCCGCCAGAAGGACCACGCCACAGCGCTCTCACAGGTAATACCCGTCGTCTCCTATGCCGGGAAACCCTGGTCGTGACACATTGCCTTAATAGAGCACAAGATAAATCCACTTGGAGGAGTGGGCGTAAAGCAGCGACCGTATCGCATTCCTGAGGCACGGCGACAAGCTATCCGAAAAGAAGAATGTCCGGTCCATGTACTCGCTAGACCGCACGGATATCGCACTCGCTCTTTGAGGGATACTTTGCGGGGCAGCGGAAAAAAGTAGAACCCGGTGTCTGAAGGTATGAAGAAGACACACCTGGAAAGGTGGTTCCGGAGGCTGAGTGGGCTTGGCTGTCGCAAAAGTGAAAGTGCGCTTCCCCAGGCTTGGAAAAGTGAAAGGGGGGGTTGTGTGGTGAGAGGGGTGGTCTCTCACCTGAATTGCCCACATTCTGGTGGAATCAGCTCCCTCCAAGGGAGAGGAAAACAAGACCGGTACATTCTGCAGCTTCAATGGAAGTTTGGAACTCCGGGTTTTCTGGGCTTAACAGCTCAAACTAGAAATATAAAACTCCGGGTTTTCCAGGTTGCCCAGAGCGAAAAACTCTCAGACACCTGATGCAGTCTAGCGGCCAGGTAGTAGGACTAAGGACCTCATTCAGAGCCGGTCGCACAGAGCGTGCGGTCGGTCTGAATGAGGGGAGGACGTCTTGAATTTTCAAGACGTCCTCCTTTGCGGTGGTAAGGCTGTGGGTTAACACCCACAGCCTTACGACCGCCTAAGGTGATGATCATGATGGTCAAGACCATCGCGACCATCTGGGCTTACGACGAGACCCTAGGGTAGGGTCTCCCTTGTCGTAAGCCCTGGAGAGCTTCTGGCTCTGTCTGAGCCGGAAGCTCTCCACTGACATCACTAGTGATGTCAGTGGGGCCGCCCCCAAACGGTAGGCATTCCCATGGGAACGCCTCCGTTTGGGCTGCCACCCCCCGGCCCGCCTTTAAAACGGGGCGAGCTGTCAATCAACATCGACAGCTTGCCCCCTTTGGATCGAGACCCACTACGACCGGCGCTGACGGTCGTAGCGGGTCTCACACATGCGCACGACGGCGCCGTCGTGCGCATGCTCTGTGGGGGGCCATCGACCCGGTCCGAGCGCATCGGCGCTAATGACCGGGTCTGAATGACCCCCTAAGTGTCTGTAGTGCCAGGGACCAAGGACTATGCTGGGAGACCATGGCCAATTCTGACAGCAAGCCACTGCTGACTACTGAGTACGGGGAGTGCTGGGACTTTTTATGTTTAGTTGTTAATTTGTGTTATATGCCTGTGTATGTCCAGGCATAAAGCTCGTGTATGCTAAGTGCAGTGTCTGCTGCCATTAATAAACACTGCTTTATTGAATACCTGCCAATCCTCATCTCTATGCCCCATGTTATTTTCATATACAGTATGTATGTATGTATATATTTATGTGTGTGTGTGTGTGTGTATTTATATTCACTCATTCAAACCATGCAGAAGTAAGCAGACACTGTCCACCTACTTCTGTGACACCACAACATTGGAGAGAAGTTGGCTGGGCTGATGAAAAAGTAGGTGTGTGGAGTACTTTTAGTTGGCCAGACAAGTTGGATGTTTGGAGGAAAGTTGACCTGGTGTATGGCCAGCTTTAAGGTGCCCATACACGGTACTATTTATTACTCGATATGGACAGTTTCGACGGGTCGTACAGACCAATCGTATGAAAATAGATGTTTTTTGTGTGTTCTGCGACCCCGATGCGCGTCCCCGCCGTCCTCTAGTTGGATCGCAGATCAGATGGATTTGCAGAGAGATCTAAGATCTTTTGAGTACAATGTGATATACTTCTATGCATCTTATCCTATGATCGTAACGATCAATCGTACACCATTTGACCACATCATATGAAGAATTTCAAGGGCAATCATACACATCTTACCAACTTTGAATTGCAACGTGTATGGGGGCCTTTAGTGTCCCATTATATGAGTAGATACACTGTTTCACTTAATAGTTAATAAACAGCCTCAGTCCATATACACTATGTAGATAAAAGTGATTGGACACCCCTACGCAAGCAAAATGCATACCATTGCCCACAAGTTCCAAATGGCCACTAATATGGTGGTTTTGACAAGTAAAGGAAGCCCATGCACTTGCATTTCTTCAGAAACAAATGTTTTTATCAGGATGACAATGCCACCTGTCATGTTTCCATGGTGGTGCTGGACTAGTATACAAAAAATCTGGTAACCCGGATGGACTGGCCAGCTCAGAGTCCAGATCTTAACCCCATTGAGAACCTCTGGGACGAATTGGAGCTACGGGTGCATTCTAGGCTGACTCGACCTTCAGTGTCATACCGCCTGCTGTTGTCCAGGAACTTATGGACAGTTTGAAAAAAAAGGGTGTCTGCAGTAATCACTGCATGTGGTGTACCTACAAAGTACTGACGTCAATGAAATCTCTCTGATCTATTTGCTGTCAGTGTCCAATCACTTTTGTCTACATAGTGTATATGATAAACAACACAATGAAGTCTTTAAAAGGACTAGAGCAAGTCTGAGGGTAGTATAATAACCTGTATTGATGTTTAAATCCAACCAAAGAGGTAGCTGCACCACAGCAGCTCAGTGAGATCCTCCTGTGGGTATGTAATTACAGGTAAGGCGTGACCTCATGCAGCAATATTAGGGAGAGGTAGTTGTAAGTTGGCAGCACAGTGAACCCAACTTCCAGGTACATAATCACAGGCAGATATAAGAAGTCCGGAATGCTGCAGATGTCCAGCTCCAAATGCCTTCCAATGTTTAACACCTCCATTCCCCCTGTTACAGGTCAAGTTGGCAACTGTAAAGGTTAGCAATAAATTAAAATCCTTGACCTTGTTGATGTTGTTGTGCTTAATGTATAATTGTTACTGTGTTAAGGTTGAGAAAGTGTTAAAAAACAAACAAACAGCAATGCAGTGGCAAACGCAGGATTTCTAAAGGGGGGGTTCCAAATGCTAGATTTTAGAAAGAGTGTGACCAGTCCATGAACCAGCTTTAATTAATATGCGTCATACAAAGTATATTGGGTGTCATAATTCCAGCATATACAGGACCAGCGATCACAGTAAGCCATTAGATGTGGCAGTAGGGCCGTCCTGCCTGAGCTGAATGTTTTTATTTCAGATGTGGGCAACATTCCAGAGCATTGGAGCAAGTCCGGTAGTCTTGGGGAGCAGCAGAAGAACCTAGCACTGCCCTGGACATATATGCAGAGCTGTAACTAGACTTTTTGGTGCCCTGTGCCAGAAAAAGCATTGGCGCCCCCCTCATTTTTCAAAAGGACATAATGCACCCAAAATAGGGCCATGGCCTCATGGGGAAGGGCCAGGGAAGACATAGGGGAGGCCAGGAGATGCTGAGGATGAAATAAGAGGAAGCTACAAGCAAGAATGATAATAAACAGAAATGTGACAGGCCCAAACAGCGCCCCCTGACCTGTGGTGCCCTGTGCGATAGCATGGGCCGCACTACCCTAGCTATGGCCCTGCATATATGTACAGATTGATCTCGTTATGAAGTGGATAGTGTATTAATAATTAACCCTATTAATGTTCTGTAGCTGTGCACCCCTAACAGTGCATGTTTTCCAGATCTCCTAGTTGATGCACAGGTGTGTATATTACTGAATGACACGTTAAAAGATCCACACGTGGTGCTAATTATTTAATTTATGATACTGAAAAGAACATGCAGCACTAGTAACATTGTATTATATTACTATTTCTATTGTGGTCATGGTGTGGACTGGGGGGAGGGGGGTTTCCAGGCCACCGGAAACCCCCCCCCTGCGTTTGCCTATGCAATGCTAGAAATGCATCTTAAACACAGAATTGAAACCAAAATGCTTAGAAATTGTAATTTTGTTTTTCATTGCATTTAGAATGTATTTATTAAAATGGATATAAATATTTTATTGAATAAAATATGCCTAGGGGGTGTCTCCATCGGCCATCGTTGTAATAGTACCTCATACTTATCGACTTTTAAATGGTGGTCTCCGGAAGATGGCTTCTTCCCTAGATGGAGCTGGGCAGAGATGGAGGCAGGACGGGACTATTGCATCAATGGGTACAGCCCTCCTGTGACGAAATGCAGCGAATTGTGGACATTTGGAGGAGCCAAATGATGCGTTTATAATAGAATCTCTACATTAAGCCCTGTCTCGTCTTGCTGTACTGCGGATTCATGGTAAGATTCTCACCATTCTGCCCACTTCATTAGGAAGTGGACAAGATGCGGAAGAAGTGCCTACTTTTCCAGGAGAGCGGGAGGGTATCCGAAAAATCGGGAGTCTCCCGCAACGTCTCGGGGGAGTAGGCAAGTAGGTAGTACCTTCCAACCCCGAATGGCAATAGAACCACCTATGACACTATGGGCCTGGCTCAGACTCGGATGCTATGAGCGTACGCTCGCATGATGCGTTTGCAAATATTTGAAAGTGATGCGGCGAGGAGCGATCGCTCGCCAAGGCATAAGCACGCCCATCTTATCTGTATGAGCATTCACTTTGTGTATGCAGACTCCCCTTAGTGAATGGAGAGACGTCCACTACCCCACGTCATCTCCTGGAAGTTTGTGAAAACAGTGGTACATCGACCACTATCGAATGTGAATGCAGTGGTTGTGGTAGCTTTTTTCTACTGCAAGCATTGCGAGGAAAACAGAGATAAAAAAATGGCTGGTGACGTGTACTATGACGCTGCGTGTTAATTATGCATGCCTCTAAAACGGCATTGAAACACTCAGGCACGCCTACGTTCGCACCTCCACTCCCCCTTTTTTATTGGACTGCCCCTCTTTACCACCCACAAACGGCCTCTCCTGTCACTCACTCTGCTGGGCTGGCTTTGCTGTGCGAGCGAGGGATCTGCGAACGCACTGTGCAGTTTGCGCACTGCGATGCATACGCATGTGCAGATTAGCAACCATCGGCAATAGCCAGCACACTGCGGATAGCGTCCGGGTCTGAATCAGGCTCTGTATCCCCAGTGGCATTAACTCCTCACAACCCCCCAGTTGTAATAGAACCCCAGTGGCATTATCCCTCCAATCACCAGCGTCCATAGACCCTTCTGTTGATGTATACACATTTCTGCTACCCAATGAGTGGCTTATATACAGTACTTTCATCATACAATACTGTTGACCACTCTTTTCATGTCCCATCCTGGTTCTCATTCTACTTATCAAATTGCTCTTTCACTGTCCATTACTCTGAAACCACCTCTGATTGGCTTCCTTTTTCAGTTGAAGCGACTCTGGGCCTGATTCAGAACCGCTCACGAGCGCTATGCGCTCGCAAGCGGGTCGATGGTGGCCTAGTTCGCATGCGCAAGATGGAACCGGCTCCGTCGTGCGCATGCGCGAGACCCGGATAGTGACGGGCAAACCATCGCTCCGGGTTTTGTACCAAAGGGGGCGTGCCCTTTGGTGGGTGGGCCTGGGGCTTGCGGCAACGAGACCTTACCACAAGGGTCTTGTCGCAAGCCCGATGGTCTTGACCATCGCGACCATCTTCCTGGCCGCTCACTATAGCTGTGGGTGGTCACCCACAGCTATGCGAGCGGCCAGGAGACCACTCTAAAAAACAAGAAGGCCAGCCCTGATTCAGAGCGAGCGCTCTGTCAGAGCGTCCGGCTCTGAATCAGGGCCTCTGGTCTTCTCTATCTATACCACTTCCCTTGGAAACAAATAAGCTATTACCATTATTTTTACTGAAATAATGTGAAAAAGGGTTTTTTCACACCCTTTTCACATTATTTTAGTATCACCTACAGTTACTAAAGGGCTATTGGAGTAGAATTCATAAAATTCTACTCCAACCCCTAATTATCACTTATTTTTAGTAATCAGATCGCATTTCCCATAATTGTAATGGGAAATGTGATCTGACCAAAGTTACTAAAAATAAAATGTGAAAAAATACCGGGGAAAGCCCTGTGATAATAACACAAATCATATTTATTATTATCCATTATTCACAGTATATTTGTGGCAGATTTATGATTTTGTTATATTTATGTTGAAAAATAAGTAAATATTTTAAAACGATGCATTAAAATGTTTTATTTTTAAAATATTGTTTTGAATGCTTTTGTTCTGTTAATTCCATACTGAGATGATGAAGCCTTTGCTAGCTTAACTTAACTGTTAGAAGGGTAATCACTGGCAGTAAACTGCAAATTTGTGTGTGTGCAGCAAATAAAACCAAGGGGATTTTGTCATGATTTGATCAAAGCATTTAAGCCTGCAGCCCAGCAGGCTTAAATGCTTTGATCAAATCATGGTGAGTACATTTAACTAGAGGCGGATTTCCTGTTAGGCAATAATGGCACCCGCCTAGGGCCCAGTGGGTAACGGGACCCCTGGCCAGGGCTGTATGCAGTCGTGCTGGCTGGCTAAAGAGACTCCGGCTGCTGTGCTGACAGCCTGCCGGGTGCCACCTCCGGGCAGCAAGATAGTCTTCGTGCTTTGTTGTGCATGACACCTCATGATGCACGAGCGTATGACGTCATATGCACGGAGAAAGGAGCCGGGACCAGCAGAGGATAAGCAGAAAAGTGAATGTGACTGCTGGACGATCTATGCCCTGCCCCCCTGGGCGGATATTGCCGTGATTTGCGGGTGTATGGGTAGGGGGCATGGCCTAATGCCGTGAGATGCCCGACCCTGTGAGGAATATGATCATAATGAAGCAAGCCAAGCAGGTAATGTGTGACTGTGTGTGTCTCCCTCCTTTCGTCTCTCTCCCTTTTACCATTTCCTCCCCTCTCTTCATCCTTTCCCTCTCTCTCAATAGGTAAGGGGCATAGAAATTTTATTCGTAGGGGCCCCCACAATTTAGTTGCCATGGGGCCCCCCGCAAGAATTCATCTGGTCCTGGCTGGGTGGCACTGACTGTATAGAAGATGGGGGCCTGCTCATATATGGGGGGAGCTGGCAGGCAGTGGTAACCATCCTTTAATACTTATTTTTACACCCAGGGGCCATTAGTGACCTTTGCCTGTTACAATCAGTGAGGGACACACACACTGATATATAATGTGATCACTAATGGCCCTGAGTGTAACAACAAGTATTAAGGGATGGGTGCCACTGCCTGCTACAATCAGCATGGCCAGCTCGAGGACAGTTCTTGTACAGCGGCCGAACAGTGCGGCCGCTGGGGACATATCCATAGTTGCCTACCCTCCCGATTACTGCGGGAGACTCCCGGGTCGCTGTGCAGTCTCCCGCTACCCCGAAAAGTTAAAGGGGAGAGTGTCCCTGCTATATAGTACTGACACAAGCTAGTATGCACTGTGACTGTAAGGAGGAGGTGTATCCCCGCAAGTGACAGCTCCTCCCCCGGGTGCCAGAGCGGGGCCAGCTACTGTGCAATTGTGCTTCATCCTCGATGTCCCGATGCTGCTGCTCGACTCCCGACCCACGCTAGCCGGCAGCCCCACATGCACCTCCACCTCCAACACAGAACTGGAGCCGGACAGACCCCACCGGCCGCTACACTCCCTCCTCTAACGCTACCAGGGCAGAGAGACTAAGAGAGAGGTGACAGGGCGGCTGTGGTACATGTGAGAGTGACTTGACATATATATGTAAGAGGTAGTGGCATGAGGCAGGGCTAGGGTATATTTGTGAGAATGAGGTGGCTGGGGCAGGAGCATATATGTGTGTGGGGTAAGTGAATGGGGCAGGGCTTGGGTATATGTGTGTGAGCAGGAGGTGGCTGGGGCATATGTTGGTGAGCAGAAGGTGGCTGGGGAAGGGTCAATATATTTGTGAGAGGGAGGTGGATGGGCTGGGTATATGTGTGAGAGGGAGGTGGATGAGCTGGGTATATGAGTGAGAGGGAGGTGGATGGGCTGGGTATATGTGTGAAGGGGAGGTGAATGGGGCAGAGCTGGGGTATATATGTGAGAGGGAGGTGGGACACAGACTTTGATCCAGGCCAAGCAGGTGGAGCCGCATGTCAGGCAGCAGCTGTCCGGACTGGTGGAGCTGCTGGCCCGGTGCGGAGCGGATGGGCTGCCGGGGCCCTGCACATTGAACTGGACCAGCTAGCGAGCAGCTCCACGGGCAGGCTTTGACTCGGATGTTACAGAGAGCAGCTCTGGTATGGAGAGTGACAGCGAGGAGGCAGCTTCGAGCTGTGAGGAGTGCCCGGTGTCAGGGTGAGTGTCTGGAGCTCTATAGGCTGGCACTGCTTCTTGTGTGTAAAGGCTTTAATTGTCTCCTGTGTGCATAGGCTGGCACTGCCCTCTGTGTGCCCAAACACTCAATGTTTTAAAAATATTATGTCAGAGGACTAATTTTGGTTGAGTCAATCAGTGTCACATACTGGGGCTGATTCTGACTTTTACACAGTGTCTACAATCGTATAAATTAGCGATGTTTTTGTGGCTGAACATGCCATCCATCCATACACAAGCCACCACTGGTACCATGCTGCACTTAGTACTTTAGTTTTCACCTTCCGCTGCAGAACACACCCCTGAGTGGCAATATATACACCCATAGGTGGATCTAAATATGCCCTTTGGGTGGAGCATGACACACCTCCTCGATGGCTCGCCATGCGGCGCTATGTACTCCTGGTTGTAGTCTCCCTGAAAGTAGTTTTGAAAAGTAGGCAAGTATGGACATATCTGGTAGACCACTGCTACACCCAGGCCTCCACGTCCACCAGAATCCGCGACCGCATTGCAGGCATCATGGCTGAGCCTGTCATTATACAAATTCCTGGCCTGGGCAGCCCTGGGCTCTTCTGTGTAATTCAGACGTACGTTGTGCGTGATCTATAGGCGGCATGATGTCATAGGTCACACTGCCACACGCTGTCCAGCCCGCGCACACAGTGCAGATGCAGTAAGTGATTTATTACTGAGGCTGTTGCTGCGTGCCGGTGCCATGGTGGGCTGAAGGCAAGTGAGGGACCGATGACCAGTCACTGATCCTATGGGTCACTATGGAGCTCATCTTGCACCTTTGCCTGCAGGTGAGGTCACTCAGTTTTCTGGGAGGGGTGGAGGACAAAGAATTAATGTATTTTTTTTTTCTGTGGAGGCAATAAATGTATGTTTTATTTTTTTTCCTGTGGGGGCATTAAGTATGTATGTTTTGTTTTTATTCCCTGTGGGGACAATACATTTTTCCTTTGGTGGACAATGTGTATGTGGGGTTTTTTTTATATGGCGGACAATGGGCCTCATTCAGTACGAATTGTGATCGCAGCTACGTAAATCGCACGCAGTGCTGCTGTGTAAATATGCTAATGTCTGTAACCGCTTAGCCAACATAGAGACACACACTACTGCTTTCTCACATCTGTAATACCTCGCAGTCCTGCATACGCATCGGTAACATCGAGGAACATCGGACCAACACGCACAATTACAGCAGCTCTGGCCTGTCTCAGAAATGGCAAGTCTCATCGCATGCAGTGAGTACTCAAGATGCGTATGATGTCGCAGTGGCTAATTTATGCAACAGCATTCAAACGGAAAAAGCATGCCTGCATTTGTACGCCCACTACCCCGTCACCACCTCCAAATGCTTACAGCCTGTCACGCATTTTGCAATGGATTCCTATGTGCGTGAATGATTGCAGCGCACGTGCAGTGCGGTGCATAACGATCTGCGTACATGGTTGCAATTGCGATCCATGCTGAATCAGGCCCTGTGTGTGTGTTTTTTTCTGTGGCGGACAATTTGTGTTGTTTTTTCCTGTGGCGGACAATTTGTGTTGTTTTTTCCTGTGGCGGACAATTTGTGTTGTTTTTTCCTGTGGCGGACAATTTGTGTTGTTTTTTTCTGTGGCGGACAATTTGTGTTGTTTTTTCCTGTGGCGGACAATTTGTGTTGTTATTTTCTGTGGCGGACAATTTGTGTTGTTTTTTTCCTGTGGCGGACAATTTGTGTTGTTATTTTCTGTGGCGGACAATTTGTGTTGGTTTTTCCTGTGGCGGACAATTTGTGTTGTTTTTTTCTGTGGCGGAGAATGTGTGTATTTTTCTTTTCTATGGCAGACAATATGGCTTCACTTCTCGGTATTTATTTACTTAGCTTCTGTGGAATTATTTGTTAAATTAAAAACTATTTCTACCCTATTTCTGCCCTTACCTTCAGGGTCCATAGGGGGTCCACAGGGTTGACCATGGGGTATAGCTGGATCTGGATCCACGGGCACCACGCAGCCAAAGCTTTTGCTCCCAGGATGCACTGGGTCCAACCTCCCCCATTCCCTGCCCCCGAGCCACAGGCACCTCAGTTTCAGTTGGTGCCCGGCCGGAGTCGGGTCACCTTTTTTGCAGAGGGGCTGATTATCAGCCCCTAAGCTTTTATTTTATTTTGAGTTCTTAAATTTTTATCTTCTTTTAACAACTCTTCAGAGCGGCAGCGTCAGACTGTCCATTGGACCTTCAAGCTGCCGCTCCTACACCCTGCCGGCGCTGCGACGCCAGTACTGATCTGGGGATCACGGCGGGACCCCAGAGTCTGTGCTAGCCGGGCTCTGGGGGATCCCTAGACTGCTGCCGGATTGACGGGGAGCAGGTAAGATACGTGGGTCGCCGTTTGCGGTGTCCTGCGTGTAGCTTGTGCAGTCTGTTACCTCCTCATTGGGGACAGACCGGAGGCGGTGGCCGCGGGCACCCCCTCTCTGGAGGCATACCCCGCGCGTCCACTAGACCACCAGGGAACATTGTGGCTGTGGGATGCCGGGGGTTAATAGCCGGCCAGGGGATGCAGCTTTCCCTGTTTAGTGGATCCTCAGCTCAGTGCATTTTTCTGCTCGGGCTGACATCGCTGAGCTGCATCCTGCGGCCACTCCTCCTCTGAGGTCTCCGGCGGACATCTTTTTCTATAAGTGGCAGCACAGATCTCTCAGGCACCGTGCGGTCCGGTCCCCCTGTGTACCTCTCCCCAGCTAAAGGACAGTGTACACAGCACTATAGCCCCCTTCCAGACACTGAGGCCCTGATTCAGACCCGCTCGCAGGGCCTGTGGGCGTGTTTTTTTTTGTTTTGTTTTTATCTGGCCGCTCGCAAAGCTGTGGGAGACCTCCCTCAGCTTGTGCGAGCGGGCAGGAGGCCGTCGCGATAATCGCAACTATCGGCCTTGCGACGAGACCCTGTGGTAGGGTCTCGGCTACCGCAAGGCCGAGTGGACTTCCTGCTCTAATAGAGCAGAAAGTCCGCTACTGACATCAGTAGTGATGTCAATAGGGCCTCCCACAAACACCAGGCGCTCCTAAGGGAACGCCTGCATTTGTGCAGTCGCCCCCCCCCACCTACAAAACGGGGCGAGCTGTCACTCACCATCGACAGCCGCCCCGCTGCAGTCGCTGGACGGGGCTCGCTCACGCGCACACCGGAGGCGGCGCATGCGCAGTGGGGTAACATCGAGCCACTTGCGAGCGGCTCTGAATCTAAATCTGGGCAGGTTGATTGTAGTGACAAGGTGCAGTGAGTAACTTCTGCATGGTATGTGACTTTTGCTAGTGCTGACTGTCTGTGCTTTATTTCATATATACTGTTGGTTTATATCTATCCCTTTTTTCTCCTACAGCCCTAACAGGTGTGTGTGGGAGGGGCTTCTCTCTGATCTCATATATAAATTCAAGTATTTGTGAGGTCTGTCACATACAGTTGCTTGTACACGGTACCATATATGTGGACCAATTTGTTGCACGCTTGTGGGTTTTCCAGTGGTCCGCCTTTGTGCTTCCCATTTGTTTAGATATTTATATATCTGTATATATATATATATATATATATATATTTATATTATGTTCCGACAAGGAAGTAGAGCGCTCCCCTGCTCCCACTCTGTTCTCCGGCAGGCGCTGCGCTGCAGGGGTGATTAAGATGGATTTATCACAGTATGGGCTGTGTATGAGGTTCTTTCAGTTGCCTGGGCCCTCCAACCCCCAACTATGGACAGGAACCTCCTTGGGTGGTGTTTTCCCAGGTGCTGGCCTCCATAGCGGATCGCCTAGTGGTCCCAGCACCCCCAAATGGGGTTACCCCAAACTGCTATTCTCCCATCGCAGGGTATCCCGCAATTATTGCAGTCTTCCCCTGGGCCTCAAGCTGTTAATGCCTATCCAAGAGTGCTGCTATATGTGCAGCCTCCTCAGGTGGCGCAACAGTCGGTCGTCCCTTTTCAGGGACTCTCACAGGGGGGTCAGCTACTCTGGGTAGATGTGTTTTCTAGTTTAGTCCAGAATTTGTCGGCTTCTTCTTCAGCTTTTCAATCTATGCTGAGGAGTAACAAGCCCCATAGGGCATCTAAATGCTCTATTGTGTCGTCCCAGTCTACGCAACTGTCAGACTCTGATGCGTCCTCAGATGACGGGGAATTGCCTAAGGACTCTGACTCGGATTCTCCTGTCCGGGAGGTGGTAACTAAGTCTTCTATTAATATGCCTACATTGGTACGGGTGGTGCAATCCATCCTTGACATAGAGGATGATGCTCCGGCCCCTAAATCCAAATTCCCAAATTTCAAACAGGCTAAAGTAGATATTGCTGTTTTTCTTCCCACTGACCAGTTGATTGACCACATAGTGGAGGCCTGGCAGTCTCCTAGTAAGAGGTTCCAGCAGCAGAAATGCTTGGCGTCTAGCTACCCGTTTCCTACTGGGCATTGCAAAAAGTGGGAATCCCCGCCTGCGGTGGATTCTCATATTACTCGCTTAATCAAAAGTGCTATGCTACCCTTACCTTCCATCCCCTCCCTAAAGGATTCTACGGACAGGAAAGTGGAAACTTGCTTAAAGTCTATCCATTATCTCTCGGGGGCTGTGGCCCGTTCGTCTACGGCTATCTCCCGGGTAGCTAAGGCCATTGAGAGCGGGGCCAATGTACTTGAGGACAACCTTACTGAGGAAGCTCCTGAGGTCCTGGTGGGACAGATCAGAGATGTCGCTACCTATATTGGCGAAGCGGATTTGGATACCAGTCTGCTAACCTCCAGAGTCTCGGCCACAGCTGTGTCTGCCCGCCGCTCTTTGTGGTTACGTTTTTGGAGGGCGGGTGTTGATTCCAAGAAGGGCCTGGAGGCCTTTGCCCTTCAATGGAGAGTTGTTGTCTGGTCCTGATTTGGACAAGATTGTAGACACCCTGGCAAAGTCTAAGTTGGCTTTTCGGCCTTCGGCATCTGCGCTCTTCCAAGGCTAGGACCTCTGCATTTCGGGCCTTTTGTGTTCTAGGAACCAGTCCATCCCCAGGCAAGCTGCCAATAAGATGGTCTCTAAACCTAAGAAGATAGCGTGGAGTGCTAGACGCCCTGCGTCCAATCCGGAGGATAAACCTCTGCCTGATGGGATGGGCCTCCCACTCTGGGAATAGACTTCTTCTGTTCACCCAGTGCTGGTACAACACCATCATGGTTGCCTGGGTACGAGAAGTGGTCTTGCGGGGGTACATCCTCTCCTTTCGTCACAGGCCTCCCCACCAATTTTTCTGTACAGGTCCTCCCTTCAACCGAAGCCAAGGTCCTGTAGATTCAGGAGGCCATAGAGTCCTTTCTGCGAGCAGGGGTTGTTATTCCAGTCCCGCCTTCTCAATGCGGAACAAGTTACTACGCTACTCTGTTTCTGGTTCAGAAGCCCAATGGGTCTCATCGGCCTATTCTCAACCTGAAGTCTTTGAACAAGTTCCTCAGAGTGCCAAAAGTCAGGATGGAAACTTTGCGTTCCATCTTTCTGGCTATGGAGCCTGGGGACTACATGGTTTCCCTGGACATCCAGGACGCATGCCTTCATGTTCCTATAGCACCTTCACACCAGCGGTATCTGCGGTTTGCTATACAGCAGGGCTACTTCCAGTTTCAGGCTCTACCCTTTGGCCTCTCCACAGCCCCATGGGTTTTTCACCAAGATTATGGCAGTCATGGCTGCCCATCTTCGGAGCTAAGGTGTACAGCTTCTGCCATATCTCGATGACCTCCTGTTGTTGGCAAGTTCTCTGTAGGTACTTCTATTACATCTTCACCTGACGGTCGCTTCTCTGCAAGTTCACGGGTGGCTGATAAATTGGAAGAGTTCCTCCCTAATTCCCTCACAGAGGATGGTCCATTTGGGAGCCCATCTGGATTCTTGGCAACAGAGGATCATTTTCTAACCGACCCTCCAACTGCGGGTGCGCAGTTGCCTAAACAGTTGCAGAGTGTCGGTTCACTCGGCAATGCAGTTTCTGGGGTCCATGGTGTCGACATTAGACATGGTGGACTGTGCCCACTTCCATTCCAGGCCCCTGCAGGGGCCGATTCTATCCAAATGGAACGGGTTACCACACCGAATCAGGACTCAGATGCTGGTATTGTCTCTGGAGGTGCTCCTGTCTCTCTCCTGGTGGCTTCAGACATCTCATCTCACCAACAGTCGTTCCTTTTGAATCCCAGACTGGGTTCTTCTGACAACGGATGCCAGTCTCCAGAGTTGAGGTGCAGTGACAGGTTCACTCTCACTTCAGGGTCATTGGACAGAGGAAGAAGCAATTCTCCCGATCAACATTCTGGAAATTTGGGCCCTGTACAAGGCCTTCCAGTTGTTAAGTCACGTTCTTCGTGGAATAGCCGTGCAGGTTGAGTCCGACAATGCCACCATGGTGGCGTACATCAACCCTCAAGGGGGCACTCGCAGTCGGGCAGCAATGACAGATATCATCCTGTTTTGGGCGGAGTGCCATCTTCCAAACATCTCGGCAGCGTTCATTCCAGGAGTCCTCAATTGGGTGGCAGCCATCAAGACGTGCATCCTGGAGAATGGGCGCTTCACCAAGAGGTGTTTCAGCTCCTTGTGGGAAAGTGGGGACTGCCAGAGGTGGACCTCATGGCTTCCCGTCACAATCACAAGTTGCCTGTGTACGGATCCAGGACAAGAGATGCACAAGCAAGTCTGGTGGATGCTCTGGCAGTCAGGTGGACCTTCCAGTTTGCGTATCGCTTCCCTCCGGTACCTCTTCTACAGGGGCCTCCATTTGAACCCCTTGAGTCTGTGGAGCTCAAGTGGTTGACTACTAAGACTCTTTTTCTCTTGGCAGTTGCTTCGGCCAGGAGGGTTTCAGAATTGAGGGTGCTTTCCTGTCGTCCTCCCTTTCTGATCTTTCACCAGGACAGGGCAGTGCTTCGCACTCACCCGGGTTTTTTGCCTAAAGTGGTTTCTAAATTTCACATTTATTAAGAAATTGTTGTGTCGGCCTTTCAGTCACCTGTCAGTTCGGCTGGTGAGGCTTCCTTGGATGTGGTCCGTGCTCTCAGAATTTATGTGGACCGGACTAGTTCTGTTCGGAAGTCGGATTCCTTGTTTGTCCTCTTTGGTGTTCACAAGAGAGGTTGGCCGGCCAACAAGCAAACTTTAGCCTGTTGGATTAGTTTAGTTATTTGTGAGGCTTATACACAGGAGGGTTTCCCTGTTCCAGCCTCTGTTAAGGCTCATTCCACTCGGTCTGTGGGCCCCTCGTGGGCAGCTTGCCGTGGCGCCTCAGCTGTGCAGCTGTTTAAGGCGACCACGTGGTCTTCCATCCAGACTTTTCTTAGGTTCTAGGCCTTTGACACCTTTGCCTCTCAGGATGCTTCCTTTGGGTGCCAGATTCTCCTTTCAGCACAAGAGTGTTCCCCCCCCCCTAGTTGGGCTGCTTTGGGACATCCCCAAGGTCAACCCTGTGGACCCCCTAGGTACCCTGAAGTAGAAAACAAGAGATATGGTAAGAACTTACATTTTTTTTATCTCTGTTTCTACGAAGTCCATAGGGTGCACAGGGCGCCTGCCCTGACGCACCTGGGACCTGATTCAGACCCGTTCGCTAAGGTGCGATCGCTCGCTGCCGGGCAATTGTTGCTCAGTGCGCATGCATCTAATTCACAGTGCATGTGCGCAAGCCAGTCTTAGCGATGGGAATCGTGTGCTCGTAGCACACAGACTGCCCGCTACTTTGAGTGACAGATAGTGCCGTTTGTGGGTGGTAACAGGGGAAGATGCTTGTGAACGGGGGAGTGGTAATGCGGACACAGGCGTGTCAGGCCGCCAAAACACCATTTAAAGGGTGTGCATAATTAGCAAAGTAGCGTCTTTGTACATGTCACCTGTGTGTATTGCATCCAGCACTGATCGCAGTGCTTGCGGTGGGGAAAGGCAACCCCAAGGGCTGCGAGCAGCTCCGATGGCTCTTGATGTTACCGATTAATCGAACAATTCCAGGAGATGACGTGTGTTGTGAGGGGAAAGGAGGCGTCTTTATACACTTGCGAATGCTCAGTGCCATAGCTTGCCAAGATATAGAGGGCGTCCTTACGCCATGCAGTGTGAGCGTTTAATTTAAATATCCGGCCCATTTTTGGCAGCGAGCGGCCGCATCTTGCGAGCAGGTCTGAATGAGCTCCTTGTCTTCATATGGGCTATGCGGCTGATCACCGGTTTTCCGTCTGCCTTTCTGTGAGTATGGTTCTTGTGTGTTCCAGTCTTCCTTCTCTCTGATTGTTCCTCCTCCGGCCTCGGCTACTTACCAACTGAGGTGCCTGGGGCTCGGGGGCGGGGTTTGGGGAAGGTTGGACCCAGTGCATCCTGGGAGCTAAAGCTTTGGCTGCGTGGTGCCCATGGATCCAGATCCAGCTATACCCCAATGTCAACACTGTGGACCCTATGGACTTCGTAGAAACAGAGATAGGTAAGTTCTTACCATATCTCTTGTTTTTGGTAAATAGAAGTACTAATTATGAAAATAGCTGGATTTGGGTGGAAGAGAGGGGTGCCCCAAAATTTCTTGCACAGGGTGCTAGTAGACCTGGGGATGGGTGGGCACTGATATATAGAGCGGTTACTAATGGACCAGAGTGTAACAATAAGTATTAAGGGATGGGTGGGTAGGGGTTTGGTGCAATCAGTGAAGGGGGAAAGTAATATAATAGAGTCTATGATTGAAGGGTTTAGTAACGGGAAGACATGCAGTTGAGCACGGAATGCTAACCTAATGTAGGTGGGTCGCGATCCCTAACTAAGTAAATGATCAATTTGCATGAAGCCTGGCTGTGATGAGTTGTGAATCTTATGCAGCCGATACACGGTGTGATAAAGCAGCCGATCCGACGTATTGGTACGATTCGGCTGCTATATCGCACCGTGTATGGCCATGATATCGTACAAAGCCCGCTCCTGTGGGGCCGTACACCGCATCCCCTGATCTTACTGCAAGATCAGGCAGTCAGGGGATGTGATGTGCAATCCCATGCATTGCTTTGCGGGTGAGGGCGGAGCCGGCATATCAGGCGGTCGGCCACCCGATCACACCGTGTGTGCGGACCGCACGATATGTTTTACGTCGGATCCCCTGTGGCCTCGCATGGGGCCATCACACAGTGTATGGCCGGCTTTATAGTGTAGCCTGGCCTATTTCTATGATAAATACAAATGTGAATCCATGGCATTTTATCTCTACTATTTTGGAAAGAGCAGACTGAATAGGATAACTATGGGCCACGGCTCTTTAAAGGTGACTATTTTTACATACATTGATTGCACTTTCTATGATATCAGGTGTTGAAAGTTTAAAAACATTATTTTGTATTATATTTGCACTGTTTTTATGTGCCTTTTTAATGTTTGTAATGTTTAAAGTTTAAAAAAAATTGTATATATGGACTGGAGGATAAACAACAAATAATGTAAGCATGAATCAGGAACAAAAATATAATGCTATGGATTGTTTGAGGGGTATCGGTATGTAATGCCGGCGGCCAGATCAAATACCAACAGCGGCAGCCGACGGATTGAAATCCTGACATGAGCAGGTAAGTACCGTAACCCTCTTCTCTCCCTACCCTAACCCTCCCTTAGTGGTGCCTAACCCTAACCTCCCCCCATTAGTGCCTAAACTTAAGCCCCCCGCACCCTAAACCTAGCCGTCCTGGGGTGGGTGCTTAAACCCTTCCCTAGTGCTGCCTAACCATAACATCCCCTTTCCCAACCCTAATCCTCCCGGGGGGTGCCTAACCCTAAGTCCCCCCGGGGTCCCTACCCCTCCCCTCCCCTCCCCTCCCACGGCTAGACCCTAAGACACCTTTGTTCGGTATGCCATGTGTCGGGATATTTAGTGGGGCTAATGATAAGCGTCAGGATTTTGACGCCTATCTTTAGTCCCATATCGGGTTTGCAGTGTCGGGATATCGCCCGCCGGTATCCTGACTGCATCCCATTTGAGGGAGGGGGGCCCCAAACCGGTCTCTTGCCTAGGGCCCCAAGGAGGTCTAAATCCACCTCAGCATTTAACTGCAATGTAATGGTGTGCTGGGCATATTTGCTAGTGTAGGGACCTGCAGAAAAAAAGGGGTCCCTTGCCGCTGGGCTGCAGGCTTAAATGCTTTGATCAAATCATGACAAAATCCCTTTGGTTTTATTTGCTGCACATACACAAATTTGCAGTATATTATTGTAACGCCGATAGCAAAAGTTTTTCTATTTTGTATACATTTATGGAATTAATATTGCCACGCTGCTCTGACCATGTATATTATGGGTAAAACCGAGCGCAGGCATATTTCTTTTCTGTTTTGTCTCAAAATTTTGCCTTGTGCTATTATGGCAGCTTTCAATTATGGCTATAAAAATTAGAGCTATGGTATACTTACCTAGATAGCTCCTTTTCTTTGAGGTCCATAGGGTACACAAGGATACCATGGGGATATTATGGTTGGAGAGATACAGGCACCAAACAGTTAAAGCTTCAGCTCCCAGGATGCCTCGGGTTCTCCTCCATATATACCCTGCCCCTAGCCATAGGCCTTTAGTTTAGTTAACAAGCCTCAAGGCAGAAGAAGGAAAGAGAAGGAAGAGCAATCATACACCAGAAACACTCTTGCACAAAATGAGGGAATCTGTGACCAAATGAAAAAATTACCCATGCAGCCAGGTTCGTCTGGGTGGGTGCCCTGTGGACCCTAGGGACCTTGAAGAAAAGGAGTTATCTAGGTAAGTCTACCATAACTCTAATTTTCTTCAGGGTCCATAGGGATCCAAAGGGATACCAAGGGGATGTCCTAAAGCAGTTCCCCTTAGGGTGGGGGATGCTCCTGAGCAGAAAGTAGAACTCATCACCCAAAGGAAGCATCCTGAGAGGCAAAAGTATGAAAGGCATAGAACCTAAGAAAAGTGTGGACAGAAGACCACATGGCTGCCTTGCACAATTGTTCAGCAGAGGCACCACAACTAAATGCCCATGATGGCCCTACAGACCGAGTAGAATATGCTGTCACCGTGCTTGGGACAGGGAGTACACCTGAGATATATTCATGCGTAGCCATCTCACCAGAGTCTGCTTGTTAGCTGTCCATCCTCGTTTGAAAAATCATATAATACAAAAATAGCATCTGATTTTCTAACAGAGTTTGTACGCTCCACATAAATATAGAGAGCACGAACTACATCCAGGGAGGCTTCACCTACAGAAAGATCTGGAGCCTAAAAAGCCGAAACTGCAATTTCCTCATTTAAATGAAAATGGGACACTATCTTAGAAAGGTAACCCTCCCTTGTACAAAGAACAGCTTTATCCTGGTGAAAAATCCAAAATGGGTAGCGACAAGAAAGCGCTGCCAAATGAGAGACTCTGCGAGCAGAAGAGATAGCGAAAAGAAAAAGTGTCTTCGCTGTCAACCACTCAAAATCTGCAGAGCCTAGAGGTTCAAATGGGGGAGCATGTAGCCCCTTAAGAACCAAAGACAAATCCCACGGTGCTACCAGTGGAACAAAAGGAGGCTGAACTCCTTGAATAAAAATTCTAACGTCTGGTAATGAGGCAATCTTCCTCTGGTACTAGACAACATTGCAAAAATGTGCACTCTCAAAGTGGCCAGGCGGACCACTGTCTAGCTCCGCCTGAAGAAAAGCCAGTACCCTTGAAATTTTGAAAACCTTAGGATCATACTTCCCTATAATAGATACAGGCAGAGGCAGGCTTCCGTGCCCTAAGCATCGTTTGAATTACAGAACTGGTAAAACCTTTTCCTCTTGAGCCATGACATCAAAGCCAGACGAGGTAAGTCCGGATGCCGGCAGGGACCCTGCTTTAGCAGATCCTGCCATAGAGGAAGAGGATACTGACTGTCTATGGACAGATTCTGTATGTCGGAGAACCAATGATGTCTGGGCCAAGCCAGAGCC
This sequence comes from Taudactylus pleione, assembly GCA_031769625.1. Lineage (NCBI taxonomy): Eukaryota > Metazoa > Chordata > Amphibia > Anura > Myobatrachidae > Taudactylus > Taudactylus pleione. The sequence continues at coordinate 918,542 of JAUIMM010001205.1, forward strand.
ACCAGTATTACTGTTCCGCCTTCCTGCTTGAATCTCCTGAGACCTCTTGGGAGGAGAGAAAACAGAGGAAAGAGATACACCAGCTTGAGGTCCCATCTTACTGCCAGTGCGTCCAGTGCTGACGGGTCTCTGGACCTGGACCCGTACTTGGGGACCTTGTGGTTGTTGCGTGATGCCATGAGATCTATCTCTGGTAGACCCCATTTGTTTACCAGGAGCTGAAACACTCCCGGATGGAGAGACCACTCTCTGGTGTGAATGTCCTGGTGACTTAGGAAGTCTGTTTCCCAATTGAGTACTCCCGGTATGAATATTGACGAGATGGCTGGAAGATGATATCCTGCCCAAATCAGAACCTTTGTCACTTCTTTCATGGCTGCATAACTTCTCATGGCTCTCTGATGTTTGAAGTAGGCCACTTTAGTCACAATGTCAGACTGAATCTGGACCGGCCTGCCCTGAAGCAGGTCCTGTGTCATGATAAGTGCCTTGTACACTGCTCGCAGTTCCAGAATGTTTATTGGCAGATGAATTTCCTGATGTGTCCATCTTCCCTGAATAGTGTGATGACCTGTCACTGTCCCCATCTGTGAAGACTGGCGTCTGTGGTGAGAAGCACCCAATTTGGAATCCAGAATGGGCACCCTTTGTTCAGATGATCCTTTCTCAGCCACCACAGGAGACAGTGACAAACCTCTGGAGTGAGAATAATACTCTGAGACCTTATTAGATGATACTTGGTGAGAATCAACTTTTGCAGAGGCCTGGAATGGAACTGAGCATACCCCACCATGTCGAAGGTGGATACCATTGATCCCAGGACCTGCATTGCTAGCAGAATGGATACCCTTCGCTTTCATATCAGTTTGCATATTCACAATGACAGGGCCACAATCTTGTTGTCTGGCAGAAACACCATTTGTGCCTGAGAATCCAGCAACGCTCCCAGATGTACCATCTGCTGTGTTGGAGAAAGTGATGATATCTTCCAATTGATTATCCAGCCATGCTTTTGTAGGCAGGCTATGGTCAGTTGAAGATGGCTTTGTAAAACAACCGGAGTCTGTGCCAATATCAGAAGGTCATTCAGATATGGCAGAGTTCTGACTCCCTGACGCCTGAGATAGGCTGTCATGACTGCCACTATTTTGGTAAATACCCGGGGAGCCGTAGATAAGTCAAAGGGTAGAGCCTGAAATTGGTAACAGCAAACTGTAAAACTTGTTGGTGAAATGGAACATGCAGATATGCATCCTGACTGCCCAGGGAAACCATGTAATCCCCTGGCTCCATTGCCAAAATAATTGACCGGAGAGTTTCTATACGAAACTTGGGTACATGGATAAACCGGTTGAGGGTTTTCAGATTCAGTATAGGGCAGTAGGCCAGGCCCCATTCAGTTTCTGAACCAGAAATAGATTGGAATAATAACCCGTTCTCTGTTGCGACACAGGAACCGGGACTATTACCAGGTATTTGTTGTTGTTTGATCCCAATAATCTGCAAACTGAAGAAGTCAGCCTCCCACCCTGGGATCCCCCAGGAGGAGGCCCGTCGTATCAGGCCGGGGGTTTGTCATCCGGATTAGAAGCTGGATGTCTTGCCAGGCCAGACCTCTTAGTTTGTCACCTTGTTGTCTTGCGAAAACTAGTCAGCCTAGAGGAAGACTGTTCCCTTGCTCGTCCCTGAGGACGGAAGGACAGAAAAGAGACCTGCCTAGACTTTATAGTTGCCATAGATGGCAGACCTGCTGATTTTGAAGCCACCAGAGTAGCTATTATTTTATCCAACTCTGCTCCAAAAAGTACCTTTCCATAGAAAGGTAATACTGCCAGCACCCTTTTTGATCCCATATCAGCTTTCCAGGAACTTAACCAAAGGGTCCTGCGTGCCGCCATTGAAGCTGCTTATGCTTTAGAAGCTAAAATTCCAGCATCTACTGCAACTCCTCTCAGATAGGAAGCCCCTTCCCATATGTGGGAGATATTCATCATCTGTTCTGTGGTAGCATTTGGTAGTGAGTCTTCAAATGCCCCCATCCATTCTTCAACAGCTTTGGCTACCCAGGCTCCAGCCATAGCTGGACGAGTAACAGCTCCAGATGATGAAAATATTGCCTTAAGACATGCTTCAATTTTTTATATCCGTGGAATCCTTCAGAGAAGATGCTGACGGAATAGGCAATGTAGCATTTCTGATTAAATTCGTTACATTACCCCATGTCTCATCCATAAGCTCAGTGAGCTGTTCAGATACACGAAACTCAGTTTTGGCCACCTTTCAGGGGTGATTAAACATTGGAGCCTTCTTACTATGATCTGGTTCATCATCCTGAATATCTCGTACTGATTTAACTGTCCACACCAAAGAAGGAACATCCACTGTGGATGAAAACAGCTATCTTGAGCAAATAAACAGCTCCCTGTACTAAGCATCAAATAAATCAATACTAATTAGGCACTTTTTTAATAATTATTTCAAATGAAGTAGATTAGAGTAATTGTATGCCATTTATCTTCCTTATGACAATAAATGGTACATTCTCAGTGTTTGGTCAATGGCCACTTGACTCCTGTCCTTAGTCCATTTTCTTAAAAGTCTATTGCAAAAAAGAAAAGAAAAAAGCAGTTAGACCAACAATGTGTTATAAAAATATACAAGTTTAATACTATCTTATGATAAAGGCATGATTATTAAAATGTATTACAATCCTAAAAAATAGGATAGTTAAATTTTTATTTGATTAATTTTGTATAAGTAATAAATATAGACTGCATGAAGGAAGGAAAGAACACTTTTATTATACATATAAATCAGGTATGTCAAACTCACGGGGCAACACTTTGTGGTGAGGCCCTACCACTCGGCTGATTTTTCTAGACTTGTCCAGGCAATCCCACTATAAGGTACCTGTGACATCACTGCCAGTTCTTCACCGGCTGTGCTGGCCCTCTCTAGCACTCCTCCTCCAGCCTACGGCCCGCCTTCTCTGGATGTTCTTTGCATGCTAGCTGTGCATACATATCAGGGGCAAACGCAGAACTTTCATGGGGGTGGGTTCCATATACATATATTATATATATATATATATATATATATATATATATATACCTTACTTGAGTTGTCCGGCACTCAGAAAGTACATTCAACAGTCCGGGTGCCCTTCCAGCTGTAATCCGTGTGGTACAGGTATAGTATAGCAGAGGATAAACGGATGGCACTCCGGTATGGAGACAATGACTCAGGCCACTCAGTAGTGGTAGTCAACGTTTCAGAGGCGTGACCTCTTTTATCAAGACCTTGATAAAAGAGGTCACGCCTCTGAAACGTTGACTACCACTGCTGAGTGGCCTGATTCATTGTCTCCATACCGTAGTGCCATCCGTTTATCCTCTGCTATATATATATATATATATATATATATATATATATATATAAAAACAGAAAACCCAGCACTCACCATGTTTAAACACTCTCAATAATGTCTAAATAAATAAATAATGGGGATTTGGTTCATGGATTGATCAATGCATTTTAAGCCCGCAGCCCACATCACGGGACCCCACTTTTCTGCAGGTCCTACACTATCCGTCACACTAATGGAAACCTGGTAGCTGTTATCACATAGTTTAGACTGAAAAAATGTTACCTGGTTTAAAGCTCACCTGCCAGCTACTGGCTTTTAAAGGTAAGGCAGTCACCTAACATAGCTTCTATCATACTACCAAAAGGACAGCTGACACAGGTTAATATAAACGAGTTTGCACATGGGGTGCATGGGAAAGCTATGATCACAAAAGGTTAATTAAAAATTAACCGCATAAACAAAGTCAGAAACCCACTGCACTCGCCACTCCCAGATTTGGGGTGCAGACCTGCACTCGCCATTCCCAGGACTGGGGTGCAAGTGGCCTGTGACCACATTGCCTAAATAAATAAAAACAGAAAACCCAGCACTCACCATGTTTAAACACTCTCAATAATGTCAATAATGTCAGCTGAGGGCTGGTGCAGGGGAAGTTGTGTTCTGGTTACCTTGACAACCAGATGTAGTGTGTTTCAAACCACAGGAAGTGGAAGGAATGTGAGATGCACGCCAGCAGGGCTACACATGATTGTTGAAATTTATGAAGTTAGATTTTTTACTTTATTGACCTCACATGATGCTTATTTATATTGGCATTTCATTTAGCTGGTTTGATTATTTGGTTAAAGTTATCTGCTGTTTTCAACAGGTGAAATATTTTTAGTGATTGTGGGAGGAGTTCTTTGATTAACTACATGGGTATATATGTGCTGTACTTCACTTGATTTTTAACCTTGACAAAGGTCCATGCACAGGACCGAAACGTCGGATTTTGATATGCTGTAAAACTTTTACTGAGATGTAATAAAGAAATGTTTTTAAGAAGACTGGTGAGTGCTACCCCCCCTTTTTTTCTACTTTTATATATATATATATATATATATATATACACACACACACGCACTATAATATATATATATTTGTATACACACACATATACATAGACATACACATACTGTATATACATACACATACATATGTCACACATAACTTACACACACACACAAACATGTGTCACATACGTTACAAAAAACTTACCTTGCAGCAGATCTGATAGGGACAGGATCTAGCAGGCTGGCACCATGTTCTTAAGCCCCACCCCCTCACTGCAAATTGCCTCCATATTGACACGTGAATTGCGGCAAAATTGCCGCGAAGGGGCTGGGCTTAAGAACACATTACCTGCACTCCAGTCTGTCAGGGGGGGGTTCTGGTTACTCGGAAACCCCCCTGCATGCGCCACTGGAGATGTACTCCACTTCTTAAAAGTTGACTGCCAAAAAAAAAAAAACACACTCAGATCAACAATGTGTTATAAAAATTATACAGGTTTAAGACTATTTTAAGAAAAAGGCATGTTTGTTAAAATTTATTACAATTATAAAAAATAGGATTATTTAATTTTTATTTATTTTGTATATGTAATAAATAATATAGACATTATGCATAATTGTGAAGGAACAAAAGAACACTTCTATTATACATATAAATCAGGCATATCAAACTTATGGGGTGACACCCTGTATTGAGGCTCTACCACTTGTTCGATATTCCTAGACTTTTCCAGACAATCCAACGAGGAGGGGCCCGTGACATCACTGCCAGTGCTTCACCATCTCTGCCAGCTCTATGCCACTCCTCCTCCAGCCTACCCCACGACCCGCCTTCTCTGAATGTTTCTTGCGCGTTAATAGTGGAGAGTTTTCCTCAGACATCTGAAGGTACATAGAAACATGAGGAGGCTCTTGGCATACATAAGGACTTGAGGGTGTTCTAGGCACACAAGGAAAGGACATTAGGGGCTCTGAGACATAAAGGGATAAGAGGTTTCTAAGCTGGCATATATGCGCATGAATGGATTTGGCTGGCATATAAAGGGCATGAGGGTAAAATAAGAGTGGTAAAAAAATGGCTTGAAATCTGAAAAAAAATAAAAAAATATCTGTAACCCTATTGCAGATTTGTTCATGTCTCTTAGTCAGGACCCCTCTTCCAGGACTCCAAACTTCTAAACTTTTCATGTTCCCTAACGTGGCTCCTGGGAGAATGCAAGTTTGAAATGGCTGATATAAATGAAGTCAGGAAAGGAGGAGCAGCCTTGGCCAAGATGGTATTCACCATAAGTGCCGACCAAGGGGGGATGGAGGTACCCGCCAGAGGGTAAAATCACATAGTAGTTCTGTGGAGATGTACTCCACTGCAGCAGCCGGCGCTGGGCTTAAGTGTCTGATTCAAGTGCCGGATGTACAGTGGAGGGTAAAATGGATGTATCGCCAGTGGTACACATCAGTGGCCAGTCCTGGGACAGTGTGTCTGTTCCTAGCACCAATCAAGTAGCAGCAGCACTGGGTAAAATTTGGCTCTGATGCTGCACCAGTTTGAAATTGATGCCAGTTGTGAGCCAAGTGCGACTCATGGACCAGCAGCAAACAGGAATCGGCGGCTGTTTGAAATTGGCACCGGCCGCATGCCAATTGCAGCTCGCGGACCAGATGCAGTGAGCTCACGGCATCTGACATCAGATGGCGCAGAGTGGAGCAGTCAGTTCAGCGGCAGCAGCCGTAGATAACAGATGTTGCACCAAGAGCTCTGGTGGCCGCGGAAGAAGCCAGAAGATGCCGCCATCAAGAAAGAAGATCCCCGGGTCGGCTAGAAGCAGAGAAGAACAGGTGGCCCCGCTGGCCAGCAGCAGAATAGGGAAGCTGAGGACCGGAGAGTGCTGCTAGTGGGGGGAAACAAAAGAGTTAACAAAGTTTCTCACAAGAGCCTATCCTAGCATAACAGGTAGGCCCTCTGTGAGACCTATCTATAATTAACCCCTCCCTAGACCACCAGGGTAGTCATGTAATAGGCCTGTTGGGTTAGTCAGGCCTCATGCATGTTGCACTGATAGGCAAGCATTAGGCCTGTGTCACTGCATTAGGCCCAGGGCATTATACATCTAATTACACAGGCTCAAGAGCATGAGCCCCATTATCATAAAGTGACTCTGGGCATTAGGCCTGCCCTCAAGTAGTCAGGAGGCAGCCAGAGCCACCTGTAAGTGACCCTGGGCATTAGGCCGAGGTCACTAGCTATTAATTAGGACCAGGTCTCATGGAATTAATTAGGCCCAAGACACTGAGCCTTTATGAGTGATCTGGGCAAAGACAGGGCTGAAGGGACAGGAGGCTGGAAGAGACACAGGGCAGGAGTTGACACGGGGCACGAGTCTGGTTGAATCTCTGATGTATTTGTTCTATTCCTATGCAAACAGGCATCTTTGGGACCTTGTGATCTCCTACATGTATAGTGAATACTGACTGAAAAGACTGTCCAGGAAGGATCATTTTCTTCAGAGGTTCCCCATTGCGTAGATATCAACAAATAGGTACGGTGTATTTTATTTAGTACACATAAAAAACTATAGATCAGAGGTTCCCAAACATGGTCTTCAAGGCTCCCCAACAATCCAGGTTTTAGAGATATCCATGGTTGAGCACAGGTGGTAAAATCAAATTGACTGCGGCACCAATTAAGTCACTTGTGGTCAAGCATGGATATTCTTTAAACCTGGACTGTTAGTGTGCCTTGAGGACCGAGTTTTGGAAACCTCTGGAATAGATTATGATTTTTTTAGGAGGGCACCAAAGGGACTTTTCACCCTTGATCTAGAACTGGCCCTGTCACTGAGATTACAGTTTTCAGTTAGTGTAAATACAGGGGAGGAGGGGGCAAGAAGGTACCAGCTCCTACCTGAGGGGGATACCTCCTGATGCAGGAAATTGCACTATGAGTAGAGATCTTCATTTCTGGGACAGTCCTAATCTTGGAGCTCAATCCCTGCCCCACAGCTCACATCACAGAGGCTGTAATCAAGGAGACTACTCTCTGACAGTGCTGGACTCAATTATTAGTTAAGATGTGTCTGTGAAATTGGAGGACAGGAGATGGATTATATCAGTGTGGAGCTTTGCTGAGAGGGAGAGACAGACACCGCCACCTATATGTGCGCCTCCTTTTCAGGCCAGGCAACAGGTCAGACCCAATTGCTTAGCAAGCAATTCCAAGATTTTGGTAGAAAACTACCTAGTACAGGGCCCCATAAAACTTTGGGCCATATAGCAATGGTACCCACTATAGCTACACCCGTGTCTGCCACTAGTAATTTAGTAATGGTTCTAGAAAGGCAGACCAGTGAATTAGAAGTCGTTTTCTGTGATTCACAAACCTGAGAAATTAATTTATTGATCTGCCACTAGATAGTGAAAGTAAGCAGCTTGCAGATGTAGGGCTGTGAGGACAGAGGGCCTGATTCAGACCCGGTCACTAGATGTGATTGCTCGCTCAGAGCATATTGAAATTCGGCTAAGTGACGTCAGGGCAGCCGCTTGCAGGGAAAGTCATAACCACTCCCACTTTGTTTTGGCGAATGATCACTTTGTGTATGCAGATGCCCACCACCCTGTCTTAAGATGTCCACTTGCGCACGTCATCTCCAGGAAGTGCATGAAACCATTGGTACATCAAGCACCATCGGATGCGATCGCAGCGCTTGAGGTTGACTATACCCTGCCGCAAGCACTGCAGTGTATATTTCCAGCAAGTGACCTGTCCTATGACGCTGGCTGTTAATTATGCACGCCTCTGAAACGGCGTTAAAAATCTCAGGCATGCACCCGTTTCCAGTGGCCTGCACGTTACCACCCACAAACGGCTTGACCGGTCACTCAATCAGCTGGGCTGTCTATGCTTGGCGAGCGAGTGTTTCCCCATCGCTCGTTCTAGTTCACGCATGCCCAATACGAAGCGTACGCATGTGCACATTGAAAAACATTGCTTGCTACGAGCGAGCACTTGCTAGCGAACAGGTCTGAATCAGGTCCTGAGTTCACAGATTCCATTCAAGCATGTCTGGCAATGACAAACTTGTTGAATCAGCTCATGTCCAGAAGACTGCAAAAGGCTCCAGAAGATTTTTATTTTACAAGGAATAGTATGGTAAGAAAACCTTTGCCTTATTGCTCTTAGGGGATTGGAGCAGTTTTATCAAGTTTTTATATAAAGCTTTAAATTCTGCGGAGTCTAATGGAGTCCTGTACAGTACAAAGGCATTTTCCCTTTAGAGACTATTGAAACTATATCCTGTATCCATTTCTCATTATGTCCATTGATTCTTGATGGAATGTGTCCATATGACTGCATATTGCACAAGTTTGTCCTAACTAGTAGGGAGGAGACTACTCCTGACTATTAAACCACCCCCGGGAACTTTATCCTCATGGAGCTTAATTTCTCTTCAAATGAAAATGCCCACTTTAAACATGAAGTAAACTGAGCTATTTTTAAACTGGGCATCTGCTGCCCAGAAGCTTAACCAGTGGCATCTTCCTACCACTACTGTTGATGCCATAGACCTTGCTCAAGAATCAATGGTGTCGAAAGAAACACAAGATTCTATCCCTCTTTATAGGAGTCCCATATTCTTAACAGATACTGTCTTGTTCACTTTCTTCTGGAAATCAATCTGGAGTGTCCCCATAAATAAGATCTTGGGCTATTTCGATACCAAATTTAAATTTTGTTCTTAAGAAAATATGATGCTTTTAGGAAAACCCTCCATCTTGCTGTCCATGATGTCTTCAAGAAGACTCACATCATCAACAAATATTGTAGTGACATTAGCTATGGCTGTATCAACTTTCGGAACCAGACCCTATTTCTTTGTTTCTTCTTCAAAATAGAAAGTTTGTGCATGTGTGATGGGACATAAGACTAAAGCTGGGTACACACCTCTATAATCCTCGGCCCGAACACCCAATATAGAATGATTAGGCAGACAACTGTATAGGTGTGTATGCATGACCGTTACAGGGGTGTTAGTCGATAAACCGCTCTTGGGACAGTCGGGACTGGGAGGTTGCATCTTATGAGGTGTTTGATATTTATCAGCCCTACCTCCCGATCCATAGAAGCCTGTACACATAGAGTCAAGTCTAAGCACAGCGTGTATGGGGCTGCAGGCAGCTGACAGAGAAAGGACTCTGGGGACACAATGCTAGGCTGATCGGGAGCGTTTAACCCAATCAGCCATGTATCGAAAAGGTGTTGTCGAAGCTGAATAATTGGCTGAGACAAGTTCAGTTTAAAATTTAATCGCGGCGATGCCATCTTGCGACTGGCCGCAAGACGCCATCTTGAAAATGAGATTGCAAGAAGCCATTTTGCGAATGGCCGCCTAAGCGCCATTTTAGATAAACTCACATTTTAGTACATGTGGCGATGATACTATTAGCACCATGCGATTGCATTTTTCACCATTTCTCATACACACATTAATACACACAATTGCGCTTGTAACTAGTTGCATATTAGCGAATGCATAGGACTTTGTATGAAACCGCTGTTTTATTAGCTTTATGCACACGCATCTGCCCCAAGTTAACTAGCGTCCTTATATCAAACCCTGAATACCCACACATTACATATTCACACATAAGGTTCAATAAGCTTTAAAGTGTATGATTTAAGTTGGTTCAGTTAGTTTAAATGCTGAGAAATAAAGGTATTTGATAACTAAGGTATTATACATGCTAAACAAGTCGTGTTTGGTTTTGTACTGATGCGTATTCTGTTTACAGTATTCCGGTGTTATCGGTGGGGAGGTCGCATCATGCAAACTCAAGTTATGGATCGCAGAGCCTACAAGCAACAAAATGTAAATTTCATGAACAACTGTTAGGATGTTGCAGGGGGCGTGAAGAGAAATATCCCCAGCTGTTAGAGGCAGGGAGAGTCTATTTGAACCGAGACTGTTAAATGTTCTGTAACAGATGCTTCTCCCCTGGGAACCAATGACATCAGCAACAAACTTCCCTATTGTCCTGTTTATTCTGGGGGGGTATAAATATGTGTGCTCGAACGCTGGTTCTTAGTCTTCGTGCTGAATGCTGTATGACTAGGGGTCTCTTGCTGATGCCTATCTCCGTGTCCGGAAGCGCTGCGTATGTATACTGTACTTGGGTCTGTATAATTTCCTTTTGCGCCTAAATTGTGTCTGGATCAATTGCGTGTAACTGTCTGAACTTTTACCTGAATAACACTTGTGCTTTGGAACCACAGATTCCACGTCTAAGTCTTTATTTATGGTATGACTGCGTACGCAAATTAGCGTCATCCTTAGAGGTTTATAGGAAGGGTTTTAGAAGGTATAGGCAGGGGTATATTGAGGTTCTGATCCAGTATCGTTAGTGTGTACCCTACTTAAGAAAGAGAGCAATTCAGTGATACAAATGCTACTAACTCATTGAAAAATAGTTGATACAACAGGGTAAATTTATTACGCGGTGGGTTTACTGTACTTTTGAAGCCAATGGACATCACTCTGCAATTTAAACTCTTTCACTTTGAGTCCAACCAGTCACTACCATCAGCCATCTGCTCCTAAGATGGCACCCACCTCGATGGATCCCAGCGTCCTCACTGACTGACTGATCTCTCTCAGTCTCAGCCTGCCTGCCACGCCGCTCGACCCCTGGAGACTATTTCTGTAATGGAAGAGAACCCGGAGGTGCAAACCACTCTGCAGCCGCTAAAGACCGCTTACCCCCGCTGACTACTAGCCCGCTCCGGTGACGCCATCGGCCGCCAGGCCAGACACGCGGCACACGGAGAGGCACCTAGGGAGGAGTCTTGCAAGTTACTCCCCAGCCCGCCACTCAAAAGACCATACAGCAGTAAGGTAGGAACAGTTAGTCTAGAAGCCTATCGGCACCCTGGGCTCCTCCTTTTTCACTCAGAAGAGCTATAAACAACGCTTTCTAACCCCATTTTTTTCCCCAGTTACCATCAGAATTGAGTTTTATTGTTTATCTTCCCCACCTATTTCTTATTTTAAAAGCAGCCTCCTTTTATTTTATTTTCTTTCAAACCACCCTTTTTATTTTTATTTTCATCTTCATCTAGTGCAATACACCAACACAACTTTTTATTACTACCTATTACCACACACATTAAGAGCGCTTATTTTAACCTCTCTAATACTACACATCACCAGCGGTTTGGGGGTCCAAATTACAGTATTTACTAAGCATCAGTTTTGGCAGCATTTTTAAAACCGCTGTCTATCCCCATTGGGTTGTAAACCCCTATCCTTCCGCAGTTTTCAAGCACTGATCTCTAAAATCTGTTTGGGCTTCTATATTGTTAAAAAAAAAAAAAAACTTGCAGAAGAAAATATAATGGCATTGGATTCTCCCCCCCAAAAAAATAGAAAAAAAACAACAAGCCCATGGCTTTTGTTATATTCTGATTAAACCTTGGTACAATCCTGCCTATAAACCTCTAAACATAGATGGCGCTAAGTAGCGCTATGACCAGTCGCACACCCCAATAAATGCTCTCAGACTTTGGCACTTGTTACCTAATATTACGTAAGATGACTTAAAATAACATCAACGATATATTTATGCACAACCACACAAATCCAGATCACATTATTATAGGGTATTCTAATTCAGGGCTGTAATACAGTTCTACATTTACCTCAGTATTCATATTACTGACCACCATCATAATTTCAGTCTTCCGGTTTACCTTATTTTTACATTTTACACACTTCAACACAGTAGGAACACACCTGACACATATGCCAATTACATATGCCAACGCACAAAAGTTATTATTCAAGAAAAGTACAGATAGTTACACGCTGTGATCTAAAGACAATTAGCGCAAGTAAATCATACAGACCCAAGGTACAGTCGTTATATACGCACGCGCTCTGGTCCCAGATACCGGCATCAGCAAGAAACATCCGTCAACAGCACAGCAAGAAGACTCAAGACTGGGGCCGAGAGCACATATATACTCTTTCAGGAATTGGCAATACAATGGACATGAGCTGGTATTGTTTCATTGGTTCTTCTTCTTTGGTCTTCTGTTACAACATAGTTCATTGGTCTGTTTGTACTTGAGAAGTTCAGCCTCCCAGTGGCTCTTTGTGTACTTTTTCCTGCCGCATAACTAAGCAATGAACACTTCATACATTGTACATTCTATCACCGAATTCCTATAGTTCATAACTTGCAGATGCTTGTAGCGATTTTCCCACCAATAGAACCGGAGATCTGCAAATACACAGCGGATTAGAATGGCACCAAACATGATCTACTTATTATGTACTAAACCATAAATATCACATAACATGCACTTCACATCATTGCAAATATAAATAACACTTTGGGTAATAACCTTTATTACTGCAGAACCTTTTTATGTAATTTGTGTATGTGTAAGTGTAAGAGAATATTGCATAAAGTTGCTAATATGCGTGGTGCGTTTATTTGTAGAGTGCTTATGATAAACAGCGCAACTGTGCGGTGTTTATGCATGTGAGTATGTGTGTGTGTTTTATGCATGTAAGTCTATTTATGATGGATTTAATATATATATATATTATCCCTTACTAACATATTTTTTAAACCATAATGCAAGGTTTTACAAGCAGCTAGGTTCACTTTCAAGCAGGGTGGGGACCCCCAGCTGATTGTCGTTGCCACTGCGTCTGGTAAGCAAAACCTCTGACCATTGTTAATTCAGACAAATTCAATTGTGCATATCAATGTCTGGGTTATATTTCAATTGCCACAGCCATACTTGTCTATGCGGGGCTTCCCAATTCATATGTAAAACACTCACAGTATCCTGGTGTATTGTTTTTTAATTACTTTTCTCAGACATGTATACAGAAGCTGTTTCTTGTTACAAACTAAACCCTGCATGAATATTGTGTTTGTCAGTGTGAGAGTGTTGTATATTATTCACTATTTAGTGTTGTGCGAATGTGTGGATACGTGCGCACACTGGGTGGGTGCTTGCGCACGCAATGTTACATCGTGGATTGTACCAACATAAATTGGGCAGCGGATGACCAAATCGTCCGATAACAGTTGAATTGCGGTCGCATGTAATTATTCGACTTCGACAGTCCACCCTTTGATAGCCATTCAAACGCTATCACAACCTGTTTTGAATCTGTTTAGCCATGCATGAGAATATACCGTTTAATGGTATTATGGTATGACACAGTTTGGTCATTTGAACCATTAGATAATGCGTCTCAAGGAGAGTGAAACAACCCTTATATGCCATCTGCGGATCCTTAAGGGACCATGGGCAGGATGTGGGAACTCATTTAGCCTATAAAGGAAGCTTGGGAAGGGGGATTGGGACTGCATTACCTAAGATGACTTAAAATAACATCAACAATATATTTATGCACAACCACACAAATCCAGAACACATTATTATAGGGTACATTCTAATTCAGGGCTGTAATACAGTTCTACATTTACCTCAGTATTCATATTACTGACCACCATCATAATTTCAGTCTTCCGGTTTACCTTATTTTTACATTTTACACACTTCAACACAGTAGGAACACACCTGACACATATGCCAATTACTATGATGACAACCAGTATGAGGATCAGGAGTTTACCTATGTTTGCAATCATTTCTTGGACCCATTCTCCTAGACCTGAGAACCATTTCACTGGGTTGAACCATGAAACCCATTCCTCTACCTTCTCCTCTACTTCAGCCACTGAAACATTATAGTTCTTTCGAAATTCCCATTTTAACTGCAGAATTTCATCCATCTTATGGTCTATCACCTCCTTGGGGTCGCTGGTATCATTTGTGAGGCAAGTGCAACACTTTACTCCAAATTGGGTGGCCAAAGTTACGCAATACCCTCCAGAAACAGCTGTTAAATAATTTAACACTAGTCTGTGTTGCACCAGTTCTTTCTTGTACGCTTGCAACTCCCTACCTGTATACCTGAATGTGTTATCATACATCTCGGTGATATTATTAATTTAGCAAGATCTTGGATATATCTAAAATTTTGTGTACCCCGAGCGATCCTGGTGGGATCTAGTGCTACCAAAACCTGAAAGCCAGTAGTCTCACTAATTAACTGTGTGGCTTTATGCCCATCACCAGGTATCATATTTCTTTTGTCTCTGTGTTCATACTGTGTGTGAAGATATGGTGATGGTGTGTTTTTATGAATAGTAAGCATTTCAACACGTGTGAGGGTCATAACCTCTGGGACTACTCTTCCCAGATAACACAAACCTTCGGAACTCGGAGAGAGCCACTTATACGCTTTCCTTCCACATATAAAATATACATCATCGGGGAGAACATAAGGAATAGTATGCATCATGATCATCAAACACATTTCCCTTACAAATAATCCTATCTCAGGTTCTCCCATCTGGCAAATACATGTTTCTGGTTGTATAATCTTAGCACAGTACCCTTCTGGTATTCTACCAACCATTTATTTGGTGGAACTCAGTGTATATTTATACAGGAAGTGTCTTCCACCTGACCTAATTTTATGTAACAGTTCATAATTCATAGGCTCACGGTCAGCTCTTAGTGAGAAGGTCATCGTCTGATTATTCCCAGTCACCTCCCAACTTCCTGGTTAATTGGAGTTGGTGATGTTTAAACATAACAGTGATTTATCTACTTGATACTGGTGGAGCTTAAAATGGGGTGGTTTGGTATTAAGAAATTTTCCGTCCAGTGTCTTCCGTTTTTGCAATTCTAGAATTTCAGAGATATTTAACGGGAAGGGCACTAATCCTACATTATGCTGTCCTTGTGGCACGTGAGAGCACACCTAACAGTCGGTTTGGTTCAAAATTTGCCCACCATGGTGTGATAATCCTCCAAAGGATACCCACCCCAATACTGATTATACTTGGGTTGACACCGTTAGATGCATCTCTCATCAATTACAGACCCACAGAACTCACACATACAATAATTCTTAGACGATAGACCTTCACATTGTCTCAGAGTAGCCAAAATAGCAGATCTCTTAACAATTACAGTACTAAGATTGGTCAAACACTCCCCTGATTGGCATAGCACTCCTCCTTTCGACTCTACTCCATTAATTCTGCCATCAGCTCCCATCTCCTCTATCGGTCCCCCGTCACAGAAACCAGAAATCCCTGAACAAACCAGGATGATGGAAACTCTGGAAGAGAATATAAAAATGAACACTGCAGACCAGTCCATTGCCGCAGCAAGCACCTGCAAATTTCTTTAGCTCAAGTATCTCACTGCCACCTTGTAATCCTCCCGGAACAAGCTCACGATCGACAGTTCCGCGTTATCAGCCTCGTCTCCGCCTTGTTTCTCCACCGGCTGGTTGACCTTTTTGCAGTGAGTGGAATGGACCCAGGTATCTCTCTCGGCCACCTTCAAAGATGTGGTACTCATCAGCAACACCTGTTACGGACCCTCCCAACGATCAGTCAAACAACTTGAACGCAAGAAATTTCTGATCATAACATATTCTCCAGGTTCAACATCATGACAGTTTGTTTCAGGCATATCATGGGACAACAATTTCAGTTTCTGCTGTTGCTGTTTTAACTGTTTACTCATTGTTATAAGATACTTTACAGTTACCTCGTTGTTACCTTTCAAATCTTCCTGCGGGCTTATAATCAAATGAGGTTGTCTACCAAACAGTATTTCAAAGGAGGACAGATTTAGAGGAGGTCTAGGAGTGGTCCTTATGCTATGTAGGACCAACGGTAATGCTTCTGGCCATCCTAGTCCAGTCTCTGCCATGATTTTACTTAGTTTGTTTTTAATAGTTCCGTTCATCCTCTCCACCTTGGCACTGTCTTGCGGTCGGTAGGGGGTGTGAAGTCGACTATTAATACCCATCAGCTTACACATATTTTGAAAAACATCACCTGTGAAATGAGTACCCCTATCACTCTCGATAATTTTAGGGATACCATATCTGCATACAAACTCCTGAACTATTTTCTTGGCAGTAAACACAGCAGTATTAGTGGCAGCTGGGTATGCCTCAACCCAATTGGAAAACACAGCGCACATTAATACATACTTGAGATTCCTGCAGGGTGGTAATTGGATGAAATCAATTTGTATTACCTGGAAAGGTCCGTCAGTCGGAGGAATGTGAGATGGTTCGGTAGGGATCATTTTCCCAATGTCTTTCCTCAAGCAGGTTAGACAGGACATTGCTCTATTTTCTGCTTGAGAAGAGAAACCTGGTGTGCACCAGTATGCTCTCACCAATTTGCACATACTTTGCTTTCCCAAATGAGTCAGACCATGCGCTGCCTCAGCCAGGCTGTTGTAGTATGCCTTGGGAGCCAGTGGATTACCTTGTCCATCCCTCCCGAGTCCAGAGGACTCTTGCTCACATCCCTTGGACCTACAGACTGACTATTCCTGGGTAGAACACAAATTTTGCATCTCAATTAATTTCAGCATATCAATTGTTTGGAAAGTCATGATTTGTTCAGTTGGTACATTCATTTTTAACCCTGCTGCCCATTTTGCAGCTTCGTCTGCCCTGTTGTTGCCCAGTGAGACAGGATCATCTTCACATGTATGCGTTTTACACTTAATTACTGCCACTGCCTTTGGCAATTGGATTGCTGTTAATAGTCCTTTTATATGTTTGGAATGTGCAATTGGTGTGCCTGCTGCTGTCATAAATTTTCTCAGATGCCATAAGGCACCGAAATAGTGTACTACTCCGAAGGCGTACCTAGAGTCAGTATAGATATTAGCAGATTTGCCTTCCGCTAATTCACACGCCCTCTTTAGTGCCACCAGTTCCGCCACTTGGGCCGAGTGTGGTGGTCCAAAAGGTTCGGCTTCTATGATGTCTTCGTCATTTACAACAGCATAACCTGTACATAACTCTCCACTGTCAGCATGTCTATGACAACCCCCATCCATGTAAAATGTCACATCTACATTTTCTAAAGGTGTATCCCGTATGTCAGGTCTTGCGGTAAAGGTTTGATTCAGATATTCCATACAATCATGTGCATCAATATACCTGCAGAACTCACCTGCTGCCAGCGGCTCGCCTCTCTCTACCCTTTGTGCATCATGTTGCACATATGGTAAATACGTAGCTGGATTTAACGTACTGCACCTTTTGATGGTGCTGTTTGCAGGTGCTATTAAGGCTAGTTCCCATTTTGTGAACCTAGCTGAGGAGACATGTCTGGTTTGGGCAGAGTTTAGCAAAGCAGATACAGCATGGGGAGTATAGACAATCATATCATGGCCTAGTACTACATCCTCACTCTTACTGACCAATAGAGCAGTTGCTGCTACACTTCTTAAACAGGATGGGAGTGATCTTGCCACAGTGTACAACTGTGCACTGTAGTATGCTACGGGCCTACTGGCATCACCATGTTTTTGTGTGAGGACACCTGCTGCGCAACCATCGGCTTCCGTACAATACAAATCAAAAGTCTGCTCTGATTCCTCTGTGTGTATGACACATTCGGGCTTTGAGGAAGAGACTCAGGATCTGATTCAGACCCGGTCGCAAGCGCTCTGTGCTCGCAACCCGGGTCGATGGTAGGCCAGTGCGCATGTGCACAATGGAGCCGGCTCCGTCGTGCGCATTTGCGAGACCCGGATGGTGATGGGCACTCCGTCGCTCCGGGTCTCGTACCAAAGGGGGCATGCTGTCGATGTTGAGTGACAGCACGCCCCCTTTGGTGGGTGGGCTGGGGCGTGGCTGCCCAGACAGAGGCGTTCCCATGGGAACACCTACCGTCTGGGGCCGGCCCCACTGACATCACAAGTGATGTTGGTGGGAGAGCTTTCGGCTCTGTTAGAGCCGAAAGCTGTCTGGGGCTTGCGGCAACGAGACCCTACTGATGGTCTTGACCATCGCAACCATCATCATCATGGCCACTCGCTATAGCTGTGGGTGGTCACCCACAGCTATGCGAGCGGCCAGGAGGCCATTCTGAAAAAAAATGCCCGGCCCTGATTCAGAGAGAGCGCTCTCTGAATACAAGTCCTGTAATGGCAAGGCCAACATAGAAAAACCTGGGAACCACATTCTGCAGTATCCACACATTCCCAAGAAGGTACGAATTTGCTGTTGGTTCTGCAGCAGTGTCATGTTCTGTAATGGCCTGAATTCTGTCTTTTGTGAGATGTCGTAACCCCTGAGTTAGGCAGTGTCCCAAAAATGTAACCCTGGACTGGCATGGCTGTAGTTTGTCCTTGGCAACCTTGTGTCCTGTTTGCGAGAGATGAAGCAGCAAAAGTTTAGTGTAATTTAAACATGACATAAACGAATCAGAACATAACAGTACAGTAAATCGTCCACATATTGTATTAGAACAGATTTATTGGCAGGTTGAAAAGATTGTAAACAGTCATGTAGGGCCTGGGAAAAGATGCTGGGGCTGTCTATGAAACCTTGGGGCAATCGTGTCCATGTGTATTGTACACCCCTGTATGTAAAGGCGAATAGATACTGACAGTCAGGATGAAGAGGTACAGAGAAGAAAGCAGAACAGAGGTCAATGACAGTGAAATGGGTTGCATTTGGTGGGATCTGCATTTGAATGACAGCTGGATTTGGCACTACAGGAAATTGGCTCTCTACTACCTTATTAACCCCTCTAAGGTCTTGTACCAGCCTATAACCCCTCCCACCACTCTTTACAGGAAAGATGGGACTGTTGGCTACACCAGTTGTACGAACTAAAATTCCCTGCTGTAACAATCGCTCAATTATAGGATAAACCCCTAATTCTACCTCCTGTTTTATTGGGTACTGGGGAAATTTTGGAGCTTGCCTACCGCTTTTTAAATTTACCATTACGGGACTTACGTTTGCCATTAATGCAGTGTCCTGTCCATCCTTGGTCCAAAGTAAATCTGGAATTTGGGACAACATTTGATCTACCTGAGATGGATTCTCACTTAAACTGGTAGAGTGATACATTATCCTTTGGGGAGTGTCCAGCATATCCCTCACCTCGTGCGCAACTCTCTCTGGGATATCTAAAAATACACCATCAGGGGTACAATATATGACACATCCCATCTTACATGACAAATCCCTCCCCAGTAGGTTAGTAGGAGCCGCTGCAGCCAGGAGAAAAGAATGTCTCGTATTCAATGGCCTGATAGTGACCTTGCACTTTACCCGTTATGCCCATTGCTGGTACTGTCTCGTTGGTTACCTGTAAATTAACCTGGTCGCCCCTGTGTCTACAAGAAAAGGATATTCAGTACCAGCTACATCAACCATCATTACCGGTTCTTCCCTAGTACTTCCCGTTAACCTGACTATCTGTAGGTATGAACTGACCCCTAGCGTTGACTCCCACTCTTCAATAAAGCATTAACGGCCACAATTGGAGCTGTTGGACATTTGCTGGTCTCTGTGTATATCACTTATGGGGATATCCAGGTACTCCCTGGTTAGGGGGTCCTACCCTCTTCGCTGTACAGTTCCTACTCACATGTCCTGGTTGGTTGCAATTAAAGCACTTTCGTGAGAAGGGTGGATGCAAGGATTGCTGTGTGGGTTGAGCAGGACAGAAAGGTGGTCTGTATGGGTAAGGCTATTGAGGGAGATATGGTGGTTGTGTGTGATAAGTGGGGTAGGGCTGTGTTTGCGATGGTGTAGATTAGTGAGGACGTGTAGCTGTGCAGGTTCAGGTGTGTCTGCTGGCTGTGATGTTACAGTCATTCCTTCTAGAGCTTGGATAATAACAGCCATTAGTTTCTCGCTCTGGGTCTCTCTCTTTTTAGAGATGTTCTTATCATGTTCAATAGCGGATTCTATGAGGGTGTCTACAGTGACTCCCCGCCAGCCAGGCTGTGAGGCCTGAACTTGGGTCTTTAGGTTCTCTTTTAGACCATCCATAAGTACAGTGACAATCATTCCCCTGTGGTGAGTGCTATCTTTAATATCTTCTAACCCAGTGTGCTGGGCCATAGCCTGCAGAGCTCGGTTACAATAATCCTCTGCAGATTCACTATCTTTTTGTTTTATGGTGAAAATTTTGCTCCAGTTAACTACTACTGGAAAATATACACCCAATTGAGTTACAATGCGGGAAATGTTACCTTGGTTAACTTCGTCTGTTAAAGGAACATCTCCATCCAATACACAATCCGTGGTAAATTTTGTCATGTCCGTATTGCGTGGAAGACAAGCCCTTAACGCCACTCGTCAATCTTTGTTGGTTGGCTCGTGAGAACTACCCAAATTGTTTTTAAATCTTTGACATTTGGCTAATTCCTTTTTAGGATCGGGGAAATCATTCATTATGGAGTTTAGCTCCGCTCTTGTCCAAGGACAATGCATTGCTATCTTCCTGGTGGGCACTACACCGTTCGCATCTGCATTCCCATTCGGAACAGTTATTGTCCGGATAAGATGCAGACCGGCCGCACTGCTACTTTTGACCTTATTACCTGGCTGGGAGTTTAGTCTATTGCTGCTACGTATAGGATTAACAACTTCCTCTATGGGTGCAGTGGATGTTAACACTTCCTGTACTATTACTGATGGAGATGGCGGCACCAGTTGTGCTTGCCGTGGTGGAGCATCTAACATGTGTACAGCATGGGAAATGGCAGACATAACAATAGGCTCGTCATCCGCATCATAAACATTTTCCTTATGATTACTTAAGAGAGGGTACAAATTACTTGTTACATTTTTATATGTTTTTTCACAACTGCACCTGCACCCCCATCCGCATAGGGCAGCGATGGTGCGCGTGAACCACTGGCAATACATTCCACAACGCTACCATGCCACACGTGCGCGTTATCACGAGGCACGCACACCCTGCAGTTTAGCGTTGCGAGTGTACTTTCCGGTATCATGCTCGTGACGCTAGTTTGTGGCACTTGCACACCTTTAAGCCACACATCTCCATCATGCTGCCATCATTTTAAACATTCGTTATATTTTACCTTTTTCACTTGAGAACACACCAGACCGATGTGATCTTGGACATTGTTCAATACATTCTTATCAAAGCTACCAATTCTGGGAAACACTCTAACACTCTTCATCGTCATCTTAAACCATACATCACAGTACCTAATTGCATAAGTACCGTACCTAGTGTGCATAATACGGCGTGCCAACCCAAGCGGCGCTTCCATTAGCAGCACATCATGGTCTAACATCTCTACTGTTTGCGTGGCTCCCATCCTGGGACAACTCCTACGCTTTTCAATAAAGATTTAAACTGGTGAAAGACACTCAAGACACTTTCACTTACCTGTGGACATCTTTTAAACAGGGCGTATCCACAAACCCTATGGAAGACCTCTAGATGCCTCCACTCACCTATGGAAGAAGCTGCTTCTATGCAGAAATCCCTTTTTGACTACCTTTCAACTGCTAGGGGGTAATACTTACCCTTTGTTTTCCAGTTGATTTCGTCCACCCTCTCATCAGTTCACAATCACAGTTTAGCCAAAACTATGCGGTTCAATTACAGTGTTCAAATAAGCCTAACTGATTACTGAATACTGTAATCACACTGAGAGCCGAACCCTAACAAAAATAACAACCCATACACCTGCTTTGTGTATAGTAAACGGTAAGCTGCTACCGAGTCACTAGGCCGCTCCTTACACCTAGCACTTAAGGGTCCTATGATACCCTTAACATTTAGGAACCGTATTACACCCTAAACCAACAAATGCTCACTGTTACACACTTTTTTCCTGCGTAGAAAAATAAACGTTCTCCCAGAGTATGGCAACACTGATCGAGATACTTACAACAATGTTAACTATCAATAACACAATGCAATTTCAACAGCTTTGTTCAAAACACGTGGCAGAACTACAGGAAATACGTGTACGCTATTGTGCGACTGGTCGCATACACAATAATGCGACTTCCCCTTTTAAACAAACAATTCAATCAACGAGGGAAAACAAACTTTTTCCTTGCTTGTCCCTGGATTCTAATCAGCACTCCTTTTACACAATAACCGGCAGTGCGCTCTCAGCAACAAAATGGTAACAGGCGACGGCTAAATGCGTCTCCTGTTACGGCGCCTCCACCCTTTTGCTGAGAGACAACTGACTGATTGTTACCGTGTAGCAGATAGCGTTATTCACACTTCGAAACCCCAACTGTTATTTCCTGATTAAACCTTGGTACAATCCTGCCTATAAACCTCTAAACATAGATGGCGCTAAGTAGCGCTATGAACAGTCGCACACCCCAATAAATGCTCTCAGACTTTGGCACTTGTGGTCCAACGCACAAAAGTTATTATTCAAGAAAAGTACAGATAGTTACATGCTGTGATCTAAAGACAATTAGCGCAAGTAAATCATACAGACCCAAGGTACAGTCGTTATATACGCACGCGCTCTGGTCCTAGATACCGGCATCAGCCAGAAACCTCCGTCAACAGCACAGCAAGAAGACTCAAGACTGGGGTCCGAGAGCGCACATATATACTCTTTCAGGAATTGTCAATACAATGGACATGAGCTGGTATTGTTTCATTGGTTCTTCTTCTTTGGTCTTCTGTTACAACATAGTTCATTGGTCTGTTTGTACTTGAGAAGTTCAGCCTCTCAGTGGCTCTTTGTGTACGTTTTCCTGCACCATAACTAAGCAATGAACACTTTATACGTTTTACATTCTATCACCTAATTCCCTATAGTTCATAACTTGCAGATGCTTGTAGCGATTTTCCCACCAATAGAACCGGAGATCTGCAAATACACAGTGGATTAGAATGGCACCAAACATGATCTACTTGTTATGTACTAAACCATAAATATCATATAACATGCACTTCACATCATTGCAAATATAAATAACACTTTGGGTAATAACCTTTATTACTGCAGAACCTTTTTATGTAATTTGTGTAAGAGAATATTGCATAAAGTTGCTAATATGCATGGTGCGTTTATTTGTAGAGTGCTTATGATAAACAGCGCAGCTGTGCATAATGGGGGTCATTTAGACCCGCTCGCGAGCGCAGGACGCTCACTAGTGATGTCAGTGGGAGTGAGCCAAAATCACTCCAGGGCTTGCGGCAGCGAGACCCTACCGCAGGGTCTCCGTCGCAAGCCCGATGGTCGTGATGGTCTTGACCATCGCGACCATCATCATGGACGCTCGCATAAGGTGTGGGTGGTCACCCACAGCTATGCGAGCGTCCAGGAGGACGCTCCATTTTCATGGAGGAGGGCCCTGAATCAGAGCGAGCACTCTGGTCAGAGCGTCCGGCTCTGAATCAGGCCCAATGTGCGGTGTTTATGCATGTGAGTCTATGTGTGTGTGTTTTATACATGTAAGTCTATTTATGATGGATTTTATATATATATATATATATATATATATATATATATATATTTTATCCCTTACTAACATTTTTAAAACCATAATGCAAGGTTTTACAAGCAGCTAGGTTCACTTTCAAGCAGGGTGGGGACCCCCAGCTGATTGTCGTTGCCACTGCGTCTGGTAAGCAAAACCTCTGACCATTGTTAATTCAGACAAATTCAATTGTGCATATCAATGTCTGGGTTATATTTCAATTGCCACAGCCATACATGTCTATGCGGGGCTTCCCAATTTATATGTAAAACACTCACAGTATCCTGGTGTATTGTTTTTTAATAACTTTTCTCAGACATGTATACAGAAGCTGTTTCTTGTTATTAACTAAACCCTGCATGAATATTGTGTTTGTCAGTGTGAGAGTGTTGTATATTATTCACTAGTGTTGTGCGAATGTGTGGATACGTGCACACTGGGTGCGTGCGCACGCAATGTTACATCGTGGATTGTACCAACATAAATCTGGCAGCGGACGACCAAATCGTCCGATAACAGTTGAATTGCAGTCGCATGCAATTATTCAACTTCGACACTTTGAATCCTCGAATGCCAGTGGAAAAATCAGAGGGACAAACAGCGTGGGGTCCCCTGATTTTCCACTAACCAGCACTAAGTTTTCCCAGCCAATGCTTGAGGAAGCATAAAGGGGAGGCCCACAGTGTGGGGGTCCCATGTGCCATTATTCCAACAGCCTTAGGCCAAGGAGGGGTACATAACTGCAAACATTTGTGCTGACACACCCTCCATAGTAGCCAGATATATAGACAATGTGCTTTTCCTGTGGTGGGGTGACCGAGATACGTTAGATGATTTTTGGAAATACTTAAATAATAACACCTTGAACTTCTTTTTCAGTTTTAATATTAGTGAATCTACTGTGGACTTTCTAGACATAACAATCTATGAACACCAGGGAAAGTTGTGAACAAAAACATTTACTATACCCACTGACTCGGTGACTTTTATACATGCCAGCAGCTGCCACCCTGAAAATTGGCTTAATTCAATTCCAGGTGGACAACTGCAACGACTTAAATGAAACTGTTCAGATGAAAGTCTGTACCTGCAACAAGCTGATAATCTGCAACAAAAATTTTTATTGTGTGGCTATAGGGTCTATAGCAGTCATTAAAAGAGCAGGAGATAAAACTGAAATAATGGAAAGGGATGTTTTATGGAGTAATGCTTCTAAAAAGGAAAAAAATCATAATGAAAATCGTACACAATATGAATTGGGGTTCATCACTGATTACAGTGTACATTATAGAACATTGGAGAAACTTTTACAGAAACACTGGTCAATTTTACAGAAAGGCCCCGTGATCGGGAATTGTGATCAGAGACCAGAATGTAATTATAGACGAGCCCCTAATTTAGGCAACCATTTAGTGAGAAGTGCATTGCCCACTCAGATTAAAATCCAAATAGCCTCCACAGGGTTTCATCATTGTGGCTCGTGTATGGGTGCAAGGAGGTAGATTATAAAGGGCAAAGCAAATACAATGATATTTCCATAAATGGGAAGCATCATAAGATTAGAGAATTTTTAATTTGCAATACAAATTTTTTTATTTATGTTGTAGAATGTACTTGTCAGCTTTTTTATATAGGTCGTACGTGGAGACCCTTTAAAATTTGCATAAGTGAACACATTCGTAATATAAAAGGGTCTTGAAACACATACACTGTCACATCATTTTAAAACTCATCATAATCGTTCTACTTTAGGAATCTCTATATTTTTAGGAATTAAAGCAGTTACATGCAACCCTAAGCATAGAGATTTGCCCAAGCAGTTAGCTAGGACTGAGATGAAGCTCATCTATGAATGCAGCACCTTACAACCTGGGGGGGTCTGAATTCAGACTTTGAGGCTAAGTGGTTCTTATGATAGAATTTGAAATAAAAAATTTCTATATACATTTATCAAACAATTGTAGTTATTTATTCATATGCATGATTGCTAAAATCCATGATTGATTGTAATGCACTTATTGGTACATGTGTACTTTACGGACTCATTGCAGAGAGAACCCTAGTGTCCTAAACTCATTATTATTATCAATGCATGGTAATGTCTAAATCCCCTTCACGGAGAGGACCCGGATGTCATCAGCCAGTGTCCAGCATCATTCCCTACCATCCAAGTAGACATAGTGGGGGAATATAACCTTGTGGCGAGCCACCGAGGGGACAACTGAGGTGGGGACAACTTTCGGTAGTTGTGTACGTAAAGTACACAAGTACCATTTAAAACATTCATTGGGTTCTCTCTGCAATGAGCCCATAAAGTACACAAGTACCCACTTATTTATATGCGATTTCATATAACATCTATGGTGATGTTTTTATCTTTTTTTTATTAGGATTGTTCATACTACGTATCCTCTCATTTTTGGACTAATGATTAATATTTATACAAAATGGTGACCTACGATATAAGAACATTCTGATCAGGATACATACGTTTCAATATATTGGAATTAAGGATGATCATTTCCGCCAGTCTACGAATGGAGTGAGTTACTTCTGCAAACTTGCGAGACCAACGATGACCACTTCCGCCAGTTTCATTGTAGGAACAATGTCAACTTCCATCCGTCTTTGGTAGACGGAGGACGGATAGATTGAGGTTATCACCTGATGCGGGCGACCACGGAGACATGATTGGTTATTGGGAAGGGGTGTGGAGCATCACAATAACAAGGGATGATTCTATTAGAGGATTGGAATTAGGTTTGTTTAGTGAGGTGTAGTTTAGATTACAGCTGTGCCGAGTGAGAGCGATTGGCCACACTACACTTTAAATAGAGAGCATGGGGATCCACGAGCACACTGATCATTACCTTGAAAAAACCCATAGCGGGTTCAAATGCGTTGGCGCTATTAGGACGGTGTGCTGTGGATAAGTGCGGGGAGGATATATACCCGGCAGTGGAGGAGATACCTTGGACGTGGGAGACCCAGGACCCCGACCAATTGGTGCCTGATGACACAAGGCTCATTAGAACTGCCCGTTGTCAGTTCTCACCTGCTGTTGGTAATTACCCTAATTTTCACCATTCAGGGGATTTTTACTATTTTTTTATGTGATTGTATTATGTCTTCTGCAACATTTTATTGTGTACACTTGCTTGTATAGCCGATATACATTATTCAAAAAAACACGTATTACACGATCTATATCCATTTTCCGTTTTTTTTCGGGGTTGTAATCCTGGAACCTAAATGAGGAGCATTGGTGAAAGAGTGGATCACAGGAAATGACATCCATGTGGATGATTGATGAACAATAGTGGACTTAGGGCCTGATTCAGACGGCTGTCCGCTCGCAAGTGGGTCGATGGTCTGCACTGCGCATGCGCACGACGGAGGGAGCTCCGTCGTGGGCATGCGCGAGACGCGACGAGCGAAGGACTTTCCTTCGCTCGTAGTGTCTGATCAAAGGGGGCGTGCTGTCGATGTTGACAGCACGCCCCCTTTGGTGGGCGTGCCGGGGCGTGGCTGCCAGATGGAGGCGTCCCCATGGGAACGCCTACCATCTGGGTCCGGCCCCACTGACATCACTAGTGATGTCAGTGGGAGTGATTTTGGCTCTGATAGAGCCAAAATCACTCCTGGCCTTGCGGTTGAGAAACTCAACCGCAGGCTTCTGCTCGCAGTGGCGATGGTCGCGATGGTCAAGACCATCGCGACCATCATCCTGCACGCTCGTATATGCTGTGGGTGGTGACCCACAGCTATACGAGCGTCCAGGAGGACGCTCCATATTTATGGAGGTGGGCCCTGATTCAGAGCGAGCGCTCTGGTCAGAGCGTCCGGCTCTGAATCAGGGCCTTAGGCCCTGATTCAGAGCCGGACGCTCCGACCAGAGCGCTCGCTCTGAATCAGGGCCTTCCTATTTAAATGTGGAGCGGCCTTTTGGACGCTCGCATAGCTGTTACCACCCACAGCTTATGCGAGCGTCCATGATGATGGTCGCGATGGTCAAGACCATCGCGACCATCGGGCTTGCGACGAGACCCTGCGGTAGGGTCTCGTGGCCGCAAGTCCTGGAGTGACTTTGGCTCGATCAGAGCCAAAATCACTCCCACTGACATCACTAGTGATGTCAGTGGGGCCGGACCCAGATGGTAGGCGTTCCCATGGGAACGCCTCCATCTGGCAGCCACGCCCCCGGCACGCCCACCAAAGGGGGCGTGCTGTCAGTCACCATCGACAGCACGCCCCCTTTGGTGCGAGACCCGGAGCGACAGCTTGGCGCATGACCCGGAGCTCCCTCCGTCGTGCGCAAGTGCTTTGGGGTAACATCGACCCGCTTGCCAGCGTCCTGCGCTCGCGAGCAGGTCTGAATGAGACCCTAATTCAGAACTTCTAGTTTCTGTTGTGGAAGCACTGATATAAGATTGGATAACCGTCCTAACTTCCACCTGAGAAATAAAAAATAAAACTATACTAAAGAGTATGGTTTAACCATTTGTGGTCGGTTATGTTTAGAGAGCCAAAGTAGTGATGAGATAAATCTTGATGCAAGATAGCCGATTTTAGGTCAGCACTGACTCATATGTGGGTGTGCCATGAGAAGTGAAAGGTTTTTTTTTTTTTTTTTTTTTTTTTAAGTTGGGGACTCTGGGCCTGATTCAGACCCACTCGCGAGCGCTGAACGCTCGCAAGCGGGTCGATGTTGGCCCAGTGCGCATGACGGAGCCGGCTCAGTCGTGCGCATGCGCGAGACCCGGATAGCGACAGGCAAGCAGTCGCTCCGGGTCTCGTACAAAAGGGGGCGTGCTGTCGATGTTGAGTGACAGCATGCCCCCTTTGGTGGGCGGGCCGGGGGCGGGGCGGCCCGACGGAGGAGTTCTCATGGGAACGCCTACCGTCTGGGGCCAGCCCCATTGATATCACAAGTGATGTCAGTGGGAGTGCTTTCGGCTGTTTGAGCCGCAAGTACTCCTGGGCTTGCGGCAACGAAACCCTACCACAAGGGTATCGTCTCAAGCCCGATGGTCTTGACCATTGTGACCATCACCATGGCTGCTCGCTATAGCTGTAGGAGGCCGCTCCAAAAAACCAGAGGGCCGGCCCTGATTCAGAGCGAGCGCTCTGTCAGAGCGTCCGGCTCTGAATCAGGCCCTCTGTCTGCCATTAAAGGTGGGTACACACTAAGCGACCCCCCGATACAATGCCCAATCGTGCCGAAGAACAACATATCAGCCGATCGGTACACACTGCACGATCCGGTGATGGCCTGTCCGATATGTGATTCACCGGCACCATTGAACTTGCCAGTGTAGGCATCTGGGTCGCTCCGTCGTCCGCACATGCACGGATGATGGAGCGACCCCAATGTTGGGCAGCGGGGGGGCACGATGTGCCCGATATGTTATCTGATCCTGCGGATCGGACCGACATATCTAGTGCAGTAGTTCCCAAACTGTGCGCCGCGGCAACCACCGGAGGGAAGCTGCTGCCAGTATTTTCCTCTATCTGCAGCGCGCGTGGATCCGTTGCATCAGTAAGTCGCTGTCACAGGAGGGGGACGCAGCCGGAGGGAAGCTGCTCTCATCATTATTGGAGCCGGAGGCATGACGGGGCGGTGCGGGGGGCAGAGGTCAGATATGATTGGACAGAATCAAACAGTGGGCTGGGCTGCCTGTTTTGACGCTGCGGCTGGACGATCTGAAGAGCTGAGGGAACAGCTGCGGCTCTTGAGCTGTGTAGTAAAGGTGAGTAACGTTAGCTTCTATAGGGTGCTGAGGGGGTGGGGACACAGCTACGAGTGGCACACACTGTATACTGACTGTAAGGAGGGATGTGTGGGGGGGAAACAGCCATGAGTGGCATTGGCACTGTATACTAACTATGGGGTGGGGGGGAACAGCTATGAGTGGCATTGGCACTGTATACTAACTATGGGGTGGGGGGGGGGGACAGCTATGAGTGGCACTGAATACTAACTATGGGGTGTGGGGGGGAAACAGCTATGAGTGGCACTGGCACTGTTTACCAACTATGGGGTGGGGAGAGGAAAGCTATGAGAGGCGCTGGCACTGTATACTAACTATGGGGTCAGTGGGTAGCTATGAGTGACACTGATTCTGTATACGAACTATGGGGGGGAAACAGCTATGAGTGGCACTGTCTGTATACTAACTATAGGGGGGGACAGCTATGAGTGGCACTGGCACTGTATACTAACTATGGGGAGGGGAAACCACTATGATTGGCACTGGAACTGTACAGCTATGACTGGCACGGTCTGTATACTAACTATAGGGAGGGGGAGAAACAGCTATGAGTGGCACTGTATACCAACTATAGGGGGGGGGGGGGAACAGCTATGAGTGGCACTGTATACTAACTATGGGGTGGTGGGGGAAAACAGCTATGAGTGGCACTGGCACTGTATACTAACTGTGGGGAGGGGAAACAGCTATGAGTGGCACTGAATACTAACTATGGGGTGGTGGGGGAAAACAGTATACAGTGCCAGTGCCACTCATAGCTAACTGTGGGGAGGGGAAACAGCTATGATTGGCACTGGCACTGTACAGCTATGAGTGGCACTGTCTGTATACTAACTATAGGGAGGGGGGTGGGGGGGAAAACAGCTATGAGTGGCACTGGCACTGTATACTAACTGTGTGGGGGGGAGGGGAAACCGCTATGAGTGGCACTGTCTGTATACTAACTATAGGGTGGGGCGTGGAGGGAAACAAAAGTATTTCTGTCCTGACCTATATACTAATTACATAATTTTGACCCAACTACTTGGGTCAAAAAGGTACAGCTCGGTATGTAATTTGGCTTAGGGGTGCCTTGAAAAAAAATGAAGGAGACCCTAAGTGTGCCTTGAACTGAAAAAGTTTGGGAACCACTTGTCTAGTATGTAACCGGCATTAGTCTCTATGCATTGTACGAATCTCAATTTTCACTTTTTTTGTCCAGATAAATGATATGTATGTGAGGGCCTGTATGGACATGCTAACTGGCAATGTCCTGGAAAAGTAGAGAAGCCAAGGTAAAATGTTCACCTTGATGGTAGTGATTTTTCTCAATCCGTGGAGCTGAGCAGTTTATTCATCATATGGAGGTCAACTTTGATTGTGGAAATAGGTGCTGGGTGCTTAACTTTGTGTAATTAATTGTAATGCGCTTGCCATTTAAAACTAAAGTTTCATTCCAGCAATTTCTTAGTATTG
The DNA here is from genome assembly GCA_031769625.1 of Taudactylus pleione. NCBI lineage: Eukaryota > Metazoa > Chordata > Amphibia > Anura > Myobatrachidae > Taudactylus > Taudactylus pleione. Next base: position 949,560 of record JAUIMM010001205.1, read on the forward strand.
GTGTATATGTGAAAGTCCAGAAAACCCTGGTAGCATATCACATTGGTTTCGCTAATGTGAGGAGAACATTGCCTGCACATGTTGTGTTTGGCACATATTGTACCCGCTATAGAGTCTATAGTTAGGGTAAAGATCAGTGGGAAAGTGAGCATCCCTGTTGTGTTTTTTTAAGTGGATAGCAGAGAGTAGCTCTTTGCCACGATTGTAGGTTATGGGCTATGGTTCAAGACTTTAATCCAGCTGAAAAAGTCAATTAGTTCTTTATGATGCATACATTTATGGAAACTGCCTAAGGGGGAGATGTATCAAGCAGTGTAAAGAGTGGAGAAGAGGACAAGTGGAGACGTTGACCCTAGCAACCAATCAGCTTCTACCTATCAGTATATAGAATGTACTTCATAAATGCTACCGTGAAACAGATTGGTTGCTATGGGCGACTTCTCTACTGGTTCACTTCTCCTCACTGCTTGATACATATCTCCCTATATTATGCAGACAAAAGGTCTTTTCCTCCTAGAGCGAACAATGCCTTAAATTAACTGGACAGCTTGGGAGATTTATTTGTGTCTGGAGCATTCACTGCCTCCATTTAATTTGGTATGGCGATCCGGTGGGTCATATATTTTTAACACTGTTATTGCAGAGTCAAAAAGAAAATAAATACATGACAAGAATAACACATGCCACTATCAGGATTAAAAGTATGGCAATTTCTCTGAATATATGAATTCAAATTAAAATTAAACTAAATTAGCTAGTATTTAAATATTGTTGTAGCTTGGATACACTTTACAATCCAGATTACTACTACTACTTACCAGACATTCAAAATTAATATTTTCTATTATGGGAAATTATTTCAGTGTATTTTCGGTTTAGCAAACCCTATCTCTAGAGAATACAGTACACTTTTTGAAAAAAAAAAAGTTTTATTTATAAATGCTTAAAACATGAAGGGCTTTCTTTGAGGAACAAAAGTAATATGTATATTACATAAGAATTTATACCGCAAGAATACAGTGTTTGGCACCCTTTAATGACGTGTACACTATTACAAAAATAGAATATAAGATACGGCCAATGTAAATAATTTCAGCATCTAAAATCAGGAATGATAAAGGAAGTAAATGTTATTTTACTGACATAGTTATTGAAATAAACAATGTAATCTATAGATTGAAATGGCTATGTTATATGGCTATCCCGTAATTCAAGAGTAGATTTCAACTGAGAAGTGTTCTTGTTTAAAATTTACAGGCATAAGAGGTTAAAACATACTTAGCTTACCCAGATCTAGAATTACCTGGGTTGGGATATTTGGTTCATTTTGTTTCCCTGAAATAAGTGAGCCAAATGGTAAAAAGCTCAATTGTATAGGCTGCATAAATGAAGATCTCTCAGAACTTCAATATGCCCTCAAAACAAATGGAATATTTACAGCATCTTGTTATAGAAAAGAAAAACACAATATAAATGTAGAAACATCCCTAAAGAACCCACCTCTTCTATAGCATAGACAAATAATTACAGGGAGAAGTGGTTTAAGAAACATCTCCCCAGTGGAGTGCTTGGTAGCATAATTAAAAGTTTCCATACACATCAACTAAAGCACTTCTAGATCGCTTCTGTTTCTAGGTTTATGTATCTTGTCATCCAGCTTTTGACGGAGATTAAACCATTTAGATTCCAGTGAAATCTAGATTTACACACACTGCAACCCAGTTGTTGTGAGCTATGAAAGTACCAGATGTTTCCAGTGACTTGGTGAGGGACTGGCCAAACAGCTCAGAAAGCCCAATGTTTCCTGCTGTGGTTTGAACACAGAACACTGATGTGGTGTGCATGGTTATCTGGAGACCAGACTTACTGGGGCAGATGTATGAAACTCTGGGAAGTGGAGGTAAAGTGGGGAGTGATAAACCAACCAATCACCTCTAACTGTCATTTCTCAAACAAACACAGACTGTAACATGACAATTAGGAGCTGAGTGGTTGGTCGTTTATCACTCTACACTTTATCACTTCCCAGAGCTTCATACTTCTGCCCTAATTGTATCTGATCTAATCAGTCATGACTAATCTATTCAGACAAATTATTTTTGGCTCACACACTTGGTTATTTGTGTCAAATTTAGTCTAAAATGATCAAATAATCCATACAAATTGCAGTGTGTAAGGTACCACTACAGTTTTTGGATGGTGTTATCCGCATTCTATATTCCTTTTTGTCATTAGGTATTTAAAGAAAAAAAAAAAAAAAACTAACGCAACCTAGACATTCCCTTTTTACATACAACAATGCTTAAACCACCTACCCAGAATATACCTCCCTTGACGCATCTGTGTTGTGGCCTTCAAGTGACTTTTGGACAAGGACCAGTATTCATACAACTCCAGAAAAAGTAAGTTACAGTCTTGAAATTGCAATTATCCGATATATATGGCTCTTCAGTTTATGATTAGATTTAAATTAAATTTAAAAAAAGCAAGATATATCATAATAGAGTGAAAAGAATGATCAGATAATGGTTTGCAGTTTTCCAGTATCTTCCCTTCTTCCCAGCCAGATGAAGTCGGAGACTATAACGCCCGAACACAGCTCATTATGCACCAATGATCTTGAAATCTCCAAACAATGTTCTGATGTTAAAATAAAGTTGCATCATGGTCGCTTTCCACTCTTCGCTTACGGACTGCAATTTGAGAAACAAAAAAAATGGATTATTAACTAGAAAAAAATATGGATTATTATAGTCTTTTAGCAATCTCTTCTATTAGAAGAGGACAAGCTTTCGAAGGAACAGACAAACTTCCAATTGTCTGCTGCATTTCTCCCCTCACAAATAGCACTGTTACTCAGCAAAAGTGACCTACAATCTACCCATAAATCCACTAGCAGGATATGGGAACAAGCAGATATTGCAGAAAAACACAGATCTAAGAAAGTGAAATGCTGCAACCACCATTTGTCAACTTAAGTTCTCAGCTTTTAACTCCATGACACAGAGATAATATAAAACAAATTTAGAAGCATCTTCTTGCTGTTGATAAGTCTCAACTAGAACACTCTTGGTGCATAGAGCAGAGACTCCATCACATCTGTGAAGTCCTGGAGAACTGTATACTCATATACTCACTAAAGATGGCCATCGGATGTGTTATCCATCAATGGTAGATGTTTTTTGTCCATCAAGAGGAAACTATTGAAGTTTTAGTCTGTGCAAAGGAATGGGAATTGTGGCCATACAAGTGCAGTATACTTAAAAGGGATGGGATTTTGCCATCGGACCTCCCCCTTTGATGGCAAAGCTTTTCACCACTTGGAGAAAACCATTAATGGTTACAAACCTAGGTTAATAAAAAAATATGGTAGTTGCTCAATCAACTTAATAATATACTACAGGTGCTTGTAAAGGGCAGGGTTTACACTGAACACAGAAAAAAGAAAATTGCCCCCCAGCACACCTCCAAGGTAAGTTAGCTCTCAGCTCATACATGTACTGTTATCATGCAGTACATCAATTTGTTATTATATGACCCAGAGTGGGTGCTACTATTATGTAGCAATAATTATTTTGGGGTGAGCGTTTGGGAGTGGGGCCCCCGGGGTTGTTCTGGCTGGACCTTGCTCATGGCATCACCACTTAATTCACATACAATATTTTTTCACTTTTCTATTCGTTTGTGTATTATTTATGTCATTTTAATTCTTTTATATATCTCATTAACACTTATTGATTTATCTTTACACACCTATCCTTTTACACTTCACTATCACCTTTTTTCCCCTTTTCGTGTGATGCCCTGGGGATGGTCCTTAGCTGGAATTTTTTGCGGTGCCTTGCTTCTCGGACGTGAACCCCTTAATGTTAGGGACGCTGGTATAGAGGAGCCTTGACGTCGGCCCAGCGCTTATTCATATATTTGCAAATGTATGTAAACCAATACCTCTGAATTTCTATTATCATGTAGGATTCAAGTATTTTTGATTTATCTGCAGTGTGCTGGGGGGCAATTTTCTTTTTTCTGAAACCTAGGTGAATGCCATCCCTAACTCTCACCATGTCAGACACTACATATAGATTTTACCTTGCCTCTTGCTCCAGTCTGACCTTTCCAGGAACATGAAGCTAGAACTCTAGTATTACCTAAACCATATTCTGAGAGAAAGAAAATAATGGAAAATGGACGGGAAATAAAACGGGTTAATAAACCCACTACCCCACTAGCAAACATGGTGTACAATGCCGGGACCTGCATGCTTCGGCAGTGCTCATATTAAGTATTAATCCTGGAGAAGTATAAAAAAAATAAATATGCAAACAATGGTTGACAAAGCAGCCAACCTCACGGCTGCTATTTCTTACTTGATCAGGTGCACCGCCCACCGTACAATGCTCCCTCTCTACTGTAAAACGTCTCTTGGCTTTTATGTCTGGAATGTCAACTAGTTACGATGAGTAATAGTTGAATCGGGCAATGTCTCGGCCACTGGATCTTTCTTGTTTTGCCAGTGGGGAAAATTGAGTTTTATTGCTAATGTTTTATTTGCCGGGGATTCTCTTTTCATCATGGGTATATTTAATTGGTTATTGTTGGAGAATTTTAATATACCACAGACATCAAGTTATAGCAAGCATACCTTCAACAACTTTTGTGAGTTAAATTTAACAATTGTTGTGTCATGCTATTAGATTACTAACAAACAAATACAAACTCAAGCAACACCATTAGCACTTACAAGTACACACCATTGAAGTAAGCTACGTGTAGATGTAGTGAGCAACCAACGATACAGGTCATTGCCTTGTATTTCCGGCCAGTGAATGAAACAAGATATTTCAAAAACAGACGTGCAATGGACAATACAGATGAAACAAGCATGGAAATAGACCATGTATTCCCAGCACTATAACCTGTGTGTCACAGCGGAGTCAGCCTCGAAGAGATGCCGGTAGATGTGAAGTAACAAGTACTCGTACACTCCACACTGAGAAATGTAACAGAGTGGAAAGAAAAGACGTCAGAAGAAAAGACTTGGCAGAGTTCTGATCATAACAATGTAAGGGATAGCGGTCTCATGATTACCATGGTAAATGTCTCTCTATGAGTGTGAAAGTTATGAAGTATATAATATGAAAAGTTATCAGTAGATTTTCCTTTTGACAAAACAATGTTAAGGAGAAAGATTCTTATTTAACAGTAGTTGGTAACCACCTGCAATGTCAAATGGTCAACACACAAACATTTAATGAACAACAAAATTCTGGCATTTAGAATATAGCAAGTAACTCTTCATGCGCTCATGATCAGCTGCACTGGCGCGTGACGTACCGAATAGGAATGCGGCTTGGACTGCCATAAAAATAGGGATCCGTGATCCCCATTGAAAATATATTGTCAGAACACAATAAAAAATAAATTTTTTAATACTTGAAGGATCGGGAACTTTATTTCTCTTTACTATGTAATGTGCTAAAACAAAGTATACATTTGCTATGGGGATCAACGATGGGTGTTTCATGGGAAGATGCTGGTATAATTTAATCAAGGTTAAGCTTGTCTGGAACATCTTCCCTATGCTAGCCCATTCCAAAGTCTGTTTGGTGGCACCTGATTTTTATAGTTGTTTTAGTGGCTTTCCCATACAGTAGGATGGGCACAACTCAGAGTAACAGAATGAAAGCACACTAAAAACCTTTTCTACAAACTCTTTTGGTTAAACCATTGGACTAATGGAGATATAGACATTTTAGGCCGACATTAACAATGTCAATATTGTTAAAATATCGACAGGCAACATTGGCATTCACAGAATGTCTACATGTGAAATGTCGACATTTTCACAATGTCAACATTAGGGTTAGGCAGTGGGACGGAATGATTAGGTACTAGGAGGAGGTTAAAGTGAGGCTACAGGGAAGTGGGGTAAGGTTAGGCTTGGCACTAGTGGGAGGGTTAGGGGTAGTGGTTGGGGATATGGCAGATATACTCATCAGAACGCCTCTCTATCAGATGACTCTGCAAGTAGTGACAGCCACATGACTGTCCGGACCCGGAATACAACACTGGAGCCAATGCAGCTGTCGGGAGCAGGCAACATGACGACATGGTAAAAGTCGACACTATCACCATGTCGAAATGGTTATGTTGACATATAATACCACAACCAAATAATATATCAATCCTAATCTCCTGACACTGTTTATGTCCACTGCTGTTCAACTAGCAATCATTGAATTCGTAGTACCTTTTACACACATGCATACTCTATGTACAATTGATTTTAACAGGTTGCAACTGACCAATATATAGTAAAAGTTTTTTTTGTCCATAATAAATTTGTGTCACTCCAGTGTTTGTTTGTCACACATACATGTATCATTAAGGTGTTACCTGTATTAAAGTGGCTGGGTCAGTTGATGTACTATCACTATTTTTGTATTCATTAGATAGATATGTGTATATATATATATAATCGTGACCACCTTTAACTGAACTAGCACTACACATACTATTAGTCCAACAACAACGGTACCTAATGGGTCCTCGCCAAAAAAAAAAAAAAAGGATATTGGATGTTACCCGGTTAAATAATATTAAAGGACTATGTAAAAATGCTACATTGAGGGATATTTTTTCTGGGCTGGAAAGCACATTTAAATATAATCAAATAAAAGCTATAGTCAGTGACTTTAAAATATACCACGTACAGTATATTCTGAAATACAGGGATTTTAGTTTTTATTTTATTTAGCAAGGCTTGCACATTTTTCAGGTATAGCTACAATACATTTTTATGACAAGGTACATTGAACGCTTACATTGTGGAGACAGCCATTTTGAGGTCTGAACCAACATTCAGCCTACTGGTACGTACACACGTGTCGATTTTTTTGGACGACTGAACGATAATGATGTTGTTATTGTTCAGTCGTCCAAAAAATCGTCCGGTTTCATCACCAAAACGATGAACGATAACTACCAATGCGCGCTCCCGTATGCAGTTGTCGTTCACCGCCCGAACCTCCCGTCCAACTTGACGATAATGTCAGGTTGAACATGTTCGGGGATGAGGGAACACTAAGCACACCCCTGCCAGCGACACACGGGACGTTTTCGTCCCGTGTGTACGCACCTTACCAGTTCACAAGGAAACAATATCTTCAATGTGTAACATGCCTCAGTGATGACACATTAGTTGTGATGCAATAGGCTGCATGCTGTAAATACAATTTAGTCACCTCTGTGTAGGAAGAAGAGCACTTTAATGGTAGCACAAAAGTGTACAGCACTTCCCATCTTACCAAGATCATTATTTTTCGTTATAGCAGTGGCCGCCCTTGTCCGTGGACCTTGCTGTGTAAAGTGGTACCCAAATTTAAGAATTGCTGTGTTTTCCTCCAGCAACCGAGCAATTTCCATCTCCACGCCAGTTCCCAGTTGTTGTCTCTAAAAAATATAAAACAATAATCATTAGCAATAAAATTCATAGAAAACAATCTCTGCCACTTTTTAGTCAGTCTAATTTCTTGCAACTGTGATTACAAGTAAAACACAGTTACGACAAGTGGAAGGGGGAACAGATTTTGTCTTATTGCCACCACGAGAGATAAATAGGTGCTTAAAATGTGTCAGAAAAATGTCTAAAAGAACAACAGATATAAATGTATAAAAAGAAAGTGAAAAAAATTATGAATAATTAAGTTTGACTAATTGGCATACACACACTGTATAATATTAATTTGCAGGGCTTCAAAATGTTAAAAAGTTACATTCCGTGAGTAATGCACAGAATAGCAGTTACTTAATTTATTGGGCTATCACAGGTGCATGTAAGGAAGGGGCTAATCTAGACAAGAAAAAACAAAACGAGTTCCCCCAGCACACTGCAACAAATGCAATGTACATCCTTGCATGATAATATCAATGCAGAGATCTCAGTTAGATACATTTGCAAATGTATGTAATTGGGATTTCTGCATTGCCGTTATCATGTAGGATGTAAATCACACTTGCTGGTCCATTGCAGTATGCTGGGGGAACTTTTTTTTTTACGTCTAGTAATCATTACTCAAGCTGCATACACACACAACGATTGAGTTAATGAACGATTTTAGTAAACAATTTTCTACCTTGAAAAAATTAACTAAAATCGTTTACTAAACTTGTTCATTAACTATGTTTATTTAAATGTAATGAACGATTTTTATGAACTACAAACGATTTTTGCATATTAACTTAAATGAAAATCGTTGAGTTGACAAGCCTGACTGAACTACAAACTACAAACGTGAACGCGCATGAACAATAATCGTTCATTGTTTAACTTAGAAAGTGAACGATATTTTCAAACGATATCGTTAAACGTTAATCGTTCAAAAAATCGTTGTGTGTGTATGCACCTTTACTATTATTATTACCTCACTCATCTCCCCACTGAACCCCAGAAAAACCTCTACAGTTGAGAGAGAAGGAGAGGGAGAGAGAAGGAGAGGGAGAGAGAGGGAGAACACAGATATAAACACATCCTGTGTTTTAGAAGGCCAAATAGTCAATTGCAGACTTAATTGACCACAAATTGGATCATGTTTGGGCCCAAACAGACCATTGACACAGATCAGTATCTCATCAGTATGCCAGTTTTGTCAGATGATGACCAGAGCTGCTTAGCAAAGATGAAGAGGGTTTATCAGGGATGTCTCAATGTCATAAGCAATCAACAAAGCAAACACTTTGTCTTTACAAGTTACCAGAATTAAATCTCCAAATAAAATCCCAAATGATAACCCCACATTAATCATCGCCCCATAATTAGTGATAATCCAATAAAACATACATTAGATAAAGGGAATAAAATGTGACAAAGCATGTAGGTCTATGTCACCCCTGTACTCACACCTAAATGTGGCAGTAGTTAGTTCTATGAACCATTAATTACTAGCTGTATTAATCCAATGAAATCATAATATAACTAATGCAATTGTAGAGCCAATTAAAGAGTGTTACAGAGGCAATCCTCAAGGATTTCAGATGTAAACATAACAAGCTTTGATAAGGCACACAGACAAATATACAATGAAAGGAAAACAAACTATTTGCCCCGGCGCTCAATACAAAAATTGTTTGGTTATACGTCATCACCCAGGCACCTGAGATTTTTCCACAGCATATCAATACTTGCCGCACGCTTATTTGGAGGTTTTTTTGAGCATACCGCCAGCTGACACACAGCTACCGCTCCACCAGCAGCACCTGTCTTCGGCTGAGCTCACCGCCAGCTGACACACAGCCACCGCTCTATTAGCAGCATCTGTCCCTGGCTGTACGGCACCCGGCCTCATCCAGCCGCGGAATTACAACGTCCAGACGGGCTGAGCTGGGACGGACACTATTGTGATCACGGATTTCCAGGGGTGAGATACTCCAACTGTCATTACTTACCCGTTTATCCTCCAGCGTGACTGCATTTCACACTGGGACGCCAGTAGTGATTGCAATCTAAGCAGTGCAAGTGAGCTGCCTCACCATTGGAAACTAATTGCTACATTTGTAGCCATTGGTGTAGGAGCTGAACATTAGAACGCTATGCTGTAGAAATCTCAGGGATACAGTTACATTCTCCTAGCAATGCACCTAAGCTAGAGAGGCATTTGATCCTTGCTATTATATGATTGATTTATCTTGTTTGATTTTATATATGTACATTTGATTATCAGTGTCTATCTGTGGACCATTGTATTAAAGTATCAGCTTTATTTTATTTTATTCAAGCCTCCTGTTTAATTAAACAGACAGCAAACCGTATATAGAGTTTTCTAAATTTGTAAATCCAACAGTGCATAGCGCAGTAAAACAATTTTACACAGACAAATATACCTGATTATCTATTTTGATTTCTCGTAGCGTTTTATTCTCTTTCAGAGCTTCCACCAAAGCCAAGATGCCAGTTCCAGTGACAAAATTTGATTCAATATTTAGACTTTTTAGCGTTTTATTCACTTTCAGCATATCAGCAAATGTCTAAGGGAGGCAAGAAAATGTTTACATAATGGCAAGGTTATTTCCAAGTTATTCAACATAAAAAAAAACATTACATCGCTCTAAATAATAATAACCACATATTTCTGCGGCACTATACCATCTCGGTCACAGTTATTGATAATCCTAGAGCTATTACCTACAATGTCCTAGAGCTATTTAAAATGTACATTTGAAAGAACATCCAAAATTTGTCGACAATCTGGCAATGTCGACATTCTGAATGTCAACATTTTGTACCACACCCCAGTGAGTTCATAAAGCTGCTGTTCAGGGAGGCTCATAGAGCAAAGAAAACAAAAAGAAAAAAAACAGCACTACTAAATGTCAATTAGTAAAGAATATATAGGGCCGGATTCAATTAGCCGCAAAAAGCCGCGTTTTGGTGAAAAGTTTACACATGTGTGTATCGTGCCATTCTATTAGCTTCAGCTTTTCGTAAAATGCTAAATTTGCACAGCTAAAAGCGTCGAATAGCTTTCACCATCTCAGAGCATGTGAAAAAATGTGCAAAACCCCTATTTTGGCCTAAAAATATGGGGACTTTGTTCAGAACCCCGTGGACACACCTCCTAATGACTAATTAGGCAAAAATAATTTATTTAACTTAATTCCCGCTAATGTTATTTTGGGGGTCAAAATTTTAAAAAACTGTTGGAAAATGGATTTAAAGTAGTGTGGTAGGTAATTTGGGGGGCTTTATGGATGGGGATTGGAGGTGGCTGCAGCAGGTGTATTTTTTACTTTTTTTTTTAAAGTACCCTAAAATGACAAAAATATAGTTGCACCCTTTATTTACCCCTAATTTAAGTACAGCACTTATTTTGCCCCAAACAACTTGCTTTATCGTTTGTCCACTGTTTAAAACATTGCATTTAACAACATTGCATATAACAGCCATTTCATAATTTAAAAAACCCCAAACCCTTTGATTTTGCCTAATACACTTCTATACTACTACCCAATGTTAGTTTATCTTTTTTTGGGGGGGTACAAATACATTTCCCCATTTTCATGCGCACCTTTTGGTCTTTGTTTTGTGGCGAATGCTGCATTGCATCTTTTGTAATAGGATTGCCAGAAAACCCGCATACGCAATAGCGGCGAAAAGTAACACATTCAGGCGTAGGGTGCAAACAGTTTGTACATGCAAAAATTTTACGTTTTCACAACTAATTAAATTCGGCCACTAGTATTGCATACAGATAGATAATAAGTAATTTATGAATAAATATATAAAAAAAAAAATTATTCAATTTAGAGATTAGACATTTATAATTACTCATTGCTTGAGGACAGACGTAGGGACTGGTAGGAGTAGTATAATCAGTCCAAGCTGACCTGACGCTAGATGCTAATTGAATGTCACAAGATAATTGTGCATACATCTGGTGTAAAGAATAATCCAGTATAACACCCAGAAATGGAAGTTGGGTTACTTGGTAATTGAACCTTTAGCAAATAAATCCTTTGCTTTGTTACTACAGTCCTTAAATTGACAATCTATTGGATGACCATTTGAGGTTGGGATCTATCCATTGCACAATCTTTTGTTTCTTTTTCCAACCCCAAACACCTTTAATTTATCCTTCAGATTCACTTACATCAGATGTATGCACAATTATTTTGTGACATTCAATTAGCATCTGTCCTCAAGCATTGAGTGATTTTAAATGTCTAATCTCTAAATAGAATACATTTTTTTATATATTTATTAATAAATTACTTATTTATCTATCTGTATGCAATACGAGGGGCCGGAATTAATTAGTTGTGAAAACGGAACATTTTTGCATGTACAAACTGTTTGCACCCTTCGCCTGAATGTGTTACTTTTCGCCGCTATTGCGTATGCGAGTTTTCTGGCAATCCTATTACAAAAGATGCAATGCAGCATTTGACCAAAACAAAGACCAAAAGGTGTGCATGAAAATGGGGAAATGTATCTGTACCCCCCAAAAAAAGATAAACTAACATTGGGTAGTAGTTTAGAAGTGTATTAGGCAAAATCAAAGGGTTTGGGGTTTTTATAAATTGTGAAATGGCTGTTATATGCAATGTTGTTATATGCATTGTTTTTAAACAGTGGACAAATGATAAAGCAAGTTTTTGGGGGCAAAATAAGTGCTGTAGTTAAATTAGTGGTAAATAAAAAAGGGTGCAACTATATTTTTGTCATTTTAGGGTACTTTAAAAAAAAAAAAAAAGTTAAAAATACACCTGCTGCAGCCACCTCCAATCCCCATCCATAAAGCCCCCCAAATTACCTACCACACTACTTTAAATCCATTTTCCAACAGTTTTTACATTTTGACCCCCAAAACAACATTAGTACGAATCCTTACCTACACTTCAATAGAGCACATAATCGTTCTTGGAAGCAGAATATCTGAACAGTAAGTTTATTACTGTAGGTGGTGCAGAAATTGTTCACAGATGGGGGCGTTCACCAACAAGCCCTTACTATGCTGAATTCAGAGTTAAAGGCTATCCAGAAATGATTTTACAAGCACTAAAGGAGGTAACTAATTTAGACAGAACTTCTCTGATTCAGTTTAACAAAGACAAGAAACTGTCTGGACATCAAACTACTAAAAATGTAGAAAAATAGTAGCTTATCTTTTGTTTTAAATTTAACAACTGTGCTACAGAGATCAAATGTATTATTACTAAAATGTATAAGATCTTACGATAATATTCTAAAAGACTACGTTCCCACTAAACCAGTTATTACTCACAGCAACAAATAGGTCTCTAAAGACTTCCCTAGCACCTACCCAACTTAAAACCTCAGATACGATGAAAAGGAATATTGCTACCACCTACTGGTTATCATACAAAACGTTCCAGCTTCCATAAATGTGGAAAACAAAAATGTACTGTGTCTGCATATGCCAAATACAACAAATGACATCCAAAACGCCTAACCAGATTCACCAGATAAAAAGCTTTAGAAATTGCGACTCCAGGTATATGATCCATTGAATAAACCTGTAGCTGCACTACCATGTATTTTGCATTCATTAAACTTAGTAGCGCTCATTGCAATCACATATATACATGCCAGGCTTGGGCTGAACGATTTCCCTGGCAGTCGGGGGAAACCATGTTACACTGAAGCCTGCCCAAGCTGCAGTTAGGGATGCACTATAAGCACATTGATGGGAGTATGGCAAGTGATCATACATACAATCTAAATCATTACATATTTGGACAATACAATCCAATGTCAAATATCTCTACACTTCTAAGCATTACAAAGACATAGCTACACACAACAACTCTTGATTTTAGTTTCATTAAACAATTGTAACACACATTGGTATTTATCAACGTTCAACCTGTCCACACACACAGCATGATACAATTCTTTTGAAATACAATTCTTTGACCATATTATACATGCGTGGGTACCTGAAGCTATCAGGCAAGACACTAGCACCTCTTAAGTACTTACTACTGCAACAGGATCATTGCTTCTTGTTGCTGCAATGCTAAAGGTTTTAACATGTGTATTTGATTCCAGAGCCATTGCAAATTCTTTCAAAATGGGAATCGGGATATTCTGTAAGGAACAAGGAACAACAAGATGACTATAGATAAATGAACGACAGTACATAACTTTATACTGTTTGATAATAAAAATAGCTAAAAGGAAAATAATAGTGATACAAGTTACCCTAAAGCAGAGGTCCCCCGCCACCATCAAGCCATCTGCTTTATTTGCATCTCTAACATTTGCAAAGCAAAACATTTGTAATTGATATAATTGCTATTAAGTGTTTAGGTGTCAAGATATTTTGAAGCAATAAATGTGCTATAAACAAGATTTAAAAAAAAAAAAAAATGCAACAATAGAATGAATTGTACATCTATTTCTCACATATTACAATTTAAAACAAAAATATGGACTCTAATTGTATTGTCGCTTTTACATATGTTGTGCTAGTATTATTTTACAGCTGCGTTACATCCTAACAATTACAGGGAAGGTACATTTGAAGAATCTTTTTTTTTTTTTTACTTTTAATTATTATATATTTATTTACAACTTTATTATTTTGAGTCAACTAGAATCTAGTTAAAAATATTAGCATGCAATATTATAGCTCATATCAGTCACAAGTTCTGGCATTAAGGGCATGATCTGTATTTTACTAAATCCAGAGAATCTCTTTTGTGTAGGGAACACCAGAGATCATATCAGTGTCGTTTCCTGCCTGTAGATCTCACCTAGGACACTGCTTTCCATATGGGTCCTGATTTAATTAAACACAAGAACATAAGAATTTCAACACATTACAAGAGAAGATGTTACCAGAGTCTGGGCCTCTGAAATAGGGAGGAAGAGATGGTGACTGTCTCTGCTACTATACAAGCCAGCTTGTAGGGCAGTGATGGGGAACCTCCTGCCTGGGGGCCTTATAAGGCCCTCGGTATCATTTGGTCTGGCCCTCTGAGCTTTTTTCTGCTAGCCTCATCTGGCTAGCAGGGTGCCTAGAATGGCACACTGCAACTAGATTCTATGCAGTAGTGCCACTTGGAGCGTCCTTAGGATGCTTCAGACAGTGACACCGCTGCCCTACACAGCTCCCCAGAGCATCCTCAGGATGCTCCAGGCATTGCTGTAATCACCAGCGATTGTGGCCCTGCCCCCATGTGACGTCATGCGGAGAGGGCATGGCCTAAACCAGGCCCGCAAATAAATGTTATATATATCAAAATGGCCCTCGGCAGAAAAAAGGTTCCCACCCCTAACAGAGATTCTGCTCATGGAGCATCAAGGAAGTATATCTGCCATTGATGGCAGCCAAAACATGACCCACATCCCCAGTCATTACTGAAAGATTTTGTGTACCTCTGAAATGTCCCAAGCAAGTACCCCTGGTGGTACTCCTATCCCTGGTTCAGAACCGCTGCCCTATAGCACATATGTAACATTCTAGCAAAATGGGCATTTGAATGATGTAGAAACAAACAGTAATGTCATTCTGTGATCCATTTAGATCTGTGTAATATGAACAATGTAGTATCATAGATATACCTTTAGAAGGTAATTTGCTCTATGCTTGATTTAGACTGTAATAAGGTGCACCCATAATTATTTTGTGTCCTGAACAAATATTAAAGTGAAAGCGTCTAGTAATTTACTAGGAAACAGTGGTTTCTAGTGAATAGATTGCTTTTACAAGAAATGTCCAAGATATATTAAGATAGAGCTTTGGCTTGGCTGGGCACAGAGCATGTGATAGTAAGCCTTCAGTCCTACCTTTATGTTATTGAGATTAACTTCAATCAAGCGTGGGTCATTGCTTTTAATTCTCTTTAAGCTCTCTTCCACATTGGTGGGGTTTGGGGGTTCATCAAAGACAGGTATCATTGGCTCTGCCTTGACAACATCTGAAAAAAAAAATAAAAAAAAAATTGTGCATTAACAGGAAAATGAATGTGATAAAGAAGAGCAATGAGACTTAGGGGTATATTTACTAAAGTGCGGGTTTTTAGAAGTGGAGATGTTGCCCATGGCAACCAATCAGATTCTAGCTATTATCTTCTAGAAGGTGCTACAATAATAAGTAGAATCTGATTGGTTGCTATGGGCAACATCTCCACTTCTAAAAACCTGCACTTTAGTAAACATACCCCTTAGCCTGGTATGCTAAAAATGAGAAGCCAGTGTGAAATCAGAAATGCGAGATGCTCTGCCGAATTCTGGATGTTGCAGTTCCTCTTCATACAAGGGGCCGATTCAATTCCAAGCGATGTGCGGCTGCTCACATCACCCTGAGCTATGGTAGGGCAACAATCTCTCTCTATCCTGTGCACGCCTATGGAGGTGCAAAGTAATCTGACAAAATGAACCCTAGTGTATATGATGTACCACAGTTACAAGTATAGCAACTGCACACCGCCAAGAATTGAGTCGGTCCCTAAATATAAAGGGAAGAATTTTTATTTTAGAAGCGGAGTCTGTCCCTTGTACATACCAAAAAAAACATGCACATCCACAACAACATGCATAATTTTCAAAACACCAATGCTCTACTTGCTGAAAAAACAAACAAGCAAAAAACAAAACAAAGGCAATACATTGTACAAGATATATTTTTCTCAAAGTTATTGGTTAGTGAAATGAAAGGAAATATTCTACATTCCCATATTGATTTTGTCACTAAGGAAACACAAAAGAATGGATTACTGTATTTATATTTGCAAACAAGTATTTGCATAAAGAAGCATTAGTATAAAATATAACTACTTACTTGGAAATCCTTGGCTATCAAACCCATTACTAGTACTGTTTGGTAACAGGTTGGGCATCCCAAGGATAGCTTAAAAAAGAAAGACAAATGTTTTATCAACATTATAGTTAATAACTTCACAATCAGTTCACACAATACAACTGCAAACTACGCAAATAATTCTAAAGCGAAGTTACTGCTGCGTACTATTACATTCAATGATCACACGGTGTGCACAGAACCTGTTTGTGTACATATGTTTTTATTCATCCATGCAGTGAGTACAGTAAGTAGTTATAGGCATAATAAATTTTTTCATTTGCTAACCTGCTAGATCACTTAGTTCTATGTCAGTGGCACTGCTCAATGCTTCTTCCAGTTCTGGATCAAGAGATAACTTCTCCTCCGTATGAAAATCTTTAGGCCGCTGCTTGGGGACAAATATTTTCCCTGCAAAGAAAACATTTTTTTTATGTCAAAATTTGACCTTTTAGTTACCAAATATTCACATTCCTGGAATTCCAACTCTCTTTGCCTGTAGGTGGCATTATTTCAGTTATGACTGTGGAGGGTTATACAGACATTCTAGCAATACTATTGTAAGGTAAGGGTAACTGGTTTATTTGGAGACAGCAAAAATGCATAGAATAGAATATTTGTAGAAAGTACAACACCTTTTTTTTGTGGAAATTGTTTAGGAAACGGGTCAATGCATTCCCCCACTGTCTACGATTACTACAATTTGTTCAGAAAGCACAATCTCCAACCATATAAAAGAAATACCAGGAGGCAGTTTCTGCTGCTTATCTGTGAAGTCACTCAACTACTGTAGAGGCATCCCATAAAAAAAAAAAAAGGGGCCCCCACAAATGTCAGTAGGATGTTGTGGCAGACAATAATTTAAATGTCTATCATCTAGACTAAAAATAGTTGATGAGCCCAGGTGTATATACTATAGACTATAAGTCACAACGTGTTTGCGTACTACTTTTATCACTGCTACTTACATAAAATAATCTGAAATAGTCATTAATTGGTGCAGTCATACATAATGTTATTACCACTACATCAATGCTTTCCAGCTCTAACCCTAACTTGCTGCTACATGCTCCCTCCTCCCTGTCTTCCCCATCTGTAACATGCCTGTCTGCCCCTCCCCTTGTGAATGTAAGCTCTTGCGAGCAGGGCCCTCTACCCTCTAGTGCTTTTCCTTACTTTATTTTCATCTACTTCTTATTCTTACCCACCACTAGGACACCTAACACTTGGTTGCTTATGCTCTGTTGCTTATTTGGGTGTTCTGGCCACCAATGTATCAATGTATATTATCCATATCCATGTCCTGCATTGTATTGTACTGTATGTCCCTTTTTTGGTTATGTACTTTGTAAGGTGCTGCAGATCACTTGTGGCGCAATATAAATAAACGATAACAGCAATAATAATTAGACCCAATCACTGTACCAGCTGTCAATATTCCAGTAAGGTACAGTATATAGGATTACTTATGTCAGAGCTCTGTAATATACTGGTAGTATTATGTAGAATGCACCTTCTAAGCAAAGCACAGATCCAAGTCATGAGAAATAGATGAGATTATACACACTATATTATACGTGCACACAAGTGAATGTGAATAATAACATGAAAGCGAGTGAATGTGGATAACAACATGAAAATGAGAACAGTTGAACAATGCTCTCCAGAGACCAGCCTGAGTGCACAGGAAGCAAACACAATCCATCATATCCAGAGGCATCAAGACAAGAATGAGCCATTATTACTAAGTGGTTGTTCTGTAAATAATCTAGCGATCAGCCTGATTTACTTGTTCTGCATCAACATCCACATAGGTTATAAGAAAATATGATCTGTAGTGACATGTGTTTCTTGTTAGCATTGGGTGAGGTTGCGATGACAGATGGGTCTCCTGAATCTCAGTGATGCACATTAGTGCTATTGTTTCCCACCTCTGGAAGGGGAAACACATTTTACAAACTGTTATTGTAGCTGAACAAGTGGTAAGAAAGACACCACATAAAAATGGAATCGGTATCAAATATTGATGGACGGGATGCCGGTTGTCAGTACATTGACAGCCTGCATCCCGATGGTTCAAATCCAGACAAGTGAAACGGTAAGTAATGTTCCCCTGTCCTATTTACCCCCTAACCCTCCTTTCCTCTACCCTTATACTAACCCGCACCCTAACCCTCCTAGTAAGTGCCTAAACCTAACCCTCCCCCCTTAGTGGCTAACCGCCCCTGCCCGGAGCCTAACTCTAACCTTCCCCCTCCCGCAGCCTAACCCCAAGTTCCCCCAGGCTGCCTAAACCTAACTCTCTTTCCCCCCCCCCCCCCGCAGCGGATACTTATCTTTCACTGGTGTCCTTGCCGGGATTAGCATCCAGAGTCATGTCGGGATTTCAGCACCGGTGTTGTCTCGGCAATCAGGATTCCGATTTCCGATGTGGGGTTCTGGCAGACGGCATCCTAACCGCATCCCCATGAAAATAAGCAGGACTTGGAGGCACAGAAGGAAAACACCAGAACAGAAGGCACTAAGGGCTCACAGCACTGAGGTCATGTTTGATTCCCACCAAGGCCCAAATCTGTGTGCCGTTTTATGTTCTCAGAATTTGGATGGGTTTCCTCCAGTTTCCTACCATAATCTAAAAACATACTGCTAGGTTAATTGGATTCTGAAATTAACCCAGTTGTGTGTATATGTAGGCAATAAAGATAGTAAACTTCAGTTGGGAGGGGGACTGGCGTGAATGACCAAATATTCTCTGCAAAAGCGCTGTGATATGTAAATAACTGACAATAAATAACAAAAGATAAATAAAATAAAAAAAATTATATCTATATATATATCTATATATATATATATATATATATATATATATATATATATATATATATATATATATATATATATATATTCCAGTAGTCTGCACTCGCTTAACAGAGTGTGCAATCCATGGTGCTCCATTTAAAGACAATGGCCCTCATTCAGGGCCTAAAAAATGGAGCGTCCTCCTGGACGCTCGTATAGCTGTGGGTCACCACCCACAGCCTATACGAGCGTGCAGTTTGATGGCCGCGATGGTCTTGACCATTGCGACCATCGAAACTGCGAGCCGGAGCCTGCGGTTGAGGTTTTCAACCGCAAGCTCCGGAGTGATTTTGGCTCTATCAGAGCCAAAATCACTCCCACTGACATCACTAGTGATGTCAGTGGGCCGGCTTCTGACGGGAGGCGTTCCCGTGGGAACGCCCCCGGCAGGGAGGCACGCCCCCGGCACGCCCACCAAAGGGGGCGTGCTGTCAATCAACATCGACAGCACGCCCCCTTTGATCAGACACAACGAGCGAAGGACTTTCCTTCGCTCGTCGCGTCTGGCGCATGCGCACGACGGAGCTCCCTCCGTCGTGCGCATGCTCAGTGCAGAACATCGACCCACTTGCGAGCGGACAGCCGCTCGCGAGTGGGTCTGAATCAGGGCCAATGAACGAAGTTGGGCACTCACCACTCAGTAGAAAGTTTTTTAATTACTCACGGATCAAATAACAAAGTCGATGTTTCGGTCCCACAAGGACCTTTATCAAGACAGATTTGCCACCACAGAGCTACCACCAAACAGACCCATAACCCAGTTGTCCTCCAGCTGACTTGAAATAGCCACACCAATTAGTCAAGCTCCGCCCTCGGCAAAACGCCGGAAGTAGGAGCGTATATACTGAACAACAGTACAAATATAGATAGTGAGACTACTCACCACTTAAACGGCATGGCCATCACCTATAAAGAAGGAACAGTGGTCCCCAAATGCAATGTAAAGGGCTGTAAACTGCCACGGCACTGCAAACCGGAAGTGACGCGGCCAACCAAGCCAACATGACACAAGTGGTTGTTAGGCAGCGCTGCTACACCCTGCTGCCGGCGCTGACAAGCATGCAAACATAAACAAAAGGTCTAGAGCAGACCTAACTCAGAAGGACACATAAGTGAAACTGTCACACGCTGGTCACAAGACCACCAGCGTGAAGAGGCTAAACAATGCCAACAAATTATCAGACCTATTTCTAAGGTGGCTAGATCAATCAGTACCAGGGAGGGAGGACATCCCTAATAATAAACGTGACACATAACATAGACACATAGAAATACTCACAACACATACACTTCTAAAACACACATATATAAGTATGCCAATAGAATATAAAGTGCATACACCATAGGGCTGTATACAAGACAATCGCCAACAATGATTATGCAATTGTATCGGTTGACACAGTGTTTACAAGGTCAAACTAAAACACACACACACATATATATATATATATATATATATATATATATATATAAATAAATGTGCCAAACTCTTATTATACGCCTCACTGCAAAATCTAAATAAAAATAAATTATGTACTTCACCGCAAAAAGATATTGTAAGGATTGTATTCGTTCAGGCCTTTTTGGGCCACAGTGTCCAACTTGAATATCCATCTGGCCTCACATTTCTTCAGGAGTAGCTCCCTATCTCCACCACGAATTGGCTGTGGAACATAGTCAATCAGCATACATTTCAAAGTAGCCGCAGAGTGGCCCAAAGCCGCAAAGTGTTTGGCCACTGGCTTATCGGAAATTTTAGATTGCAAGGCAGCCCTGATCGTGGAACGGTGGTTAGCCATGCGATCCCTAAACGGTCTTGTTGTTACACCAACGTAGTAGAGACCGCATGGACACATCAAAATATACACGATAAAGTCCAAGGTGCGATGTAACCTATGGCGAATCGCTACACTCTTCCCACTATGAGGATGGGGGAAGTGAGTCCCAGTTGTCATTGAGCGGCAGGTGATGCAATCTGTGCATCTATAACAACCAGAACGGCGAGTTGACAGTCATATACATACATACATACATACATACTATACACATCCAAAATCTTCAGATCATTCTGGAAAAAACCAATAGGATTTGCCAGCCATTTTTGAGACCTAATCCTATTGCAGTGAAGTGCTTAATCTGTCCAGATGACCTTCAGTAGATTATATTAAATTCTGATTCATGCAGATTGAAATCTCCACCATCTTTTACACACTGAATGGTAATACTTATGCTTCATGTAAACAGATATTTCACAATATGTGCCAGGAAGCAGTGTTTGATGATCCTGATTTAGGGAATTCACAATAAATACATGGCTTTGTGATGTGTTTTGTACAGATTACACCACCAAAAACAGATGATGTACCTATTTTATACATAAATTGATTCCACACCTCACTTCATGTACCTAGGGCCTTGTTTGAAGAAATAAAGCATTCATTTGTTTCTTACTTTGTATAAATAGATTTGTTCACTATGCCAAGAGCTTTTAAAGATACACACACACACGCAGTAACATTACCAAAAGAACACCTCCAACCCGGCATTTACAGAATTTTTTTATGTTGGCCAGCTACAGGATTTACAGTATGTTGGCCAGCTCTTTCTTTATATACAGAAGCTAGAAAGATACAGCAAGCTGTGAATCAGCAGTTGCAAATGGGCAGCAATAATTGCTCACTAACAGTTATGAATAATATATTTTATGATTATTATTTTGATGAAAACTCTTACAAGCCCAGCGTCACTGAGGTATGTATAGAATGGTCAGGGACTATGGCTGCACCAGTGATTACAGCATGATACCAGCTCACGCTCAGTGAGGCCTCTCAGACATGTGTCTGCAATGTTTTCATTAAAATACCATGTCTGCATACTACTAGTTATGGTAGGAACAACTGACTGGAAAACATCCAGAGACTTACAAGGAATCTGTATGCTAGAGGACAAAGACATTACTTCTGCTGTACGGGATGTTATTTTACCAAACCAGCTATTACTATACTGGGTAGGGTGAGGATTTAAAAATAAGACAAAAAAGATAAAACTGAAAGACAACAATCCTAATTCAAAGTATTTAAGTATGAACATAGCAGTAGATAGTAGGGACTACAAGTTATCTGTCTAATATATAAAAATGAATCTTGTATGTATGTTGCTCAATCACGACCAAACCTTTCAATCGGTTGACTTGAAAAATTGGCATAAGAATAGTTTAGAGGCTGGATTAGAACATAGGCTATATGTTTTCCCACAATTCCCACTGAAAAAAAAAAATATATAGCAAGATATAGCAGAGGGTGCTGTGCACTTTCCTGTATAGTTTGCTTCCAGTGTTGTTTCAATAATCACACACACACTTTATTCCAATAATGATGCCAGGAAAGCATAAGAGCAATTTGTCAAAAATAACCTCTAAGGCTACAGCAACAAAAATGGCTTGCAGTGGTGAAACTTCTGCACAAACACAAATGAGAGTGCACAGACTAGCTCAGTGACAAATGAAGCTTCGAGCACCTGAGACCCAAGAGCAGACTTATGGGCCAACAGGCAGCTGCTGACTAGGAGACCTCATTTTGAGCATTCCAATCTGACAAATGGCTCGATGGAAAGCTTCAACAGCAACGTATTACACACGCTAATTTGGAGCGCGCGAATTGTGCTCATACCCAGGTTTCCTATAATACCTACAGCACTACCATTTCAATTTAAGAGTCTCCAATTACCCCTGAAGCTAGCGTTTGCCACGTCAATCAACAAATCACAGGGCGAAACTCTGAAAGAGGCAGGTAAACACTTGAAGATGCCTTGCTTTTCTCATGAACAGCTTTATGTTGCTTGCTCACAAGTTTCAAGGGGTGGCTATCTGTATATACTAGTGCCAGAAAGAAAAACATTAAATGTGGACTACAAAACTGGCCTGTGGTGAACTTCACTATTATGGTCTATGTTCTTCATAATATTACTTTAAATGTCACTCAGATATCAGTTTACAAAACCCCCCTTCAATTTAATTCTAATGATGTTTGGTCATGGACTTGCCCAGGCAATGCCGGGTTCTACAGCTAGTCTTGAATAAAGATCTCTGCATGTGAAGCTGGAGTGTACATAACATTTATTCCAAAGCTCTTTCACATTCCATGGTGCCTGAGAACAACAGCAACTTTATGATCAGTCACTGACAGATTTGTGTATGGCTCAGACACTCTACAGGAGACCCTGTGAATGAAGAGAGTAATATACATTTCTAAGATACATTACTACTTAATCCCCAATAGCTGTAGATGCACAGTTGGCCTGTACATTCCCATACTTCAAATCAATATAAACAAAGGGTATTATGAAAGCAGTAAAGGGTCTGAGTGTCTGCTTTCTCTAAGGTGCATATTCCACTTATATCTCCAATTAGTTCAATCAGATTGATTTCAGCCATCTGAGTGTTACAGCTGTCTTCCTAAGCGCAACTTTCCTGTGGAACCAGGGGGCGTTTAAAGTGCTCTGCGAGGAGCTGGGGGATCCGAAAACACAACTGAAGCTATTTTCTAGTACGGAACCAGCACTTGCATCCCTGGGCCATGGGATACAGGCAGTGATCTCACCAATTTAATAGTGAAGGAAAATGGCATAAAGTGCGGAAGGTGACACACACATGACCGCCAGGACCCGGAAGATGCTGCTGGAGCGGCTGCAGCCATCGGGAGCAGGTTAGTCACTGATGGCCCACCAGGGGCAATATGTCAGCATTCTAACGGTCAACATTTCATCAATGTCTACATGATGAATGTAGACATTCTCCTGTCGACATTATGACTGTCAACACATCATACCGCACCCATATGCAGAACTAACCTTTCCTGATTTTAAATGGAATAGAGTGCAGAGCATGTATGTAGTCATTTAAACAATGGAATAGGAAAAAAAAATATTCCAGTAATATTATGGCCAAGCCTGTCTACAGAATAAACCGGTAGGGAAAGTCTGAATTTACAACCACATGAAAGTACAGGAAAGCACCAAGCTTCAGAACATAGAGGGTAATGCACTTCTGGCAGGTTATAGATCCCCCTGTGGTTTTCTGTTACTCAAGCAAAGCATGTTGAAACGCTTGTTTGAATGAGTGAACGTATACAGAACAACTATATAAAATAGCTCTGCACCTGCTGACCATGTCATGTAGATGCCTTAATTACTGTGGGATATAATCATTTTTAATTATATAAGGCTCTGCCATTAAAAGTCAATAAAATTACTGTCATTTTTTTAATTAGAGAACAGGAATAGAAGACATATGGATGGATGGATGGTTGTTATAGTACTATCGCTTATGTATATCAAATATTACTCATTATAGTGCTAAAGTCCTAAAGTGAGAATGTGCAGTATCCTACAGCAACTAGACAATGTCATGCTCTGACTTATACTAAGTTATTCAAAGCAAACTGACAAATGTTTGACTGCTGCAATTTAAGTAACCTACAAACCTCACGAAAGCAGATCAGGTATAAGTGAAGAGGCAGGAGGATGAAGGAGTTCTGTAACAATTTTCTGAAAAATGACTTTTTAATGGATGAAGGTTATGACCTAGGGATCATAGTAACAATGTTATTTTAAATATTGGTAGTCAATTTACGGATATATTTTAAAAGATTAAAAGTGCTATGTCCACTTAAAAATGTAACTGCAATGTAACTGCAAATATCTCAGTTTCTTCTAAAAGTAACATAACACCTTCATCCATTCTCCTCTTCAATTAGTTAGTATAGTATTACAAAACCTAAAACACTTAATACACACTTTCTATTTATTCTATCAAGGCAGGTTTTACTTATTTAACGGCTTTTTACAGTTCTCATTTTGTTAACATGTGCTGCCATCTTAGCTGGGGTTGCATTAAAGAAAGTGCAGTATAAAGCTGACCGACCAATTGATCTGACACTGGTCAAGTGCATACCCTCACTCCACCAATGATTTCACCCGATCCTGGTCACATGGTTGGGTCAAATGATTTTTAAACATGCTTAAAAGTGAGCAGACCCGATCAGCTGACCAATGTACAAGGGTGTGTACGATGCGGAGACCAGAGTTGGCGACCGATCTTTGGAGCAGCAGCACCCACAGCTAACTAACACCAGATCCCAGCCATGGCCCGGTACCTTCTGCCAATGCAGGGGGACTCGGTGGAGGCCTTGTAACTGGCGGATTGCCTGGATTCTGGAGGATCCAATCCCCCCTTCAGCCATTACTTCAGAGCTTGGCAGCGGTCATGGGTTCAGAGTTGGTGGCTTTCCATTGCTGTCCCATAAACTTAATGTCGGAGTGGCCCATGGCGGTGCTCCATATTTTGTTTAAATGAGCCACAAATCAAAGCCCCTTGAGGCTGGTTGATATTAGTCAGCACGAGGCAGCGGCAGGGAGTCTGTTGGTGGAGAAGGAGCAGAGAAGAGCTCCTGAAGATTGAAGCAGAAAGATGACGCTGGAAGTCCAGGGGGTTGGCGGCCGTTACAAAAGAGCTTAAACAGTTTGAATGTTTAGTACTTTATTGAACATCTCTGCAGTGTCCTGACTTTATTTTAATATTTTATTTACACGCGGACTTGTAGGCCGCCTGTATAGAACTATATTAATAATTTCAACACTATTAAATTCCGCACCCACAGCCACCAGGGGTGCAGGGAATAGCCCAGGGCTGTTTAAACCACGGGGAGGGGGGTCCCAACTTCCCGAGGCATTCCAGCCCTTGGCTGACCAGTTTGGGGCTGGTTAACAATATAGCAGGTGTACCCCAAGCTTTGTGTCACTCAGCTATGGCATTAACCCCCCAGCTGGTTCAGTCTTGTGCTAGTTAGATTACTTACCTGCCCCTGTTGGGATCTTCACCATCAGGATGCCGCTGTTGGTCTTCTGACCGCTGACATCCGGTCCGCCGGTATATCATACCAATTCCCTCATGAGGATTGGACAAGTGTGTACCCAGCTTAAGGTCTGCTACTTGTATTGCTGCAAGGGCCTTGCAGATAAGGGCTTTGTTGCACCTGTGTTCTGTTGCTTCAATTTGCATTCAACGCATCACAACGCAACAAGAAGCCAACTCAAAAGAGGGAACATGGCACCATATGCAGATAAGCCACTATTCATACACAAAATGTCAATGCAGAGCGACAGATGAATGCAAGGAAACTGCATTGTAAGCTGTATGTTGATGTGGCTCATCACAGCTCAGATTGGAAAGATCAGGAAATATTGAATACTATTCCTGGCGATTTAGTCTACATAATATAAATTCAATAGCAACTACCAGGAACCTAAGGAAAATAAACTGCTGTAGCTTAGAAAAATTTAAATGATTTCAAGCCAATATAAATAATACACTATGTAGACAAAAGTGATTGGACACTGACAGCAAATATATCAACAAGATTTTATCGACATCAGTACTTTGTGGGTGCACCACATGCAGTGATTACTGCAGACACCCTTCTTGGCAAACTGTCTACAGGTTCCTGGACAACAGCAGGCTGTATGTTTTGCCATTCCGCCTTAAGTACAGTGACCAACTGACACTGAAGAAGGTCGAGTCGGCCTAGAACGCACCCATCGCTCCAATTCATCCCAGGGGTTCTCCATGGATTTAAGATCTGGACTCTGAGCTGGCCAGTCCATTCAGGTTACCGAATTTTCTGTATACCAGCCGAGCGTTGCCCTGGAAACATGACAGGTGGCATTGTCGCCCTGATAAAAACATTCATTGTTTCCACAGAACTGCAAATGCATAGGTCTCCCTACGAAGTGGTCTTGTTGAAACCTCCATAATAGTGGCCATTTGAAACTCGTATGCAATGATATGCATTTCCCTTGCACGGGGGTGTCCAATCACTATTGTCTACATAGTGTAGTTAGAATACTAGTATAAAATACAAGACATTTGCAATGAAGCAAAATAACTCATGAAAACAGGATGTATATTCCATCTATACACTGTCTTTTCCTAAAGTTATAATCTTAGAATATTGTATGTATAAATAAATGATTAAGTTTAGATAATGCATCCAAAAAATATGAAGCATCTTATAACTTATATGAAAAAAAAAAAAATAATTGTAAGAAACGGAAAATCATGTATTAGACTACAATAGGAAAGATGCCTGTTAGCCGAAGAACTTTTATTGCAGACTTAAGTACACTAGAAGTATTACCACTACTTTCCATGAAATGTATTTTTTATTCCTGGATAAGATTATACTATTAAAACGCCACAACAGAAGAGTTTCTTGTTCTTTAATAAACTCCTTTATGCCCTGAGTGGTAGAGGTGCATTTGATTTTGAATATTTGCTAATTTGCAAAGCTGGACCCTCCTCAACTCTAACCACATGTATATCAGATGGAAAGTGAGCCTACACAATAAAATTTGTAATACAGGTCATACGTCTGACCTTTGTCATTTAAAAGATTTCTCACATTGTGATGCATTTAAGCAATCTAAACATTGGCTTTTTTTTTGTTTTACATTAAAACGGAGCGAAACACGTTTTCTAATGCTTGTTACCCGTGTATGAATGACACTGCAGGCTTCCCAAATGTACCAACAGTAAACATATATGGAAAGAGTAGGATGCATACCAAACACAAGTGGTCATGGTCACATTGCAAACATTAACATTGTAACTATTTACATGTGTTTTACTAGCATATAAAAAGGCTTGTAAAACACAAGCAACTGAACAGTTGGCCTGATTCAGAAAAGTAAACCTGATGGTACATCTCCAGATATGCGCATTTCCTGGAGGCCAGGGTCTGCGTCAGAGGATGCAGATTTCCTAGCCTCGCAAGCAGGCAGGAGGTGGCTAGTCTATGCTTCATCTTAGTCACATGGACAATGCTGGAAACAATGGTTGCGATGTTGATTTGATGCTGCGTCTTCGGACGCTGCACTTGGATCAGAGACGCAGGCAGGAGGAGTCTTTTTGCCCTCAGGCGCCTCCTGCAGCATTAGCATATTAGTTCTAGGAATACTAGGAATTCGTCTTCAGGATAACAATACCCTTCTATGGGACTCATTTGAAAACAAAATGACACATTTTCACAGGCGTTTCAGTGCCTTGTCTAGAGAATAACATGCCTCCAAACACCCACCAGCTGTAGAGTATCATCTGACCACCATTCAGCGAGTAACAAACAGTAGTGTATTGCTAAACTTGAACAATGTCAGTACTTACCAGGATCGTCTAGTATTTGCTCTGTTTTAGGTATTGTAAGTGTACCTTAATTTAGTATCTGTACTCCTATCATACACTGCCTATCCAAAAACCCTACCTCCATTATTGTATTGAGAAAAATAGATGGTTGGCATAGATCATTTCAATTAGAATGAAAAAATATGAATAGACAATTCTATGCTGCCCCATGTGCCTAGTCTATCTAGTTGGTAAAAACAGCCATGTCTTTGGTGCACAGTATGAGAGAGAAAAGTAGTTCGGAATCGGCACTGCCTTATTGCTGTGACACAGATCCGCCTTGTTTTTCCGGAGTGCCCTCAGTTATTTAAGGAAGTCAAAACAACACAGAAGTTACGATAAACACAGATTCTCTTTTCTCTCATTACAAGTACGGGCAAAGTTTCAGCAGGTGAGAACGATGATCATATCTTCAAGTAATAACAGGATGTGTTTATTGCTCTATTCTCAAGTAAAGACAAGACCTGAGAGTGAAAACAGAGGGCATGATTTAAGCAGAGCACTCTAAAAGTCTTCATGGCAGAATGCAATCTACTCTATGCATAGGTTATTTGACTGGAGTGGGCATTGTGTTAATAGCACAAGGAAAAGTGGGGAAAGGGTGAACAAGAGTAAGCAGTGAGCTATGCTACAAAGTGTAGAAATAGTGTGTAAATACGAGGTCTGATTGAAAGGTAAATTAGACTGCCTATGTTTTTCTGTTCCATAGGTAGACGTGGCAACGATACTGGTTATTGTGAAGCTCATACATTAATGTGTCTGAACCTGCAGTTGGACTACTGTAGTCTTCTTTGTTTGGTCACAGTGAGTGGAAGATCTTCGTACGTTTCGTCATGGCGAATGAGGAAAATGTGTCTGTAAGTTTACGTCAGATGTGTGATTGAATTTTGTGTTAAACTTGGAAAAAGTGGAAATGAAACTCATGAAATGTTATGGCAAGCATACGGTGGAGAAACCATTAGCCGTGCTGCAGTATTGCGGTGGTGGAAGCACTTCAAAGAGGGTAATACGCGAGTGACTGAAGAAGCGCATTCTGGGAGACCATCCACCGCGGTTACAGATCTCAACATTGCCAAAGCTGCGGAGATGTTGCAAAATTAGGTTAAATTTAAGCAAACTTTCGGCTTCACTTGGCATCTTATTTGAACAGGTTCAGCATATTGTGACAAAGGAACTGAAAATGCATCGCATGTCTGCCAGGTGGGTACCCAGAAATCTCACAGAAGAGCAGATGCGCCGACGAGTTGAAACATGCAAGAACACCGTTCAAATGTCGGATAGAATACTCGATTTTCTGACGTCTATTGCAACGTGTGACAAATCGTGGATTTGTTATGATCCAGAATCCAAATAGTCAATGTATGGAAACACACAAATTCGCCCCCACCCAAAAAATTCTGTGTGAGTCCTTCGGCGTATAAAGTCATGCGTATGCAGTTCTTTTATGCACATGGTATGATCCTACAGCACTGGCTTCCCCTTGGACAGACAATTAATGGGGACTACTATGCAACCGTCCAGAAAACCCATTTGCATGGAGCCATAAGGAAGAAAAGACCACATTTACTGAAGAAAAAGTGGTTTTTGCTCCAAGACAAAGCCTGACCATATGTAGCTGCTGTTGCATTGGCAGAACTGACTGAATTTAATGAGACAGCACTGGAAGACCCTCCATATAGCCTAGACTTAGCGCCCTGTGATTTCTGGGCATTCCCAACACTGAAAAAACAACTGCGCAGAAAGAAGTTCTCAACAGATGACGAAGTGAAAAATGCCACAGCTGCAACACTAAAAGTGATGTCACAAAACAGTCTACCGCACGTCTTTGAATCGTTATTGAAACGCTGCAAAATATGTATTGAATGTGAAGGATTCTACTTTGAAAAAGATGTTCAGATCCTGTGAAGTCATCTGATTCTGAATAAAAAAAAAAATCAGTCTCTTTTTAATCAGCCCTTGTACAGCCTTTACTATACTATTATAAGAACATTGAGTCTGTCTATTTGTTCCAAGCTGGCGCAAAAACTACTGGCCCGAGTTTCAAGCAAACAGCATCATTTTGTAGTGGAAACTCCTAAATATAACCTGCACCTTGTTTCATCTTGATCCATCAAGTTTGAGCTGAGCAATAATAAAAACAAAATTTATTGACATCAATGCAAGAGATAAATGTAGCACTATGTACACGGCTGTTTAGCGCTGCTGGTCACGTGGACCACTCCCGCGACAGAGCCCCTTTGTATAGTAATACAACTGGAATACCTAAAATAATTATTTTTTTTGTCAGAAGCGATTTCATTGTGGGCGAAGCTACGAGCAGCAGCTAGTGCACCGGTATATTTAAATAACTGACGCCTTTAACATGGGTGTATGTTTGCTATTTAATGTAAGATTGTGTATTTTTCTAATATACTGATGAAAGTTGTAATAAAAAACTGAAACGTTGGACAGAAGGTTGCCCAACTTCTAGGTTATATTCTATCCCTGCAGGGCACCTGGGCAAGTATGATAGAACAGATAGTGTGTGTGAGTGTGTGTGTATGTGTGTGTGTGTGTGTGTGTGTACCTGCATTTAGCAATTTTAGGCCAACGAGTGTCTCCGGTGTCACATGATTTCCGGGGGTCCATTATGCAACAACAACACCAGCAGCATGGATGTGGATAAAGGGAAGAAGTGTGGAGATGATGGGCAAGTGCAGGGGCTCAGTGGACTACAAAACAGGGGTAGTAGCTGGCAAAGAGGACCTTGGTTGGTGAGTCTGCAGTTGCAGAGCAGGGGGGTGAGTGTCAGTATTTTCATAATTATTGTACCAGGAGCATCTAGTCCTGGGATCAATCAAAATTATAATGTTGATTAAAGCTGGTGTTATATAGATTGCCAGGTGCATCCTCTCTTGTGATTAGTGGTAATAATCATAACATTAGCTGCATCCTCTCCTATAATTATTATTATTAGCCGAGTTCTCCATTGTGATCAATAATAATTACCAGCATATCCAGTGAGCAGTAATAATCATAATATTCCCTGCATCTCTTAATTTTACAAATATATGTTAGATGTTAATTGACATGATCTACTGCACAGTTTTACTTTTCATGTGTTATCAAAACAGCTCCGTCTTCTAGGGAAATCATGTACGCAATGTACCACCTTTCTAACAGGATTCATTCATATGCATGGGAGCGCTAATCACATTGTTAAGGATGTAGCTGGGGTGTCTGATGGGCATATGTGTAGATATAAGGGGCTGGTGGGGGGAGGACTGATGTGCGGGCCTGATAGACCTCATGCTCTGTGCACAGGGGCAGTTGTACTCTGCAAAAAGTAAAAAGCGCAGTGTGTCATTTTCTTCAGTGTGCAAATAATCAGTGACATTTGATTTACCGTTCAAATTCATATTAATCTAAATAAACCACAGTTTATTTGTTCCTGACCATTTACTGCCCATGATCTTTTTCCTAACTGATTTACTTAATTGGTGAGCTTTCATGATCATACTGTAAATTACAAAGAAGTTTACATACCAATAATGATATACTCTTTGGGTAAAAATACACCTTAAAAATGTGAGGAGTATTTTTACTCTACTGGAAAAAACAGAGCACAACCACTGTATATACACATATACTTTGATATACACACACAGACACACAAACACAGAGATGTGTCCTTATACACCTAGCCTCAATATGTAATGCAGCGCGAGAGAGCCAAGCTGAGCAGTGTAGCAACTTCTTTAAATTTCCATCTCATTCGCACCTCAAACCCGGAGAAACACCACTTAATCTGTACCAAAGATCCCAGGCTGCGACTTTAACCGCACAGGAATTTATTTTAAATATGTACAAAATTGCCGATGAAGCACAAAAGGGAACTTAGCATGGAAAAAAGCTGCTGCATTCGTATACAGATTCACACTCAGTCGCACTCAAATGCAACAGTGTTACATATCAAATGAATCAGAGCAGTCTCGCTAAGAGGTTGTGTCGCATAGCATTGGGATTACGAGGCATATTCAAGCAAAAAAAAAAAAAAAAAGGCCAAAAATATGCGGAACAAGCAGAGCTGTACGGGATCTGGCACACAGAAGGGCTACTGTATGGCGCGACTGCAGCAACAGTATATAAGGGCACATCTGTAACATGGAAGAGCAGAGCTAGACAAGTGTAAGCAAGGAAACAATGTATAATGTTATTTCAGATAAAGCTAACTTTGCCTTATGATTTCTATTGCAATAGCATTTTAATTTGCAATTCTGTCATACATATTAATATCTTGAAACAGCAAACCCAATAAAACTTAAACCAAGGTTACAGTGCTGAAGGCTTCTCCTTCCTTATGAAAAGTAGGTAAATGTACTGTGAGCAAAGGTTGGATTCAAACCATATATACTGTTATAAAATGCTTCTCAGTCTTAACATTAGTCTCAAAACTAAAACAAAAACCTCTTAAAATAATGTAAAATGTAACAGTATAGATCAAATAGAGAATGCACGTTAGATAATGTATAGGCAGAGATATAGATATATAGATCTACATAAAAAAAATCTTTGATTATTGTGTCGCAATAAAAAGGACTATAGACTAAAGCGGTTTTATATGCCTTGGCGCTGGATTAATTTGATAGTACAGACTACCATAAAAAAAAAAAAACAACCTATAGAATAGTTTTTTTTTTTTTATACTGGTACTAGAGCAATAAAAGCAATCTAATGCTATGGAGTTTGTAGGGGAAACTGATGAATGCTCTTATAACCACACTTTATACCCATATATAGCTTGCTATACATTCACTATAAAGTAAATGTGACATAGAACCAGATTCAGGGAAGTACGCCAATGTGATCGCAGCAACGATTTTGCATGGAATGCAGCTGTGAAAATATGTTAATAGTTTCAAAGCCTACTCGAGCATAAGGACACCCACCGCTGCAGTCTCATACGCATATGACGTCGCTTACCTGCGTAAATATCGGCACCATCGATGCACATCAAGCGCTCATCTTGCCTTCGCTGCAGGTATGACCAGCAGCAGACTCGACAGCTCTCCTGACACGCAGAGGGCTCTCATGTTGTGTAGGAGATCGCAAGGGCTAATTTATGCACGCCCATGTAACTGCGTTTAAACGATCAGACACACCTGTGTTTTATTGACCACCCCCCCATTACCTCCCCCAAACGCTGACTACCTGTCACTCATTTTGCGAATAGATCCTCTGTACATGACATGTGGAATAGCAAGAAAGTCACAGCGATTGTACGCTCAATCTGCGTAAAAATCGCAATAACATCCATCTCTGAATCGGGCCCATAGTTAGTAAAGTCAGCAAAGAACCTGAACGAGAGGTAAGATTACCTCTGATCGGATTCCATTTAAGGAATTTTACAATGAAATGTTTATGGTATCTCTAATTGGTTTATGTCTGACTCACAGTCCTATCAGTAGAACCCATAGCACTAGCAGAGTTAATCAGTCACTAAAGTATATGTCTGGCCTATTTGTTGGTTTGTACTGGGTCTAATACTGGCAAGCAAACCTCTAAATTCCAAAGTTGTCAAGTGAAATAGAAATGTCATCATGTGCGAGCAGAAGAGCAGATTCACACCAGTGTGTTGAAATAACAAGCTTTCAGTTGGTCTTATGATCAACACTTGATTAAAAGAAGAAGTTTGTACTTTATAAAAATATTTTGAACTGCTAAACTGTGCCAGTGTAATATGTCCTAGGTGTTCCAGTTTTCTGCTTAACAAACAAAAAAATAGAATAATAAAAATGAAAAACAAAAATAAAATACAAATATGAAACACACACATACAATCAGGAGCCCTAGGTAAATAGTACAAGTGTGCATCTATGGTGGCACAGTGGTTAGTGTTACTGACTTATAGGGTTGGGGTCATAGATTCATCTCTGGCCAGGGCCTATCTTTGTGGAGTTTTTTTATGTTCTCCCAGCAATTTGCATGAGTTTCCTTTCACAGTCCAAAAAGATAGTTACAGTTTAATGGCCTTACACAAAATACAAGAGGCAGGGTCCGGTGTGAATGATTGTATTTGCGCTGTATTGCGCTGCTTAATTTGATTAGCGCTATGAAAACAATAATTAGTAGAACATGTGGATGGTATACCTTTTTTCTCTCCGGTAAATGGTACAACTTCCTCAATGTCTTTATGAGCTAGTGCTTCCTTTTCCAAGTATTCCAGCAGATGCTCTCTGTCAAAAGCACCAGTGGACTTATTCACTGTCTGGTCCTTCTGTCGAAATCCTGCTGGCAGCAGTGCATTCTGGGACAGCAGAAATACAACAGTTAATGGATGAAATTATTCCCAGATACATTTCAAAAGTAGCAATTAATACTCAATAAAAACACAAAAATATTGTTCTTATACAGGGCTAAAAACAAAATGTATTGTTGCCACTTATTTTACTCTAGAAAATTACTAGATTTTTTTTTTTAACTGGCACACCCCAAAATAACAAAACTCATTCATCTGGCTCCATATTTTCTCCACATTTTGTTAATCAATTATTACAGAGCACGCACTCCTAGAATCCTCACCAAATGTACACCCAAGGGCATAACAACCAGAATTATAGTTGTCCAAACATTCCTTAAGGGGGGAAAATTGGTACAGTTCTTTGGCAGTTTACAATTTGTGCTTCTTTACAATACCATAGGTAGGTCTGTGATGCCCTATATACCATTATAAACTGTTTTTTACATCATGTCCATGTTGGGAAACCCTTTAGCCATTTTACTAGCGACTATAATAATATCTGAGTATGACCGGATTTTAACACCTACCCCATCCCACAAAAAATAAATTATTTTAGTAACCTGATTCTCTCTCACGTATCATCAATATAAATGAAATAAAACAAAAAAATGGCCAGTTTGCCTCCCCTGCCCTGACCTTTTTCTACAAATCTGGATTGACACATATAAAATGCAGATGAACCTGAACACAGATATAATAAACAGTTTTAAAGTCTAACCGTAAAATCTCTCATTAGCTGATGCATGCTGAAGAATCTCCATACTAGAATGTGAATTGTGTATATACAGGTTAATGATCTTTTTATGGATATGGGGGGCAAATCTTGCCTTTTTATAAATCAATATTTGGGCCATCTACACTAATTATTTTCACAATTTGGTTGGGAGCTCTTGTACAAGTGCCATTAGGTGTAGCACGGATCATGAGGGCTACTACAGCTATCTGCAAGCCATCCGTTCCAGCTCCAGTATGCAAACATTTTTGTTCAACCGTTTTTGAGCTCTTTGGACATTATTAGAAGACTAACATTTTAATGCATAGGGAGGGAGGGAGAGATCGATAGACAAAATCGATTGATCGAAAGAAAGATCGATCAATAGACAGATAAATAAAACAGATATTGCTTAATGCATGAGCTGGCCATGATTTCTTGATTGCCAAACATGATATGTAACCTCTATTTATATAGCACTAATACACTCTTGTGCTTTAGTTAAACATTTAAGCAAATTTTGCACCAGTGCTTGAAAGCTATGCCAAGGTGTGCAAAGCTACAGAATTACATAAATATGTCAATATTCATGTGAACTACATTACATTGTCAATTACAGTAAAGTTTTGTTTCTAAGAACGATTTAAAGTAGTTGAATGTGTCAATCGGGCTTACAGTGTTACAGAATAGCTACCTCTAAAATCCAGGTTACCTCAAAAGCTACTCATAAAATTCAAACACAAAAACAAGAAAGTGTTTTGTGCATAAAGAAATAATCTTACCTCACAATTACTTCCTTTCATAGATCTCAAGTTTAAAGTTTAAGTGGACTAGTGGCTGGTTTAAAGATTTCTGTTTAGTGGACCATAGGCCGCTCTAAAGCTTTCAACGTGGTGGGAAAGACACTGGTATAAAGCTTTCTATGTGAAAGGAAAGAAGCTGGTATAAAGTTTTCCATGTAATGGTCCAGAAGCCGGTGTAAAGCTTTCTATTTGGTGGGCGTGTAAAGCTGTGTATGGTATTGGCCAGTGGCTGGTGTATTAACATCTGAATAATTCTGTCTCTAGCGAGTCAATTGTACCCTACAGTGTCCTATATAAAAACTTAATTTCTTGGGTGGTCCACCCGACAAAAATGCCCTTCAGCCCAGCACTCTGACAAGAGCCAAAAGTTGCACTGCACTACATTTTGCAGCGCAATTCATTGGCCGCGTCACAGTGCAGCTCACTGCTCGGAGCCACCCCCGCCAGAAGGAGGATGCTGTATGCCCTCTTCACCCACCCTGTTGGAGCCACCCCCGCCGTAAGAAGGTTAACGGCCTCCCCTCTACCTTGACCTCAGCCCACCCTGTCAGAGCCAACCCCACCGGAAGGAGGATGCCGGCCGCCCCCTACACCTTGACCCTGCCCTGGAGGCAAGCATTGCATGCTCACAGCCTCCCCCTCTCCTACCTGGTGCCCACAAAACAGTAAGTGAGATGCTGGATGGCATTAAGGGATGGTGCATGAT
Organism: Taudactylus pleione; assembly: GCA_031769625.1. NCBI lineage: Eukaryota > Metazoa > Chordata > Amphibia > Anura > Myobatrachidae > Taudactylus > Taudactylus pleione. The sequence continues at coordinate 986,474 of JAUIMM010001205.1, forward strand.
AGGCTGCTCCTAAGCTGCTGTGATAAGGTTCGGCTTGCCCCTCTGAGAGCCTCATTATGCTGTCGGGCCAAAATAAATTTTTCTCTCAATAATTAGCCCGCCAAACCGCTTACTACTGCCCTTCTGGAGAAGAAACTAATAAACAGTTATGTCAGGAAATATTTTGTATTTTTAGGCTATCATCCAGAAGGAAACATTTGGGATTAAATATTTAAAGGAGGACAGGGATTGGACAATGAGAGGGTTTGTTGTTTTTTTTTTTTTTTTTTAAATAGACTCTAGATCTTGAGCAGACTCTATAAAAATGTGCTTATCTGTATGCAGCTCATAATGCCAGAAGGAAGTGGCTAGTTATTACTGCAATAAATAATGTTACCATGCACGTAACACAGACTGGGCAGGTCGTGTAGGGAAGAAAATGCAGCGCTTGTACAGACTGAAATATAATGTGCAGCATATCTCAAGCTAAATGTGGTCACATATAAAAGTTACTACTGTGGGTCTATTCAATAACATATGCCAAGGTGAAACTGGAAAATACAAATAATTTAAAATTGAAACTGGAAGCCAGGTAACTTCAGAAAATGTTGCAAATACTGAATATAACGTTAAAGCAGTAGAGCTAAATAACTGCAATCATTAAATGTTATAGAAATAGAGGACTTAAACTGTTAAAAAGTATCTTCATGTCACTTTCCTGTTCCATAGCTCTGAGAACAAACCCTGGGGAAAGATTACAATGTTCTACAGGAAATGCTAAACAGAAGCCAAACAGACACTTTTTCATATACAGGCGCTTTGAAGATAGAAACACAAATCTTATGGTGTCATAAAGAACCAGGTTATTCTTCTCTACTGCTGTCCTGTTGGGCTCTAGGAGGATTGAAGGATTAATTAGACAGGTTACCAAATTCTTGTACAAATGTAAAGTTCATGTGAGAAGTTTTAAGAGCCAAAATGGAACATTATCAGATAAAGTTGGGAGGAGTTCTGTGAAGTCCTGTAAACAGACACAGTACTATGTCCATCGATTAACTGCCAGAAACCTGGGAATATTGAAAACTTCCTAGAGATGAAAAGAGAGGGCACTCTCAGATATTGTTACCATTGTAATTGTACAAAGTTAGAAATGGATGGAGGATTTCAAACTGTATTCCACTCACTATAACGGCAGGAATCAAGTATACACAGTTTAAAAGTCCTAAGATAGAAGATGATCACTTGGGTATGCAGTCATTATGTCAACATGGACAAAATATCCTCAGTGAAAATGTCAATAGTCCATGTTAGAGTTAAGCTGGGTAAACATTAGACGATATTTTGCCCGATCCAATAGATTGGGCCGACATATCGTCAAAATAGTCTAATGTGTACCCACTAAAAATGCTATGTCGGCATGCCAACATTCACAATGTCGACATTTTGTACCACACCTGATCACTTATTACTGTACAGTAAACATTGCATTGCAAGTAAATTAATTTATGCAGAAGGGAATACAAAGAAAAAGCTATTACGCAACAGAAGACAAAGATTTTACTACTGGCATTTAAATACAGCAGGCTCCAGTAAGTACTATTAACTAGAACCAGACATAATAAATGATGTAGGACTGCTTACGCGAGGCTATTCACATTTCTGGAAAATAGCATAATTTAAACCATCACAACAATATACTTTAGTCATTTCTGCTCCTACCTATGGGCAGATTATGCTACAGACACTTCTGGGCAGTAATATCTGGCAGCATCAGCTGCAGCTGGTTGCAAGGTGCTGCTTTCAGCTTGTTAGGACCTTATAGGCCAATTCAATTATCAGCGATGTGTGAGAACAGGAGTGCAAAGAATTACAGTAAAGCTATATATACATACATTACATGTACATGAAAACAATTAAAATGTTTACATTAATAAAATATGAAAGCTAATTATTTTTTTTTTCTTAAATTAGTAAGTACTATATTTTTGTACATAAAACCCCAATGTTCTTCTTTAGGAATACATACAAACTACGGTTTTCCCAAGAATCACACGTGCGCTCACCTCTGGATCAAGCTCTTCCAGGACATTTTCCAGTTGTTTTAGATCAGCTTCGGAGAGGTTGTGAAGGAGCTCGTCATCATCCATATCCCTGTATTTGTCCAAGTCTTTCCGAAAAGCCATGGTCATAGTTTCAGTAGACTTGTTGGGTGTCCCCAATACCTGACGGCGTTCAGATTAACTTTTATTAACGTTAATCTATAAAAACAAACAAGAAAATACAAATTTATTTGACCTCCAAATGAGAAATAAAGTGAAGGAGAGAACATATCAACCATTAAACGTTCCATATATGCATGACATAGAAAGTTAAAGTTTGACAGCATATAAAGGCATTTATATTGTAATACTTATTCTGAGAAATTACAACAGCTTAAAATAAACACCAACAGGCACTTTACAGATTTAGTTTAGGAGACACAGTGTCTCACAACAAAGACTTTGCCTTTAACATACTCGTATGTATTCTCCAGCAGCAGCGCCGGCTTGCACTCTATTACATTTAGCCCCAAGAGTATGCATCACTCCATTCATCTATACAAACACACACCATATAAAATGGACATGATAAAATAGTACAGATTATGATAGCTAGACTACAGTTGGGGCGGGATGTACTAAAGGGGAAAATGCGGTAAAAACCCCGAAAATGCAGTTTGTGGGTTTTACCGCATCCCCATTCGTCTCGGTGGGCAATAGAAGCCTATAAGACCCCCCCCGCCAGAGGGACTTCTGGGTGTTACCTGGAAGTCCCTCTCAGGAGTCATCTCAAAAGGACAGCTCTTATCGGGAGAGCTGTCCTTGGCGATATTCTAGGTATGTACCGCATCGCGCATGCGGTGCTTAGTACATCCCACCCTTGAACTCAAGAGACATTTTATATAATATACACTGCTGCAAATTAAGTCAGTGTTATAGCACTGGGCACAATGTAGACTTGGGGTCTAGGCTACTGGTGCCAGTGGCCTGTAAAAGGCACCAACAAGAATCTACTGCATTAAAATACTTCACTTTGTTATTTTTTTTTAAACTTTATCAAAGCTATAACAAAATCTAAAAATCTTTTTCAATGTGTTCTGTAATAGTGTCTGCTTCAGTTAAAAAGCTTATGTGAAGCACTACTACTGTTCTGAACTTCTTTTAAAACTAGTCTACTATGTTTATTTTTTATGTTAATAAGGTAGGTTGAAAGTACTCACAATACGTCAATAAGTAAAGCAAGAAAAGTTTAATAAATGACACTGTTTGGGGATGTAGTCAGATTATAGACAATCAAATGGTCGACAATCCATAGGGTGGCTGCTGTGATCTGTAGCATTCTAACAGTGTCAGCTTTACAACTTTAAACATCACACTGCCCTCCTTCTGATTGACAACCTGTTGATCGTTGGTCTCAAATACAGATCTCATTGTTTGAGCTGGGAAGCAGCAAGGTAACCTATTCATGTCTTGTGTGCTTTAATCCGACCTATAGTCTTTTTATTACTTCCTTTATGGCAGGGGTCAGGGAACTTTTTTTACCTTTTATCCCAAAATATATTTTAGATACGCCGACGTTACCCCTTGATTTGAAAGGAAGGAAATCATAGTAGCGCCCCCATAGTTATGCCCCTGTAGTAGTGCCCCCATAGTTATGCCCCTGTAGTAGTGCCTCCATATAGTGCCCCTGTAGTAGTGCCCCCATATAGTGCCCCTGTAGTGCAGCTTGTACAAAAAAAAACACTTACCTTAATCCCCGCTCCTGCATCCGCCGACGTCCTGTCCGCCCGGCTGCCCCTCGGAACTATGGGAGAGATGTCATGACTTCTCTCCCATAGTGTGCATGGAGAGAGCCGGAAGCTGGAGTTCAGAAGAGAACTCCAGCCTTAGGCTCATGCGCTCTGCAGGGAAGGAGCCGGGCACCTGCTGGTAATAACATCTCAGCGGGCGTCCGGCTTAGAGCCTCCCTGCGGCACAGCCGGGCATGCATATGAATTATAGAATGATTCATATGCATGCCTGGCTGTCCGTCCATTTCCCCCAGGAATTTCATTTTTACCCCATGTGGGGTAACTTACACCTGTTCCCTGACCACTGCTTTATGATATCTACCCCAGCGTTATCTCACGAGTACAAGTGCACTGCAAACCCTTTCAATATTAAACGGAGATAGATTATATATATTTTATCCTTTATTTATATGGCGCCACAAGGGTTCCGCAGCACCTTACAAAGTACAGAAACAAATGAGCACACAAGGAAAGTAGTTATCAACAGTACAAACAATGTAGGACAAATACAAACATTGCTGTATAACACTTAAATAAGCAGCAGGGTGTCAGCAACCAAGTGCTAGGTGCCGTTGTAGGGAGTTAGGAGTAATTGAAAGTATAAGTAAGACAAGGAGAAGCACGTGAGGGAAGAGGACCCTGCTTGTGAGAGCTTACATTCTAAAGGGGAGGTGCAGACAAACAGGGGTGACACAGGGGTAGATAGGGAGGAAGGAGCATGGAGTAGTGGGTTAGGATGAGCACTGAAAGCTTTGAGGAAGAAACGGGTCTTGAGAGCCCATATGAAGATTAGCATGAGCCTCAAATGGAAAGAATGAAAGGGAGTTTACAGAAGGTAAGAGTTGTTTAGGAGTGACCAGAGGATAGAAGGACCCAAACACCACCACCATTGCGACGCCCAGGTCATGGTGTGTGAGAGGATGTGAGGCCCCCAAAGGAGAAGTGATGTCAGATGGGTAAATCCAGGATTTGGTGATGGTTAGGAGATTCAGGGAGTTGGGAGATGAAGCTATCATGGATGGGGACTAGTTTATTATAGAGAGATCTGGCTTTCCAAAAGGGACAGAGTTAAGAGGAGAAAGGAGAATGAGATTATTAGGGTTGATGTAGTGTGGAGGTGAGATTGATTTAAAGCAGGGGGATAAGGAAAATGTGGGTATGTGGCGGGCTTCTGAATGAAGGGTGACAGCAGGTGGTGGGCAAGGTGGTGGTTCAGTGTTGCGCCTTGGAGAAAAAGGAGGGTGCAGGGCTTAGTGGTGGTGTAGCAGGACCATGGTGGAAGAGAAGTGAATGATAATGGAAAGTACTAGATGGGACGAAGGGAGACAGAAGAGAGGAAAGAGGGGGAGGAGAAGGTGAAGGAGACTATGGAGGGAGAAAAGAGGTGGGAACTGGTGGTAGAGGATCGAATTCTGTAGCTGTTGAGTGAAAAGGGGGGGGGGGGGAGTAGAAGGAAAAAAAGACGGTGTAAATGAGGGAATGGGGGTGAGGATAAATGGCAGTAGTAGTGATGAGCTTGAGATAAAGGAATTCTCAGTACAGTTAAAACGTCTAAAAATAAGATAAAAGGAGGTACAGTGCTGGTAGATTTATAGGCACAACTACAATAGTATATCAAATATAATCAAAAGGAGTTTGGAGCTGTTAAAGATGCAGGACTTTAAAATTAGCATTTAGGGTGCAGGGTAGGGAGGGTTAGGATGCAGGAATGGAGGGTTAGGGGGTGAAGGGGGAGGGTTAGGATACTTACCTAGCCCCTGTTGGGATTCTGAGCATCGCGATGCCAATTTTGACAGCCAGCATCCAGACTGCCGGTCTTCCATACCCAACCCCATCTTCCCCCATATGACTATTTTCACAAGACAATCTGGATTTTATATCAGGAAATTATTAACTGTATGCTTAATTTTTAAGAATTGCAGCAGAATGTTCTCTTTAATATTTGACACGACTGAGAGGGAAATGATTTTAGCGAGCAATAATCCACTACTAAATTACTAGTTTACATATAGAAAGTCAAAGATACAGCTAAGCCCATTTTTTTCTGAGTTTTTTTTTACTGAAAACTTATTTACTTCACAACATACTAACAACCAGCATATGAATCTCAGTCAGTGCCCAGCATGCAATACAGATACAAATGCCAAGGCAGCCTTTTAGAATAAACACCTGCCTAATTTACCAAATATAAAAGCCCCACCTCCAACCCTTAGACAATATCACTGTAGATGTTTATTCCTGTGCAATAGAAAGATAACAGTTGTAAACTAACTTCAAGAACTGAAGCACTAAAAGTCCCTATTACAGGTTGAGTCTCCCATATCCAAATATTCCGAAATACGGAATAATTTTGGCATGACAGATAATAAAACCTTTGATTTTTGATGGTTCAATGTACACAAACTTTGTCTAAGGCACAAATGATTAAAAATATGGTATAAAATTACCTTCAGGCTGTGTGTATAGGGTGTAAATGAAAAATAAATTTATTTCATGTATGTACACAAACTTTGCTTGAGCCACAAAATTATTGAATATATTGTATAAAATGACCTTCAGGCTATGTGTATAAGGTGTATATAACACATAAATGCATTCTGTGTGTATATTGGGGTCCCATTCCCAAGATATTTCATCATGATATGCAATTATTCCAAAATACGGAATATTCCGTTATCCAAAATACCCCTGGTCCCAAGCATTTTGTATATGGGAGACTCAACCTGTACATGTTCTCTTTGTATGTTGAAGAAACACTTCTGAAAGAAACCAAGCTTAAGGAATCTGTGTTTTTCCTGCTCCATTGTAAAGACTTGAAAACAGGCTATTCAGTAATAAGATAAAGTTGTGAAGTCTGATACCATACATGAGATAAATGTAAACCTTAAGCTTCCGAAATGAGGAGGGCTGAGGGGAGTATTTCCTGGCTACTATAACACTGGAAACATTAAATAGTCATCAAAACATATCAGGCTGGGAAACTCCTTCCTGCAACTAAAAGCAGCACACTGGAGCCAAGAACCAGGAAAGCTGCGGCCCTTTGCATAGTGGTGGGCAATCATGTATACATGAGGGGGTTCAGTATATATAATCTTTGTATCCCAAAAGCGACAAAGTTATAATTTTAAAAGAAACACATTTAATTGCAAAATCTCAATCAAAACTGCACCCCCATGGGTTATGAGCCCATTCATTGTTCACCTTCTAAAAACACCTTACAAGATTGGTGTGGGAGGACAATTATGGAGCTTACAGGCTATATAAACATGAATTTCCCTGTATCAAGCATGCACTAATTAAACACACACATACATAATTATTATAAATATATTATATAAATATATATATATATATATATAAAATGTTTGGCGCTTAATAGGTCACTCGGAGTATCAATATGTGAGTGGACCAGCAGCTCACCTAACAAAACAGAATGTTGTGAATATTTTTGCACTTGAGTCCGCTTATATATAGGGGCACCTCAGGACACAAAGCAATCTGAAAAAAAGAACAGATGGGGGCGTTGTACAGTGCATAAAAGCGTTTATTTCAACACACAGATAATAAAACCACTTGAGACTCTCAATGACGTGAACTGGCACAATATCACAAACACTGTGGACTGGTCACCACATAACATTAGGAATATACACCCAGGCAATACAACAACCATCCTCAGGAAACCGCCGGGTTCCACTACCCACGCCACTGACTTCCGCTGGAAGGGACAGCGTGCCGGTACCACCAAGAATCACAGGAGCCGGGGTAGACGCTGAATGCCCGAACACATTTCGTCATTGGTCTTAGTCAGAGCTTGTATTTACAACACAGGCAGGGGGGGGTGGAACTATATATGTAAACAATTCACGACCCTGTCAACACTGGACCACTGTATGTGTGAATAGCCATCACTTGCGAAAACATTTCTAACAAGTAAACACATATAGGACCAGATTAAATTAAACGCTAAAAAGCGGTAAATTATCGCCGCCAAATTTATCTCTCTTATCGCCGGTTTTGGTGCATTTTTTTTACCTATTCCAGCAATGCGCGCTCCCATTTTTTACCAAATCCTACTGCAAAACAGTCAAAAACGCATACGTAGAAGAAATAGAGACAGGTGCGCAATGTAGTCTACGTGAGAGCTGAAAATGTCTAATGAGCTGCTACACTAAGTGGGGACTGCAATCCACTAAAACAAGTAACAGATATAAAAGAAAAAGGTAGCGCTGATAGACAAAGACAATTTATTACAACGCATTGTGCAATAAAACAAATAGAATCTAATGTTGCAATACAATAATCTGTAACAATATAGTTAAAAAGGACAAGCTGCTTATAGTGACAGAATGGTATCAGTAATCTCCCCAATATATCACTTCTGAAGTATATCTTTCCAGATGGTCTATGGAAATAGAAAACGCATACGTGCGGTAATTTTTCAAGGAGAAACCTAACTGACATATGAAATCAATATAGAAGTGTATTAATGGCTGTAATAAAAGTATTTTGGGTTCTTAAATTGTGTCAATTAGCTGATATATGCTGCGTATTTGCATAAGTGTTGATAAATTATTAAAAAAGCTATCTTTTTTCGAGAAAATAACTGCTGGATGTAAATTGGGGGTGCATTAAAATACACCTGCTGCAGCCACCTGCAATGTTTAAAACACCTGTCCAACCATACAGTCCTCCAAAATACCAGGCCCACTACTTTGAACCCATTTTCCACTGCTTTTACCTTTTTCTAGCCCAAAATTGACATGGGGGGGTCCAAACCTCCACATTTTCTTATCGCTGGTTTCAGTCTATGCAATTATCACACATGCAATAACTGAATTGCGTGATTTCAAAATTATTGCGAAAGTGATAACACTGCACAACAATGAAAATGTTCCGATGTGAAAATAGTTACTTCTATTTGACTTCAGCATGCAAAGAGTGAATATGATATTTAAAACTCTCAGTTAGCTCTGAGTTCCAAGATATAGCCCATTTATGATGATGTAGGGGTATTCCTAGTGAAGTGGGCAGAATGGAGAGAATCTTACCAGCAATCTGCGTTCCGCGCAGAGGGGGCGGGGCCTAATGACCCAATTAAGTGAATCTGTTATTTGTCCCCTCCTCTATTCATATATATGCGATTCACGGGATTACCCACACAAGATAACTGTGGTGCACTGAGTGACAAGCATAGTGAGCGATTCCACCAAGACATTTCAGCAATGGAACAAAGATATCAGGGTAGGTGAATCACTACTGTTGGACAGTGACAAGAGATGCCCCAGAAGAGGAGTACAAGCGACAAGCAAAGAGAAAGCACCCCCATGAATAGGCCACTATATTATATAGTACTTTCGTATGCTGTATGTTTGTTTCGTTTTGTGTTCTTATTTGTGATTGAGAGGCCTATTCATCAAAACGAAAATAACGTTTTTTAAGGACATTTTCCTTAATTAATGTTATCTTAGTATTCATGAACACACTTCGCACAGGAGATATCACTGATATCTCCTGTGCTAAGTCCCCTGCGTTAATTTAAACACTCCCCATACATTAATATGGGGATATGGAAATTATGGTATTCATCAAATTCCAAAAATTATGTATTTTCGGAATTTGATGGTGTTACCATGCGCCACTGTGAGGTGGCGTATAGTAAGTAACACTTACCTGCTTCCAGCTGGGCAGGTCCCCCGGCGTCTTCCTCCGGCGCTCTGGTCTCTCCTCTGTCTCAGTCTGCTATGCTGACATTGTGTTCTCCCAGCAGTACACAATAAAGTTTAGAAAGAAAAAAAAAAAAAAAAAAAAAACTTTTTTTTTTTTTAAACAGTACTGTGTTCTGCTGGGAGAACACGTGACAGCATAGCAGACTGAGCCGGGAGTAAACAGGGATAACTATCTATTTCCCAAAAAGCTGTCATCGCAAAAATGACAGCTTTTCGGAATAGATAGTTATGGGGAGGAGGAATGATGAATTCCTCTGGTAATGAGGTAGAACTCCATGCGAGTTCTAAACCTAATTACTTCCAGAGAAACTTTAGATATGATGAATAGGCCCCTGATAGAAAATAAATAACAGTTGTTTTAATTCAATCAAGAAAATATCAGATTATTTTAATATAGCTTTTCACTATGACTATGTTACTAATGTACATACAGTATAGTGCAAGTAGTGTAGCTAAAAAAACAGAGCTAGTAAAAACAAATTCTGAAATCATTTTAGTTTTTCTTGACCTCAAATTAGTAATGTATGACTATTTTTAAAAAGGAAACAAATTAAAAGTATTCATTTGTTGTACAGTGTAATTAATCGCGGAAACGGGACTTATCTCGTCTAATTGAATCCTATCCATAATTTGCACCCAAATACATATAGCACAAACCAGAGTGGAGGCATATTATGTAACCCCAGAGCTACACATTTTAAATGTAAGTATAAAGGTGCATACACACAACGATTTTTTGAACGATTTAACTTTAATGACGTTGTTATCGTTCGATTGTTGAAAAAAATCGCTCAGTTTCTGAGTTAGAACTATGAACGATGAACGATTATCGGTCATACGTGTTCCCGTTTGTAGTTCATTCTTACTGACCAACTGAACGATTTTCATTAAGGGAAGTTACAAAAATCGTTTGTAGTTCAAAAAATTGTTCATTACACTTTAAAAAATGTGACAGATAATCTGACAGATAATCGTTGGTAACAAAATCATTGTGTGTGTATGCAGCTTAATAGTTGGAAAGGAATGGGATTGAAATACCTTCCGGGCTTGAGTTCCTGATGAAGTATTTAACCCTCCCCTCTCCCCCCCATCCTAATTCGTGCAGAGATAGCGGCGTCGGCATTTTGCCCGGCGACGGGATGCTGGCGTCAGCATTTTGCCCGGCAGTGGTATATTGACCATCGGCATCTTGTCTACCGGGTTATTAACTACATCCCGTTGAAAATTTATAGTGCCCTGTAGGTATGTATACACCACCAATATTTATTAAGGGCTATAATAACTATAATAAAAAGATGGCACTATATATTTGTGCTATAAGCCCAGGACAGATTTGTGCTCAAATGTATAAAGTATACAGAATATTCAGCATAAACCCAAAGATGAACCATCAATACTATACAATGTCAAATGCAGTATAAAATATAATATGCATCCTGACACATAAAAACCTGAAAGACCTTATATAACATGACCAATCAGATCTGAATAGGTGAAACAAAACTGACTGAAGGTAAAAGTACATACATTCTCAACTCACAGCTGGGACTAAAACCGTATATACACAACTAAACAAAATTTGCATTAATAACATTAGCCAATATAGCCAAATATTCTCCTTACGATTAAATATGCATATAATAAATCCAAAATAACACAGCTTCTTAGAACATTACTGAATGGGCGGAATTCAATTATATTCGCGGCCCGCATCTCCCGTCTAAAGTGACAGGAGATCGCGGGCCGCTATGCAATTGTCCAAGATGTTCGTGCTGATCGCGGCCATAGAGGTCAGGTTTAGCAGCGTAAAGGAGCTAAACCCGACCAAAGTGCTGGGCGCGATCGCGAAAAGTGATGTTTGGGCGCCCAAACATGTCACTTTTCGCACATTTCAGCTCTCATCCCCCAGGGGCTGCGAGCTGAAATGTAGCGCTGGCAGCTCATCGTGCCCGACAGGAGCAAGAATTGAATAGCTCCGTCGGGCACGATAGGGGCTAGAAAGAATTGAATTCCGCCCAATAAAGGGGGTGAACTCATACCCTTCATTTACCCCTTCAGGAACTAGGGTGTTAAAAGGTAATAATCCAAATACTTTTCTTCTTCAATAGAGTTTTAACCCTATCACCTACTCTCTTGTTAGGAGGAACACTCTCTAAAGCTGGGTACACACGTAAAGATTTTCTGTCCAACCATCCAACTAGTTGATTGGTTGGATTGAAAATCTGGTAACGTATGGGAGTAACTGATTATCAGCAATTTGCTCCTAAATGCCAGAAAACAGATGAAAACGGTCGTTCAGACAAGTTTGTTAAATGTTTGATCTAAACAATTTGAGGTAGGTTGGTGTCTGGGGGGGGTCTCCAACGCATTTCGGCCAGGGCCTTTATCAACACCTTGACCTACCCCGAACTCCCTTGCATCCTGAATCCACCTGCATCGACATCTGCCCCAAGTTCCGGGCACTTCAACAGCAGCAGCGGCTACACACCGGACGCTGGTTCCCTACTTACACCAGCCACAGCCTCTGCCAGCCACGCTGCACACGTGGCCCCACCCCCTACCGCGTGCACACTCCCCACCAGGCCTGGTGGGTAGAGTTTTTGAGCACGACTGGATGGCCATCCACTGAAGGCTCAGGGACCCAGGACCCCACGCCGACAGCGCTGCACGCTCTCACTGCAGCACAGGACAGTTACCCGCACTGCATCCACGGACGTGAGCCACTACAACAGTGCACGTCACCCACCGCAGCAGCGTACTGGACTTTGAGAGAGTCGATCCCACACCACGGACCTGGGCACCTACCGGTAGGTCAGCACCCATTCTCCTCACCTTGCAGGACGCCTCAAAGTGGGAGCACCCCCGATCACCATACATAGGGCATCCCAGTTCAGAAGTCTGTCGACCATAGGTCAGCATGCAGTAGTTAGGACTGCATGTCAAGGACATACATATATTATATATATATACACATATATATATATATACATATATATACATATATACATATATATACATATATATATACACATATATACATATATATATATACACATATATACATATATATATATACACATATATACATATATATATATACACATATATACATATATATATATACACATATATACATATATATATATATATACACATATATACACATATATATATATATATATATATATATATATATTTTAATTACACACACACACACACACACACACACTTGGCTCAAATTGAAATAGGGGACAAGGCCAAGTGACGCAATTCATGAAGAATTGCGTCATTAAGCCCCTCCCCCTACACGACCTGTGATCGCCGTGGAAATTCTCCCCAATCTGCCCACTTCACTAGGAAGTGGGCAGGAATGCGGGAGAAATATCTACTCTGTGGGGGGTGCGGGAGGTTACCCGAAAAATTGGGAGCCTTCTGCAACTTCCGGGAGAGTAGGCAAGCATGACATACCCACACGCATACATACATACATACAGTGTGTGTGTGAGCGCGCAACACACAGTACCTACCAAAGTTCAGTATTTTATAAAACTTTCAGGATTCCAGAACAAAACAATGATTTAACAGATTGTGGAATAAACCCTTGGTAATTTTTTTATGGTTATATGACTCTCCGATGTTTTCTGTAATACTCTGAGGAGTACAAACCTAGTTATCAGACAAAGCATCACAGATCTGGATAATAGAACCATTGAGACACTGCTGGTGGCTGGTAAACAGTCTCTGGTGAGACGCCTGCATACACTTGCTGAGGTGTGCCTGCATGTCAGGACATTTGTACCAGGGTGTGTTGTGATTGTTGTGGTTGAAAAGTTTTGTTAAAGCACGTAAGGAGTACAGGTGTTACGGGAGGCGCACATAAATTACAGGGCAATTTACTCTAACAAAATGTTATTCCTATAGAGAACAGTACTTATGGACATTTACAGCTATATCCGCCCTGATGGAACACACTTGTACACTACTGCACTGTGATAAAAGTTGCATTGCACCTGGGGTTTCCTACCCATATTAAAATAGCCAAGCTGACTAAGATCAAATAGTGGGCCTGACTGAGTTGAGCGATTATCGATGGCCTGCACATGCATTTTCGTTGTCGCTCCAAGTAACAACTTATTTGCAAAGTGACTGACAGGCAGGAATCATTTGTCTGTTGTCGGGTGTATGGACTCAAACGCAGACATGTCACAACTGTTGTCGGGGTGTGTCTCAGCTTGCAACTGCGATCCCGTACTCAGTACAAATGGCTCAGGCGTTTCAGATCCCGTGGCCATTCTACATGATCATACTGTTACTCAGAAGTCCAACGATACGGTGTCTTTGTACGCAGTTGCTTGGATTTGCAAAACCGTCGGTGGGCGTCTCAATACAAATACCGGCGACTGCAAAGTTTGCATATTTTTGCACTGCCACTGCGTACAAATGTGTAACAGCAGTGGCATTAGCGTCCAAAGTTCTACAACCCTGCATCTCACACAATCGCATGAAAAAAAAAAAAACAACATCTTGATTACAGTTTCTAATTAAATGAGGATTGAGAAAATGCGGCTTGGTCAGTCAATTCTTTAATGCTGGTTTAAAGCTTTTTAATGAATACCAACTTTTGAATAATAATTCAGTCATTGTATTTCCCTCCTCAGCTGAAAGTGCACTAAAAAAAAAGTGAGAGGGGTAAATTTACTAAAGATGGTAACTGACAAAATGGCAGTTTAAGTTCAATGTTAATGCAGACAAGCATCATTTAGATGTGCCAATTCCCCCTTCTGTTACTGTATGTATACGTGACAGCATGATCGAGTGCGAACAGATCCAGAACCGACAAAATCTGCAGTGTCTCACATCCCTGAACACAATCTTTAATGGAACGCAAGACTAATTCTGGGTACACACTATGTGATGTCGTTCTCACAGCTGACGAACAACACATCGTATACTATATATGTCTGTGTGTAACATATCGGCACATCTGCCAGTGTGTACGTGCAACCTGCTGACCACACATACTCTGGCCACAAAAACAGACATCACAACTGGGCGGGCAGTTGTGATGTCTGGCCAGACATATGGAGCTGCCAATTGGTAAGTGTGTATAACTCACTAAGGGCCTGATTCAGCAAGGATCACAACTGTGATTACGCACGCAATCGAGCAATTGTTGCAGTCTGCGCATGCATTGAAGTGTACGGTCGCAAACCAGCCACCGATAGCAGTGACTACACAGACCCATCGCAGACTGACAGGAAGTAACGTCTTGGGGTAGTGACGGGTGGGGGGTGACTCAGTCAGCGTTTAACGCCGTTGCAGGGGCGTGCATAAATTATTCACTGCAATACCATGCTCAACTTGTGTACTCACAGCATGCGACGAGGTTCGCAATTCCAGAGTAAGGTCAGAGCTTGTGTAAGTGTGTGTGAGGCTGCGATGGTACTCGATGTTACCGATGGTATTGCAGTCTTGCTAAGTATTACGGATGTAAGGTAAGGTGGGCGTCCTTGTGTGTGCTGCGACGGCATAGCGATTGCAGGGGATTAGCATATCATCGCAGTGAGACTGCGTGCATAATTACTATTGTATTCGCAGTTGCGATCCGTAATGAATTAGGCTCTAAATAGGTTGCTCAGCCGGTTTTTCGGTTAGGTGTGTACCCAGCTTAAGACAAGTCTGCATTACTCCTTTCACTATATTAAATTATAATATAGTGATATTACAACTCCATTTGACATTTTCTTAACCTTGCTACTCTAAATAGAAGGGTACAGCATTGAGCAAAGTATTCCCCTCTTCTGACCCTTGAGCAAAGTAGTTAATTTTGGCAGCTTACCAAAGCCTCTTCAAGATAAAAGTTGCTGACCCTGTACTTTCTAGGCCTTAACTTTGTGCAAAGGTGGTCTTAAAAATCCCTATCTAATCAAGTTTGATTTGAAGGCTTTATCCATGGATACATATGTCCCTGTAATTTAATATTAGTATAATTGCCAATATACACTGTTGTTTTGACTGCTATATGCAGTTCTCCGTATCACTTGTTAGCATGTATACTACGAGGGTGGTTCAATACCGCTCATTGTGTAAATGTACTTAACTCTTACATATACGTATAATCATAGGTACAGATATGTTTCCACATAATCCCCATAATTGTCTAAGCATTTGTTTCAACGGTACACTAAGGCATCTATTCCAGAATAGCATAAATCAGTCTCAAGCGTCTGAAGCCAAGACAAGACAGCTTGCTGAACATCAACATGGGTTGCGAATCACCTTCCACCCAGGTGTTTTTTCAGTGGTCCAAAGAGATGGAAATCACTCGGTGCCAGGTCAGGGATGTAGGGAGGATGGTCCAGTACCTCAGAAAGTTCGTGCTCACGGGTGCGGTTGGCAGAGTGTGGCCTGGCGTTATCGTGCAGCAATATGACCCCTGTTCACAGCAACCCAGGAAGTTTTTGACGAATTGCCCTCCGCAAACGGTTCAATGTGTCACAATAGCATACAGTATTCACAGTATCTCCCTAAGTGAGGAAATCAAAAAGAAGCACACCGTTGTGGTCCCAAAACAAGGTAGCCATGAACTTCTATGCTGATGAAGTTGTTTTGAATCTCTTTGAAGGTGGGGATGATGCATGCTTCCATGTCATGGCTACTTGTTTTATCTCAGGTGTCACATGATACACCCATGTTTCATCGCCTGTAACAATAGACTGCAAGAACTGCACTCCCTCCTCATGGTGCTGCGTGTACGAGACACAGCCTCATTCTATTTTTGAGAACTTCTGTGAGTTGCTGCGGTACCTAGCATGAACACTTTTTCCTGTACCCCAGTTGCTCATGAAAGATGCTGTGCACAGTATCCACTGAGATTTTCAGCCCGCCAGCAATATCGCTAACTAGAATGAATATGTCCTCCCGAACCAGTCATCTGTGGTGGATGTGCTTGGCTGGCCAGATTGCTGCTCATCTTGAACGTCTGTTTTGCCATCAAAGGCAATGCACCAAACCTGTTTCTGTGACATGATGTTATCACTGTATACCTCGACAAGTTTGAGATAAATTTCAGCTGCTGATGTGCGCTTTAGATACAGAAATCTGATCACACTATGTACCTCAGTGTTTGACCATGTTTCCGCCAGCCCCGCCACCTCACATCTGATGTTGGGACAGTAGGACTGAAATGAGGCGCAGTCTAAGGGCTGTGAGGGGAAGCAGTGGTCTACCTATTCTGGCCTAGAATGAAAATAAGAACATTACACACATTTTGAGAGGTCTTGGTTACATTAGTTATTGAACCACCTACGAGTCTAAAAATGTGCAATGAACTAAAATGCAACAGAATTGTATTAGAATTCTGTCCATACACAACAGTTGCGATTCAATTCAGCGGCATTTGAACAGAGCAAGAAAAGAAGTTCCTGGAGCTATTCAATTGACTGCACTCTAAACTCCCGACTAGGGGATTTCTACTCGAGCCCTCCTGAGGTGTGAGCAGAAATCTGACTAAACTAGGACCACGATGCTGCTGGCACTTAAGTTCAAGAATTCTGGTTACCGTGACTACACGCGTGGCTTAAGGCGCGGTAACCGGCATCTCCTGACTAAGGGCAGGGCACAACGCAGGCAATTGAATATCTATGGGAACAACTCCTCCATGCTTTTTAAATCCCACTGAATTGAATCTCCTCAATATGTTGAAAAAGGGTAACCCCATGTCTGTAAAGGGCAATGATAGGCCTCAGTGAGCCTTCACCAGCTCTTTCCAGCTTTACCAACAAATTTGTTATAGCTGGTAATGCCTGTTTAAAATGTCTACCAATATGTTATTACAGATATGTTTCTTTTTATTTGAATGAATGTAATAAATTAATTTTTAGGATGTAATGTCAAATGCGGCTTATTTGAAGGCTATCGCGTCGCCCATGTGGTACCTAAAGTGTAACGGGTTGCATAGCAATGGTTTAGAGTATGAAATAATTGTATTATAATTATGTGTAGCTCACATTGGTTAGACATAGGTCTACTCTATACGGTGTATTACACAACATGGAAAAGGTTCCCTTTAACAGCAAAGTGTGTCTGGACATGTAGGCTTTTCATTTGTCATATTCCCAACAGTTTCTCAGGCATTTTTGTTGCAGCTTTACAGCAAATTCCTACAGTTAATGCTACATTGTGCACTGTTACTGGGATAGAAAAAGTTAATTTTTCTCAAATTAGAGAATATAAATACTTAAAAACATATGTAAACACAAAAACATGGAGATATTATGGTTGATTAAGTGGTAGTCAATTAAGTTTTCCCCGTGGCCTGATACACCATGATAAAGAGATTTCCAGGTGCATAAATAATTATTATGCACCCAAAATATGAAATGTTATAAAAGAGGTGACTGTCCGTTCTCCCTTCTGCCATTTGCTATATTCTGTCACAATATGAACATTTGTGGAATGAAACTATCAATGCCCAAGATTTTGGAAACTTTGTATTTAGTAGATAACATTGGTAATAACTACAATGATACTGGGGTGTTTAATGGATTTTGACATAAGCTGTGACTAAAGGCCCCCACACATGGAGTGATATAGCTGCTGATCCAACGGATTGGAACGATATCGCAGCTATATCGTTCCGTGTGTGGGGACCGCCCAATATAGCGGCCGTCGGATCGCATCGCTAGGTACACATCGTACCGTGTGTAACCAGCTTTAGATCTTTAGGCTTCAAATAGTGTAAACATATACTACATTTAAATACATGAAGAGAAACAAAAGCTGTCTGAAAGAGTAAAAGGAGTTTAGGTGCTTGAAGTATTTGGTAGTTTGAGTTCGGTGCAGTCATCGCCTATAATTCCTTGCAGTCAGCTTCCAGGCCTAGTAAATCACCAGTGGGACATCATTTGGAAATAAGATGGGAGTTCACAAGCTGATATTAATCCACATTCCAGGATCCTTCTCTGTCTGCTCACAAAGATCTCCAGCTGTTCCATGGAAAGTGGTCTCAATTCATTCCAGGAACAGGGGGATTTTGAGCTGCTATGACCTCAGGATGAAGAATATGGGACAATTACATATCATCTGACTATCATGCTTTACTCCGAGAAAAATTGCAATTTAGTTATGTCAGAAAAATCAAGTCTGTTCTTTAGAACGTCTTTACCAAGCTTGTGAACTAAAATATTCTGATCATTTCTTCAAATGATGGCCTTTGGGTTACATGTTAACGAATAAAAGTACTGTACTTCGGGCCGTATTCATGGCTGTAAGCAAATGCCACCACTGCTGTTTCTTTGTACGCATTTGCTGCGCAAAATTATGCAAATGTCCCACTCGGATTTGTATTGAGACGTCCACCTATGGCTTTGCAAGTCCAAGCATCTGCGTACAAAGAAGCAGTTTGACAGACGCATGTGCAATTTACCGATAATCGCTCAAGTGCAAAAATATCCGCATTGCGTATATATCTCTAAAACAGGCCCTAAAGCTGGTGGGTGCACACTGGGAGATATATCGGCTGTTTAATTGAACGGCAGATATTTCAAAGGCGCGACGGCGGGTGTGTACCGGCGATATGTCTGAACGACGTCATTCACAGACATATTGTGTCAGCTTTGCAGCACAGCCGATGGCCAATATATCTGCAGATCTATCTGCACATCG
>JAUIMM010001206.1:0-52500 GCA_031769625.1 Taudactylus pleione
CCTTATTAGCTTCTGTCACCACCCCTCTCACTCCTTATTAGCTTCTGTCACCACCCCTCTCCTCTCCTTATTAGCTTCTGTCACCACCCCTCTCCTCTCCTTATTAGCCTGTCACCACCCCTCTCCTCTCCATATTAGCTTCTGTCACCACCCCTCTTCTCTCCGTATTAGCTTCTCTCACCACCCCTCTCCTCTCCTGATTAGCTTCTGTCACCACCCCTCTCCACTCCTCTATTAGCTTCTGTCACCACCCCTCTCCTCTCCTTATTAGCTTTTGTCACCACCCCTCTCCTCTCCATATTAGCTTCTGTCACCGCAACTCTCCTCACCTTATTAGCTTCTGTCACCATCCTCTCCTCTCCTTATTAGCTTCTGGTCACCACCCCTCTCCTCTCCTTATTAGCTTCTGTCACCACCCCTCTCCACTCCTTATTAGCTTCTGTCACCACCACTCTCCTCTCCTTATTAGCCTTCTGTCACCACCCCTCTCCTCTCCTCTATTAGCTTCTGTCACCACCCCTCTCCTCTCCTTATTAGCTTCTGTCCACCACCCCTCTCCTCTTCTCTCCTTATTACCTTCTGACACCACACCTCTCCTCTCATTATTAGCTTCTGTCACCACCCCTCTCCTCTCCTTATTAGCTTCTGTCATCACCCCTCTCCTCTCCTTATTAGCTTCTGTCACCACCCGTCTCTTCTCCTTATTAGCTTCTGTCACCACCCCCTCTCCTCTCATTAGCTTCTGTCACCACCCCGCTCCTCTTCTCTCCCTATTAGCTTCTGTCACCACCCCTCTCCTCTCCTTATTAGCTTCTGTCACCACCCCTCTCCTCTCCTTATTAGCTTCTGTCACCACCCCTCTCCTCTCCTTATTAGCTTCTGTCACCACCTCTCCTCTCCTTATTAGCTTCTGTCACCACCCCCTCTCCTCTCCTTATTAGCTTCTGTCACCACCCCGCTCCTCTCCTTATTAGCTTCTGTCACACCCCTCTCAGCTCCTCATTAGCTTCTGTCTCCACCCCTCTCCTCTTCTCTCCTGATTAGCTTCTGTCACCACCCCTCTCTTCTCCTCTCCTTATTGGCTTCTGTCACCACCCCTCTCCTCTCCTTATTAGCTTCTGTCACCACCCCTCTCCTCTCCTTATTAGCTTCTGTCACCACCCCTCTCCTCTCCTTATTAGCTTCTGTCACCAACCCTCTCCTCTCCTTATTAGCTTCTGTCACCACCCCTCTCCTCTCCTTATTAGCTTCTGTCACCATCCCTTCTCCATATTAGCTTCTGTCACACCCCTCTCCTCTCCTCATTAGCCTCTGTCACCACCCCTCTCCTCTCCTTATTAGCTTCTGTCACCACCCCCTCTCCTCTCCTTATTAGCTTCTGTCACCACCCCCTCTCCTCTCCTTGTTAGCTTCTGTCACCACCCCTCTCCTTTCCTCATTGGCTTCTGTCACCACCCCTCTCCTCTCCTTGTTAGTTGCTGTAACCACCCCTCTCCTCTCCTTATTAGCTTCTGTCACCACCCAGCTCTTCTCCTTCTCCTTACTAGCTTCTCTCACCACCCCTCTCCTTTCCTTATTAGCTTCTGTCACCACCACTCTCCTCTCCTTATTAGCTTCTGTCACCACCCCTCTCCTCTCCTTATTAGCTTTTGTCATCACCCCTCTCCTCTTCTCTCCTTATTAGCTTCTGTCACCGCCCCTCTCCTCTTCCCTCCTTATTAGCTTCTGTCACCACCCCTCTCCTCTTCTCTCCTTAATACCTTCTGACACCACCCCTCTCCTCTCATTATTAGCTTCTGTCACCACCCCTCTCCTCTCCTTATTAGCTTCTGTCATCAACCCTCTCCTCTCCTTATTAGCTTCTGTCACCACCTGTCTCCTCTCCTCTCCATATTAGCTTCTGTCACCACCCCTCTCCTCTTCTCTCATTAGCTTCTGTCACCACCCCTCTCCTCTTCTCTCCTTATTAGCTTCTGTCACCACCCCTCTCCTCTCCTTATAGCTTCTGTCACCAACCCTCTCCTCTCCTTATTAGCTTCAGTCACCACCCCTCTCCTCTCCTTATTAGCTTCTGTCACCACCCCTCTCCTTTCCTTATTAGCTTCTGTCACACCCCTCTCCTCTCCTCATTAGCTTCTGTCACCACCCCTCTCCTCTCCTTATTAGCTTCTGTCACCACCACTCTCCTCTTCTCTCCTTATTAGCTTCTGTCACCACCCCTCTCTTCTCCTCTCCTTATTGGCTTCTGTCACCACCCCTCTCTTCTCCTGATTAGCTTCTGTCACCACCCCTCTCCTCTCCTTATTAGCTTCTGTCACCACCCCTCTCCTCATTAGCTTCTGTCACCACCCCTCTCCTCTCCTTATTAGCTTCTGTCACCACCCCTTTCCTCTTCTCTCCTCATTAGCTTCTGTCACCACCCCTCTCCTCTCCTTATTAGCTTCTGTCACCACAGCTCTCCTCTCCTTATTAGCTTCTGTCACCACCCCTCTCCCCTCCTTATTAGCTTCTGTCACCACCCCTCTCTTCTCCTTATAAGATTTTGTCACCACCCCTATCTTCAACTCTCCTTATTGGCTTCTGTCACCACCCCTCTCCACTCCTTATTAGCTTCTGTCACCACCCCTCTCCACTCCTTATTAGCTTCTGTCACCACCCCTCTCCTCTCCTTATTAGCTTCTGTCACCACCCCTCTCCTCTCCTTATTAGCCTGTCACCACCCCTCTCCTCTCCATATTAGCTTCTGTCACCACCCCTCTTCTCTCCGTATTAGCTTCTCTCACCACCCCTCTCCTCTCCTGATTAGCTTCTGTCACCACCCCTCTCCACTCCTTATTAGCTTCTGTCACCACCCCTCTCCTCTCCTTATTAGCTTTTGTCACCACCCCTCTCCTCTCCATATTAGCTTCTGTCACCGCAACTCTCCTCACCTTATTAGCTTCTGTCACCATCCCTCTCCTCTCCTTATTAGCTTCTGTCACCACCCCTCTCCTCTCCTTATTAGCTTCTGTCACCACCCCTCTCCACTCCTTATTAGCTTCTGTCACCACCACTCTCCTCTCCTTATTAGCTTCTGTCACCACCCCTCTCCTCTCCTTATTAGCTTCTGTCACCACCCCTCTCCTCTCCTTATTAGCTTCTGTCACCACCCCTCTCCTCTTCTCTCCTTATTACCTTCTGACACCACACCTCTCCTCTCATTATTAGCTTCTGTCACCACCCCTCTCCTCTCCTTATTAGCTTCTGTCATCACCCCTCTCCTCTCCTTATTAGCTTCTGTCACCACCCGTCTCTTCTCCTTATTAGCTTCTGTCACCACCCCTCTCCTCTCATTAGCTTCTGTCACCACCCCGCTCCTCTTCTCTCCCTATTAGCTTCTGTCACCACCCCTCTCCTCTCCTTATTAGCTTCTGTCACCACCCCTCTCCTCTCCTTATTAGCTTCTGTCACCACCCCTCTCCTCTCCTTATTAGCTTCTGTCACCACCTCTCCTCTCCTTATTAGCTTCTGTCACCACCCCTCTCCTCTCCTTATTAGCTTCTGTCACCACCCCGCTCCTCTCCTTATTAGCTTCTGTCACACCCCTCTCAGCTCCTCATTAGCTTCTGTCTCCACCCCTCTCCTCTTCTCTCCTTATTAGCTTCTGTCACCACCCCTCTCTTCTCCTCTCCTTATTGGCTTCTGTCACCACCCCTCTCCTCTCCTTATTAGCTTCTGTCACCACCCCTCTCCTCTCCTTATTAGCTTCTGTCACCACCCCTCTCCTCTCCTTATTAGCTTCTGTCACCAACCCTCTCCTCTCCTTATTAGCTTCTGTCACCACCCCTCTCCTCTCCTTATTAGCTTCTGTCACCACCCCTCTCCTCTCCTCTCCTTATTAGCTTCTGTCACCACCCGTCTCCTTATTAGCTTCTGTCACCACCCGTCTCCTTATTAGCTTCTGTCACCACCCCTCTCCTCTCCTGATTAGCTTCTGTCACCACCCCTCTCCTCTCATTATTAGCTTCTGTCACCACCCCTCTCCTCTCCTTATTAGCTTCTGTCACCATCCCTCTCCTCTCCTTATTAGCTTCTGTCACCAGCCCTCTCCTACCCTAATTAGCTTCTGTCACCACCCCTCTCCTCTACTTATTAGCTTCTGTCACCACACCTCTCCTTATTGGCTTCTGTCACCAACCCTCTCCTTTCTTATTAGCTTATGTCACCATCCCTCTCCTCTCCTTATGGGCTTGTGTCACCACCCCTCTCATCTCCTTATTAGATTCTGTCACCACCCCTCTCCTTTCCTCATTGGCTTCTGTCACCACCCCTCTCCTCTCCTTGTTAGTTGCTGTAACCACCCCTCTCCTCTCCTTATTAGCTTCTGTCACCACCCCTCTCTTCTCCTCTCCTTACTAGCTTCTGTCACCACCCCTCTCCTCTACTTATTAGCTTCTGTCACCACCACTCTCCTCTCCTTATTAGCTTCTGTCACCACCCCTCTCCTCTCCTTATTAGCTTTTGTCATCACCCCTCTCCTCTTCTCTCCTTATTAGCTTCTGTCACCGCCCCTCTCCTCTTCTCTCCTTATTAGCTTCTGTCACCACCCCTCTCCTCTTCTCTCCTTATTACCTTCTGACACCACCCCTCTCCTCTCATTATTAGATTCTGTCTCCACCCCTCTCCTCTCCTTATTAGCTTCTGTCATCACCCCTCTCCTCTCCTTATTAGCTTCTGTCACCACCTGTCTCCTCTCCTCTCCATATTAGCTTCTGTCACCACCCCTCTCCTCTTCTCTCATTAGCTTCTGTCACCACCCCTCTCCTCTTCTCTCCTTATTAGCTTCTGTCACCACCCCTCTCCTCTCCTTATTAGCTTCTGTCACCAACCCTCTCCTCTCCTTATTAGCTTCAGTCACCACCCCTCTCCTCTCCTTATTAGCTTCTGTCACCACCCCTCTCCTTTCCTTATTAGCTTCTGTCACACCCCCTCTCCTCTCCTCATTAGCTTCTGTCACCACCCCTCTCCTCTCCTTATTAGCTTCTGTCACCACCACTCTCCTCTTCTCTCCTTATTAGCTTCTGTCACCACCCCTCTCTTCTCCTCTCCTTATTGGCTTCTGTCACCACCCCTCTCTTCTCCTGATTAGCTTCTGTCACCACCCCTCTCCTCTCCTTATTAGCTTCTGTCACCACCCCTCTCCTCATTAGCTTCTGTCACCACCCCTCTCCTCTCCTTATTAGCTTCTGTCACCACCCCTTTCCTCTTCTCTCCTCATTAGCTTCTGTCACCACCCCTCTCCTCTCCTTATTAGCTTCTGTCACCACAGCTCTCCTCTCCTTATTAGCTTCTGTCACCACCCCTCTCCCCTCCTTATTAGCTTCTGTCACCACCCCTCTCTTCTCCTTATAAGATTTTGTCACCACCCCTATCTTCAACTCTCCTTATTGGCTTCTGTCACCACCCCTCTCCACTCCTTATTAGCTTCTGTCACCACCCCTCTCCACTCCTTATTAGCTTCTGTCACCACCCCTCTCCTCTCCTTATTAGCTTCTGTCACCACCCCTCTCCTCTCCTTATTAGCCTGTCACCACCCCTCTCCTCTCCATATTAGCTTCTGTCACCACCCCTCTTCTCTCCGTATTAGCTTCTCTCACCACCCCTCTCCTCTCCTGATTAGCTTCTGTCACCACCCCTCTCCACTCCTTATTAGCTTCTGTCACCACCCCTCTCCTCTCCTTATTAGCTTTTGTCACCACCCCTCTCCTCTCCATATTAGCTTCTGTCACCGCAACTCTCCTCACCTTATTAGCTTCTGTCACCATCCCTCTCCTCTCCTTATTAGCTTCTGTCACCACCCCTCTCCTCTCCTTATTAGCTTCTGTCACCACCCCTCTCCACTCCTTATTAGCTTCTGTCACCACCACTCTCCTCTCCTTATTAGCTTCTGTCACCACCCCTCTCCTCTCCTTATTAGCTTCTGTCACCACCCCTCTCCTCTCCTTATTAGCTTCTGTCACCACCCCTCTCCTCTTCTCTCCTTATTACCTTCTGACACCACACCTCTCCTCTCATTATTAGCTTCTGTCACCACCCCTCTCCTCTCCTTATTAGCTTCTGTCATCACCCCTCTCCTCTCCTTATTAGCTTCTGTCACCACCCGTCTCTTCTCCTTATTAGCTTCTGTCACCACCCCTCTCCTCTCATTAGCTTCTGTCACCACCCCGCTCCTCTTCTCTCCCTATTAGCTTCTGTCACCACCCCTCTCCTCTCCTTATTAGCTTCTGTCACCACCCCTCTCCTCTCCTTATTAGCTTCTGTCACCACCCCTCTCCTCTCCTTATTAGCTTCTGTCACCACCTCTCCTCTCCTTATTAGCTTCTGTCACCACCCCTCTCCTCTCCTTATTAGCTTCTGTCACCACCCCGCTCCTCTCCTTATTAGCTTCTGTCACACCCCTCTCAGCTCCTCATTAGCTTCTGTCT
This sequence comes from Taudactylus pleione, assembly GCA_031769625.1. Lineage (NCBI taxonomy): Eukaryota > Metazoa > Chordata > Amphibia > Anura > Myobatrachidae > Taudactylus > Taudactylus pleione. Next base: position 6,465 of record JAUIMM010001206.1, read on the forward strand.
CCACCCCTCTCCTCTTCTCTCCTGATTAGCTTCTGTCACCACCCCTCTCTTCTCCTCTCCTTATTGGCTTCTGTCACCACCCCTCTCCTCTCCTTATTAGCTTCTGTCACCACCCCTCTCCTCTCCTTATTAGCTTCTGTCACCACCCCTCTCCTCTCCTTATTAGCTTCTGTCACCAACCCTCTCCTCTCCTTATTAGCTTCTGTCACCACCCCTCTCCTCTCCTTATTAGCTTCTGTCACCATCCCTCTCCATATTAGCTTCTGTCACACCCCTCTCCTCTCCTCATTAGCCTCTGTCACCACCCCTCTCCTCTCCTTATTAGCTTCTGTCACCACCCCTCTCCTCTCCTTATTAGCTTCTGTCACCACCCCTCTCCTCTCCTTGTTAGCTTCTGTCACCACCCCTCTCCTTTCCTCATTGGCTTCTGTCACCACCCCTCTCCTCTCCTTGTTAGTTGCTGTAACCACCCCTCTCCTCTCCTTATTAGCTTCTGTCACCACCCAGCTCTTCTCCTCTCCTTACTAGCTTCTCTCACCACCCCTCTCCTTTCCTTATTAGCTTCTGTCACCACCACTCTCCTCTCCTTATTAGCTTCTGTCACCACCCCTCTCCTCTCCTTATTAGCTTTTGTCATCACCCCTCTCCTCTTCTCTCCTTATTAGCTTCTGTCACCGCCCCTCTCCTCTTCCCTCCTTATTAGCTTCTGTCACCACCCCTCTCCTCTTCTCTCCTTAATACCTTCTGACACCACCCCTCTCCTCTCATTATTAGCTTCTGTCACCACCCCTCTCCTCTCCTTATTAGCTTCTGTCATCAACCCTCTCCTCTCCTTATTAGCTTCTGTCACCACCTGTCTCCTCTCCTCTCCATATTAGCTTCTGTCACCACCCCTCTCCTCTTCTCTCATTAGCTTCTGTCACCACCCCTCTCCTCTTCTCTCCTTATTAGCTTCTGTCACCACCCCTCTCCTCTCCTTATTAGCTTCTGTCACCAACCCTCTCCTCTCCTTATTAGCTTCAGTCACCACCCCTCTCCTCTCCTTATTAGCTTCTGTCACCACCCCTCTCCTTTCCTTATTAGCTTCTGTCACACCCCTCTCCTCTCCTCATTAGCTTCTGTCACCACCCCTCTCCTCTCCTTATTAGCTTCTGTCACCACCACTCTCCTCTTCTCTCCTTATTAGCTTCTGTCACCACCCCTCTCTTCTCCTCTCCTTATTGGCTTCTGTCACCACCCCTCTCTTCTCCTGATTAGCTTCTGTCACCACCCCTCTCCTCTCCTTATTAGCTTCTGTCACCACCCCTCTCCTCATTAGCTTCTGTCACCACCCCTCTCCTCTCCTTATTAGCTTCTGTCACCACCCCTTTCCTCTTCTCTCCTCATTAGCTTCTGTCACCACCCCTCTCCTCTCCTTATTAGCTTCTGTCACCACAGCTCTCCTCTCCTTATTAGCTTCTGTCACCACCCCTCTCCCCTCCTTATTAGCTTCTGTCACCACCCCTCTCTTCTCCTTATAAGATTTTGTCACCACCCCTATCTTCAACTCTCCTTATTGGCTTCTGTCACCACCCCTCTCCACTCCTTATTAGCTTCTGTCACCACCCCTCTCCACTCCTTATTAGCTTCTGTCACCACCCCTCTCCTCTCCTTATTAGCTTCTGTCACCACCCCTCTCCTCTCCTTATTAGCCTGTCACCACCCCTCTCCTCTCCATATTAGCTTCTGTCACCACCCCTCTTCTCTCCGTATTAGCTTCTCTCACCACCCCTCTCCTCTCCTGATTAGCTTCTGTCACCACCCCTCTCCACTCCTTATTAGCTTCTGTCACCACCCCTCTCCTCTCCTTATTAGCTTTTGTCACCACCCCTCTCCTCTCCATATTAGCTTCTGTCACCGCAACTCTCCTCACCTTATTAGCTTCTGTCACCATCCCTCTCCTCTCCTTATTAGCTTCTGTCACCACCCCTCTCCTCTCCTTATTAGCTTCTGTCACCACCCCTCTCCACTCCTTATTAGCTTCTGTCACCACCACTCTCCTCTCCTTATTAGCTTCTGTCACCACCCCTCTCCTCTCCTTATTAGCTTCTGTCACCACCCCTCTCCTCTCCTTATTAGCTTCTGTCACCACCCCTCTCCTCTTCTCTCCTTATTACCTTCTGACACCACACCTCTCCTCTCATTATTAGCTTCTGTCACCACCCCTCTCCTCTCCTTATTAGCTTCTGTCATCACCCCTCTCCTCTCCTTATTAGCTTCTGTCACCACCCGTCTCTTCTCCTTATTAGCTTCTGTCACCACCCCTCTCCTCTCATTAGCTTCTGTCACCACCCCGCTCCTCTTCTCTCCCTATTAGCTTCTGTCACCACCCCTCTCCTCTCCTTATTAGCTTCTGTCACCACCCCTCTCCTCTCCTTATTAGCTTCTGTCACCACCCCTCTCCTCTCCTTATTAGCTTCTGTCACCACCTCTCCTCTCCTTATTAGCTTCTGTCACCACCCCTCTCCTCTCCTTATTAGCTTCTGTCACCACCCCGCTCCTCTCCTTATTAGCTTCTGTCACACCCCTCTCAGCTCCTCATTAGCTTCTGTCTCCACCCCTCTCCTCTTCTCTCCTTATTAGCTTCTGTCACCACCCCTCTCTTCTCCTCTCCTTATTGGCTTCTGTCACCACCCCTCTCCTCTCCTTATTAGCTTCTGTCACCACCCCTCTCCTCTCCTTATTAGCTTCTGTCACCACCCCTCTCCTCTCCTTATTAGCTTCTGTCACCAACCCTCTCCTCTCCTTATTAGCTTCTGTCACCACCCCTCTCCTCTCCTTATTAGCTTCTGTCACCACCCCTCTCCTCTCCTCTCCTTATTAGCTTCTGTCACCACCCGTCTCCTTATTAGCTTCTGTCACCACCCGTCTCCTTATTAGCTTCTGTCACCACCCCTCTCCTCTCCTGATTAGCTTCTGTCACCACCCCTCTCCTCTCATTATTAGCTTCTGTCACCACCCCTCTCCTCTCCTTATTAGCTTCTGTCACCATCCCTCTCCTCTCCTTATTAGCTTCTGTCACCAGCCCTCTCCTACCCTAATTAGCTTCTGTCACCACCCCTCTCCTCTACTTATTAGCTTCTGTCACCACACCTCTCCTTATTGGCTTCTGTCACCAACCCTCTCCTTTCTTATTAGCTTATGTCACCATCCCTCTCCTCTCCTTATGGGCTTGTGTCACCACCCCTCTCATCTCCTTATTAGATTCTGTCACCACCCCTCTCCTTTCCTCATTGGCTTCTGTCACCACCCCTCTCCTCTCCTTGTTAGTTGCTGTAACCACCCCTCTCCTCTCCTTATTAGCTTCTGTCACCACCCCTCTCTTCTCCTCTCCTTACTAGCTTCTGTCACCACCCCTCTCCTCTACTTATTAGCTTCTGTCACCACCACTCTCCTCTCCTTATTAGCTTCTGTCACCACCCCTCTCCTCTCCTTATTAGCTTTTGTCATCACCCCTCTCCTCTTCTCTCCTTATTAGCTTCTGTCACCGCCCCTCTCCTCTTCTCTCCTTATTAGCTTCTGTCACCACCCCTCTCCTCTTCTCTCCTTATTACCTTCTGACACCACCCCTCTCCTCTCATTATTAGATTCTGTCTCCACCCCTCTCCTCTCCTTATTAGCTTCTGTCATCACCCCTCTCCTCTCCTTATTAGCTTCTGTCACCACCTGTCTCCTCTCCTTATTAGCTTCTGTCACCACCACTCTCCTCTCATTAGCTTCTGTCACCACCCCGCTCCTCTTCTCTCCCTATTAGCTTCTGTCACCACCCCTCTCCTCTCCTTATTAGCTTCTGTCACCACCCCTCTCCTCTCCTTATTAGCTTCTGTCACCACCCCTCTCCTCACCTTATTAGCTTCTGTCACCACCTCTCCTCTCCTTATTAGCTTCTGTCACCACCCCTCTCCTCTCCTTATTAGCTTCTGTCACCACCCCGCTCCTCTCCTTATTAGCTTCTGTCACACCCCTCTCAGCTCCTCATTAGCTTCTGTCTCCACCCCTCTCCTCTTCTCTCCTTATTAGCTTCTGTCACCACCCCTCTCTTCTCCTCTCCTTATTGGCTTCTGTCACCACCCCTCTCCTCTCCTTATTAGCTTCTGTCACCACCCCTCTCCTCTCCTTATTAGCTTCTGTCACCACCCCTCTCCTCTCCTTATTAGCTTCTGTCACCACCCCTCTCCTCTCCTTATTAGCTTCTGTCACCACCCCTCTCCTCTCCTTATTAGCTTCTGTCACCACCCCTCTCCTCTCCTCTCCTTATTAGCTTCTGTCACCACCCGTCTCCTTATTAGCTTCTGTCACCATCCGTCTCCTTATTAGCTTCTGTCACCACCCCTCTCCTCTCCTGATTAGCTTCTGTCACCACCCCTCTCCTCTCATTATTAGCTTCTGTCACCACCCCTCTCCTCTCCTTATTAGCTTCTGTCACCATCCCTCTCCTCTCCTTATTAGCTTCTGTCACCACCCCTCTCCTACCCTAATTAGCTTCTGTCACCACCCCTCTCCTCTACTTATTAGCTTCTGTCACAACCCCTCTCCTTATTGGCATCTGTCACCAACCCTCTCCTTTCTTATTAGCTTATGTCACCATCCCTCTCCTCTCCTTATGGGCTTGTGTCACCACCCCTCTCATCTCCTTATTAAATTCTGTCACCACCCCTCTCCTTTCCTCATTGGCTTCTGTCACCACCCCTCTCCTCTCCTTGTTAGTTGCTGTAACCACCCCTCTCCTCTCCTTATTAGCTTCTGTCACCACCCCTGTCTTCTCCTCTCCTTACTAGCTTCTGTCACCACCCCTCTCCTCTACTTATTAGCTTCTGTCACCACCACTCTCCTCTCCTTATTAGCTTCTGTCACCACCCCTCTCCTCTCCTTATTAGCTTTTGTCATCACCCCTCTCATCTTCTCTCCTTATTAGCTTCTGTCACCGCCCCTCTCCTCTTCTCTCCTTATTAGCTTCTGTCACCACCCCTCTCCTCTTCTCTCCTTATTACCTTCTGACACCACCCCTCTCCTCTCATTATTAGCTTCTGTCACCACCCCTCTCCTCTCCTTATTAGCTTCTGTCATCACCCCTCTCCTCTCCTTATTAGCTTCTGTCACCACCTGTCTCCTCTCCTCTCCTTATTATCTTCTGTCACCACCCCTCTCCTCTTCTCTCATTAGCTTCTGTCACCACCCCTCTCCTCTTCTCTCCTTATTAGCTTCTGTCACCACCCCTCTCCTCTTCTCTCATTAGCTTCTGTCACCACCCCTCTCCTCTTCTCTCCTTATTAGCTTCTGTCACCACCCCTCTCCTCTCCTTATTAGCTTCTCTCACCACCCCTCTCCTCTCCTTCTTAGCATCTGTCACCACCCCTCTCCTCTCCTTATTAGCTTCTGTCACCACCCCTCTCCTCTCCTTATTAGCTTCTGTCACCACCCCTCTCTTCTCCTCTCCTTATTGGCTTCTGTCACCACCCCTCTCCTCTCCTGATTAGTTTCTGTCACCACCCCTCTCCTTATTAGCTTCTGTCATCACCCCTCTCCTCTCCTTATTAGCTTCTGTCACCACCCCTCTCCTCATTAGCATCTGGCACCACCCCTCTCCTCTCCTTATTAGCGTCTGTCACCACCCCTTTCCTCTTCTCTCCTCATTAGCTTCTGTCACCACCCCTCTCCTCTCCTTATTAGCTTCTGTCAACACCCCTCTCCTCTCCTTATTAGCTTCTGTCACCACCCCTCTCCTCTCCTTATTAGCTTCTGTCACCACCCCTCTCCACTCCTTATTAGCTTCTGTCACCACCCCTCTGATCTCCTTATTAGCTTCTGTCACCACCCCTCTCCTCTCCTTATTAGCCTGTCACCACCCCTCTCCTCTCCATATTAGCTTCTGTCACCACCCCTCTCCTCTCCGTATTAGCTTCTGTCACCACCCCTATCCTCTCCTAATTAGCTTCTGTCACCACCCCTCTCCACTCCTTATTAGCTTGTGTCACCACCCCTCTCCACTCCTTATTAGCTTTTGTCACCACCCCTCTCCTCTCCATATTAGCTTCTGTCACCGCAACTCTCCTTACCTTATTAGCTTCTGTCACCACCCCTCTCCTCTCCTCTCCTTATTAGCTTCTGTTACCACCCCTCTCCTCTCCTTATTAGCTTCTGTCACCACCCCTCTCCTCTCCTTATTAGCTTCTGTCACCACCCCTCTCCTCTCCTTATTAGCTTCTGTCACCACCCCTCTCCTCTCCTTATTAGCTTCTGTCACCACCCCTCTCCTCTCCTTATTAGCTTCTGTCACCACCAGTCTCCTTATTAGCTTCTGTCACCACCCGTCTCCTTATTAGCTTCTGTCACCACCCCTCTCCTACCCTAATTAGCTTCTGTCACCACCCCTCTCCTCTACTTATTAGCTTCTGTCACCACCCCTCTCCTTATTGGCTTCTGTCACCAACCCTCTCCTTTCTTATTAGCTTATGTCACCATCCCTCTCCTCTCCTTATGGGCTTGTGTCACCACCCCTCTCATCTCCTTATTAGATTCTGTCACCACCCCTCTCCTTTCCTCATTGGCTTCTGTCACCACCCCTCTCCTCTCCTTGTTAGTTGCTGTAACCACCCCTCTCCTCTCCTTATTAGCTTCTGTCACCACCCCTCTCTTCTCCTCTCCTTACTAGCTTCTGTCACCACCCCTCTCCTCTACTTATTAGCTTCTGTCACCACCACTCTCCTCTCCTTATTTTCTTCTGTCACCACCCCTCTCCTCTCCTTATTAGCTTTTGTCATCACCCCTCTCCTCTTCTCTCCTTATTAGCTTCTGTCACCACCCCTCTCCTCTTCTCTCCTTATTACCTTCTGACACCACCCCTCTCCTCTCATTATTAGCTTCTGTCACCACCCGTCTCCTTATTAGCTTCTGTCACCACCCCTCTCCTCTCCTTATTAGCTTGTCACCACCCCTCTCCTCTCCTTATTAGCTTCTGTCACCACCCCTCTCCTCTCCTTATTAGCTTCTGTCACCACCCCTCTCCTCTCCTCTCCTTGTTAGCTTCTGTCACCACCCGTCTCCTTATTAGCTTCTGTCACCACCCGTCTCCTTATTAGCTTCTGTCACCACCCCTCTCCTCTCCTTATTAGCTTCTGTCACCACCCCTCTCCCCTCCTGATTAGCTTCTGTCACCACCCCTCTCCTCTCCTTATTAGCTTGTCACCACCCCTCTCCCCTCCTTATTAGCTTCTGTCACCACCCCTCTCCTCTCTTCTCCTTATTGGCTTCTGTCACCACCCCTCTCCGCTCCTCTCCTTATTAGCTTCTGTCACCACCCCTCTCCTCTCCTTATTAGCTTCTGTCACCACCCCTCTCCGCTCCTCTCCTTATTAGCTTCTGTCACCACCCCTCTCCTCTCCTTATTAGCTTCTGTCACCACCCCTCTCCTCTCCTTATTAGCTTGTCACCACCCCTCTCCTCTCCTTATTAGCTTCTGTCACCACCTCTCTCCTCTCCTTATTAGCTTCTGTCACCACCACTCTCCTCTCCTTATTAGCTTCTGTCACCATCCCTCTCCTCTCCTCTCCTTATTAGCTTCTGTCACCACCCGTCTCCTTATTAGCTTCTGTCACCACCCGTCTCCTTATTAGCTTCTGTCAACACCCCTCTCCTACCCTAATAAGCTTCTGTCACCACCCCTCTCCTCTACTTATTAGCTTCTGTCACCACCCCTCTCCTTATTGGCTTTTGTCACCAACCCTCTCCTTTCTTATTAGCTTATGTCACCATCCCTCTCCTCTCCTTATGGGCTTGTGTCACCACCCCTCTCATCTCCTTATTAGATTCTGTCACCACCCCTCTCCTTTCCTCATTGGCTTCTGTCACCACCCCTCTCCTCTCCTTGTTAGTTGCTGTAACTACCCCTCTCCTCTCCTTATTAGCTTCTGTCACCACCCCTCTCTTCTCCTCTCCTTACTAGCTTCTGTCACCACCCCTCTCCTCTACTTATTAGCTTCTGTCACCACCACTCTCCTCTCCTTATTTTCTTCTGTCAGCACCCCTCTCCTCTCCTTATTAGCGTCTGTCACCACCCCTTTCCTCTTCTCTCCTCATTAGCTTCTGTCACCACCCCTCTCCTCTCCTTATTAGCTTCTGTCACCACCCCTCTCTTCTCCTTATTAGCCTTTGTCACCACCCCTCTCTTCAACTCTCCTTATTGGCTTCTGTCACCACCCCTCTCCACTCCTTATTAGCTTCTGTCACCACCCCTCTCCACTCCTTATTAGCTTCTGTCACCACCCCTCTCCTCTCCTTATTAGCTTCTGTCACCAACCCTCTCCTCTCCTTATTAGCCTGTCACCACCCCTCTCCTCTCCATATTAGCTTCTGTCACCACCCCTCTGCTCTCCGTATTAGCTTCTGTCACCACCCCTATCCTCTCCTAATTAGCTTCTGTCACCACCCCTCTCCTCTACTTATTAGCTTCTGTCACCACCCCTCTCCTTATTGGCTTTTGTCACCAACCCTCTCCTTTCTTATTAGCTTATGTCACCATCCCTCTCCTCTCCTTATGGGCTTGTGTCACCACCCCTCTCATCTCCTTATTAGATTCTGTCACCACCCCTCTCCTTTCCTCATTGGCTTCTGTCACCACCCCTCTCCTCTCCTTGTTAGTTGCTGTAACTACCCCTCTCCTCTCCTTATTAGCTTCTGTCACCACCCCTCTCTTCTCCTCTCCTTACTAGCTTCTGTCACCACCCCTCTCCTCTACTTATTAGCTTCTGTCACCACCACTCTCCTCTCCTTATTTTCTTCTGTCAGCACCCCTCTCCTCTCCTTATTAGCGTCTGTCACCACCCCTTTCCTCTTCTCTCCTCATTAGCTTCTGTCACCACCCCTCTCCTCTCCTTATTAGCTTCTGTCACCACCCCTCTCTTCTCCTTATTAGCCTTTGTCACCACCCCTCTCTTCAACTCTCCTTATTGGCTTCTGTCACCACCCCTCTCCACTCCTTATTAGCTTCTGTCACCACCCCTCTCCACTCCTTATTAGCTTCTGTCACCACCCCTCTCCTCTCCTTATTAGCTTCTGTCACCAACCCTCTCCTCTCCTTATTAGCCTGTCACCACCCCTCTCCTCTCCATATTAGCTTCTGTCACCACCCCTCTCCTCTCCGTATTAGCTTCTGTCACCACCCCTATCCTCTCCTAATTAGCTTCTGTCACCACCCCTCTCCACTCCTTATTAGCTTCTGTCACCACCCCTCTCCTCTCCATATTAGCTTCTGTCACCGCAACTCTCCTCACCTTATTAGCTTCTGTCACCACCCCTCTCCTCTCCTTATTAGCTTCTGTCACCACCCCTCTCCTCTCCTTATTAGCTTCTGTCACCACCCCTCTCCTCTCCTTATTAGCTTCTGTCACCACCACTCTCCTCTCCTTATTAGCTTCTGTCACCACCCCTCTCCTCTCCTTATTAGCTTCTGTCACCACCCCTCTCCTCTCCTTATTAGCTTCTGTCACCACCCCTCTCCTCTCCTTATTAGCTTCTGTCACCACCCGTCTCCTTATTAGCTTCTGTCACCACCCCTCTCCTCTCCTTATTAGCTTGTCACCACCCCTCTCCTCTCCTTATTAGCTTCTGTCACCACCCCATCCTCTCCTTATTAGCTTCTGTCACCACCCCTCTCCTCTCCTCTCCTTATTAGCTTCGGTCACCACCAGTCTCCTTATTAGCTTCTGTTACCACCCCTCTCCTCTCCTTATTAGCTTCTGTCACCACCCCTCTCCCCTCCTGATTAGCTTCTGTCACCACCCCTCTCCTCTCCTTATTAGCTTGTCACCACCCCTCTCCCCTCCTTATTAGCTTCTGTCACCACCCCTCTCTTCTCCTTATTGGCTTCTGTCACCACCCCTCTCTGCTCCTCTCCTTATTAGCTTCTGTCACCACCCCTCTCCTCTTCTCTCCTTATTAGCTTCTGTCTCCACCCCTCTCTTCTCCTCTCCATATTAGCTTCTGTCACCACCCCTCTCCTCTCCTTATTAGCTTCTGTCACCACCCCTCTCCTCTCCTTATTAGCTTCTGTCACCACCACTCTCCTCTCCTTATTAGCTTCTGTCACCACCCCTCTCCTCTCCTTATTAGCTTCTGTCACCACCCCTCTCCTCTCCTTATTAGCTTCTGTCACCACCCCTCTCCTCTCCTTATTAGCTTCTGTCACCACCAGTCTCCTTATTAGCTTCTGTCACCACCGCTCTCCTCTCCTTATTAGCTTGTCACCACCCCTCTCCTCTCCTTATTAGCTTCTGTCACCACCCCTCTCCTCTCCTTATTAGCTTCTGTCACCACCCCTCTCCTCTCCTCTCCTTATTAGCTTCTGTCACCACCCGTCTCCTTATTAGCTTCTGTCACCACCTGTCTCCTTATTAGCTTCGGTCACCACCCCTCTCCTCTCCTTATTAGCTTCTGTCACCACCCCTCTCCCCTCCTGATTAGCTTCTGTCACCACCCCTCTCCTCTCCTTATTAGCTTCTGTCACCACCCCTCTCCTCTCCTTATTAGCTTCTGTCACCACCCCTCTCCTCTTCTTATTAGCTTCTGTCACCACCAGTCTCCTTATTAGCTTCTGTCACCACCCGTCTCCTTATTAGCTTCTGTCACCACCCCTCTCCTACCCTAATTAGCTTCTGTCACCACCCCTCTCCACTCCTTATTAGCTTCTGTCACCACCCCTCTCCTCTCCTTATTAGCTTGTCACCACCCTTCTCCTCTCCTTATTAGCTTCTGTCACCACCTCTCTCCTCTCCTTATTAGCTTCTGTCACCACCCTTCTCCTCTCCTTATTAGCTTGTCACCATCCCCCTCCTCTCCTCTCCTTATTAGCTTCTGTCACCACCCGTCTCCTTATTAGCTTCTGTCACCACCCGTCTCCTTATTAGCTTCTGTCACCACCCCTCTCCTTCCCTAATAAGCTTCTGTCACCACCCCTCTCCTCTACTTATTAGCTTCTGTCACCACCCCTCTCCTTATTGGCTTCTGTCACCAACCCTCTCCTTTCTTATTAGCTTATGTCACCATCCCTCTCCTCTCCTTATGGGCTTGTGTCACCACCCCTCTCATCTCCTTATTAGATTCTGTCACCACCCCTCTCCTTTCCTCATTGGCTTCTGTCACCACCCCTCTCCTCTCCTTTTTAGCTTCTGTCACCACCCCTCTCCCCTCCTGATTAGCTTCTGTCACCACCCCTCTCCTCTCCTTATTAGCTTGTCACCACCCCTCTCCCCTCCTTATTAGCTTCTGTCACCACCCCTCTCCGCTCCTCTCCTTATTAGCTTCTGTCACCACCCCTCTCCTCTCCTTATTAGCTTCTGTCACCACCCCTCTCCTCTCCTTATTAGCTTGTCACCACCCCTCTCCTCTCCTTATTAGCTTCTGTCACCACCTCTCTCCTCTCCTTATTAGCTTCTGTCACCATCCCTCTCCTCTCCTTATTAGCTTGTCACCATCCCCCTCCTCTCCTCTCCTTATTAGCTTCTGTCACCACCCGTCTCCTTATTAGCTTCTGTCACCACCCGTCTCCTTATTAGCTTCTGTCACCACCCCTCTCCTACCCTAATAAGCTTCTGTCACCACCCCTCTCCTCTACTTATTAGCTTCTGTCACCACCACTCTCCTTATTGGCTTCTGTCACCAACCCTCTCCTTTCTTATTAGCTTATGTCACCTTCCCTCTCCTCTCCTTATGGGCTTGTGTCACCACCGCTCTCATCTCCTTATTAGATTCTGTCACCACCCCTCTCCTTTCCTCATTGGCTTCTGTCACCACCCCTCTCCTCTCCTTGTTAGTTGCTGTAACTACCCCTCTCCTCTCCTTATTAGCTTCTGTCACCACCCCTCTCTTCTCCTCTCCTTACTAGCTTCTGTCACCACCCCTCTCCTCTACTTATTAGCTTCTGTCACCACCACTCTCCTCTCCTTATTTTCTTCTGTCACCACCCCTCTCCTCTCCTTATTAGCTTTTGTCATCACCCCTCTCCTCTTCTCTCCTTATTAGCTTCTGTCACAACCCCTCTCCTCTTCTCTCCTTATTACCTTCTGACACCACCCCTCTCCTCTCATTATTAGCTTCTGTCACCACCCCTCTCCTCTCCTTATTAGCTTCTGTCATCACCCCTCTCTCCTTATTAGCTTCTGTCACCACCTGTCTCCTCTCCTCTCCTTATTAGCTTCTGTCACCACCCCTCTCCTCTTCTCTCATTAGCTTCTGTTACCTCCCCTCTCCTCTTCTCTCCTTATTAGCTTCTGTCACCACCCCTCTCCTCTCCTTATTAGCTTCTGTCACCACCCCTCTCCTCTCCTTATTAGCTTCTGTCACCACCCCTCTCCTCTCCTTATTAGCTTCTGTCACCACCCCTCTCCTCTCCTTATTAGCTTCTGTCACCACCCCTCTCCTCTCCTTATTAGCTTCTGTCACACCCCTCTCCTCTCCTCATTAGCTTCTGTCACCACCCCTCTCTTCTCCTTATTTGCTTCTGTCACCACCCCTCTCCTCTTCTCTCCTTATTAGCTTCTGTCACCACCCCTCTCTTCTCCTCTCCTTATTGGCTTCTGTCACCACCCCTCTCCTCTCCTGATTAGCTTCTGTCACCACCCCTCTCCTTATTAGCTTCTGTCATCACCCCTCTCCTCTCCTTATTAGGTTCTGTCACCACCCCTCTCCTCATTACCTTCTGTCACCACCCCTCTCCTCTCCTTATTAGCTTCTGTCACCACCCCTTTCCTCTTCTCTCCTCATTAGCTTCTGTCACCACCCCTCTCCTCTCCTTATTAGCTTCTGTCACCACCCCTATCCTCTCCTTATTAGCTTCTATCACCACCCCTCTCCCCTCCTTATTAGCTTCTGTCACCACCCCTCTCTTCTCCTTATTAGCTTTTGTCACCACCCCTCTCTTCAACTCTCCTTATTGGCTTCTGTCACCACCCCTCTCCACTCCTTATTAGCTTCTGTCACCACCCCTCTCCACTCCTTATTAGCTTCTGTCACCACCCCTCTCCTCTCCTTATTAGCTTCTGTCACCACCCTTCTCCTCTCCTTATTAGCCTGTCACCACCCCTCTCCTCTCCTTATTAGCTTGTCACCACCCCTCTCCTCTCCTTATTAGCTTCTGTCACCACCCCACTCCTCTCCTTATTAGCTTCTGTCACCACCCCTCTCCTCTCCTTATTAGCTTCTGTCACCACCCCTCTCCTCTCCTCTCCATATTAGCTTCTGTCACCACCCGTCTCCTTATTAGCTTCTGTCACCACCCGTCTCCTTATTAGCTTCGGTCACCACCCCTCTCCTACACTAATTAGCTTCTGTCACCACCCCTCTCCTCTACTTATTGGCTTCTGTCACCACCCCTCTCCTTATTGGCTTCTGTCACCAACCCTCTCTTTTCTTATTAGCTTATGTTACCATCCCTCTCCTCTCCTTATGGGCTTGTGTCACCACCCCTCTCATCTCCTTATTAGATTCTGTCACCACCCCTCTCCTTTCATCATTGGCTTCTGTCACCACCCCTCTCCTCTCCTTGTTAGATGCTGTAACCACCCCTCTCCTCTCCTTATTAGCTTCTGTCACCACCCCTCTCTTCTCCTCTCCTTACTAGCTTTTGTCACCACCCCTCTCCTCTACTTATTAGCTTCTGTCACCACCACTCTCCTCTCCTTATTAGCTTCTGTCACCACCCCTCTCCTCTTCTCTCCTTATTAGCTTCTGTCACCACCCCTCTCCTCTTCTCTCCTTATTACCTTCTGACACCACCCCTCTCCTCTCATTATTAGCTTCTGTCACCACCCCTCTCCTCTCCTTATTAGCTTCTGTCATCACCCCTCTCCTCTCCTTATTAGCTTCTGTCACCACCTGTCTCCTCTCCTCTCCTTATTAGCTTCTGTCACCACCCCTCTCCTCTTCTCTCAATAGCTTCTGTTACCTCCCCTCTCCTCTTCTCTCCTTATTAGCTTCTGTCACCACCCCTCTCCTCTCCTTATTATCTTCTGTCACCACCCCTCTCCTCTCCTTATTAGCTTCTGTCACCACCCCTCTCCTCTCCTTATTAGCTTCTGTCACCACCCCTCTCCTCTCCTTATTAGCTTCTGTCACACCCCTCTCCTCTCCTCATTAGCTTCTGTCACCACCCCTCTCTTCTCCTTATTTGCTTCTGTCACCACCCCTCTCCTCTTCTCTCCTTATTAGCTTCTGTCACCACCCCTCTCTTCTCCTCTCCTTATTGGCTTATGTCACCACCCCTCTCCTCTCCTGATTAGCTTCTGTCACCACCCCTCTCCTTATTAGCTTCTGTCATCACCCCTCTCCTCTCCTTATTAGCTTCTGTCACCACCCCTCTCCACTCCTTATTAGCTTCTGTCACCACCCCTCTCCTCTCCTTATTAGCTTCTGTCACCACCCTTCTCCTCTCCTTATTAGCCTGTCACCACCCCTCTCCTCTCCTTATTAGCTTGTCACCACCCCTCTCCTCTCCTTATTAGCTTGTCACCACCCCTCTCCTCTCCTTATTAGCTTCTGTCACCACCCCACTCCTCTCCTTATTAGCTTCTGTCACCACCCCTCTCCTCTCCTTATTAGCTTCTGTCACCACCCCTCTCCTCTCCTCTCCTTATTAGCTTCTGTCACCACCCGTCTCCTTATTAGCTTCTGTCACCACCCGTCTCCTTATTAGCTTCTGTCACCACCCCTCTCCTACCCTAATTAGCTTCTGTTACCACCCCTATCCTCTACTTATTGGCTTCTGTCACCACCCCTCTCCTTATTGGCTTCTGTCACCAACCCTCTCCTTTCTTATTAGCTTATGTCACCATCCCTCTCCTCTCCTTATGGGCTTGTGTCACCACCCCTCTCATCTCCTTATTAGATTCTGTCACCACCCCTCTCCTTTCCTCATTGGCTTCTGTCACCACCCCTCTCCTCTCCTTGTTAGTTGCTGTCACCACCCCTCTCCTCTCCTTATTAGCTTCTGTCACCACCCCTCTCTTCTCCTCTCCTTACTAGCTTCTGTCACCACCCCTCTCCTCTCCTTATTAGCTTCTGTCACCACCCATCTACTTATTAGCTTCTGTCACCACCCGTCTCCTTATTAGCTTCTGTCACCACCCCTCTCCTCTCCTTATTAGCTTCTGTCACCACCCCTCTCCTCTCCTTATTAGCTTCTGTCACCACCCGTCTCCTTATTAGCTTCTGTCACCACCCCTCTCCTCTCCTTATTAGCTTGTCACCACCCCTCTCCTCTCCTTATTAGCTTCTGTCACCACCCCTCTCCTCTCCTTATTAGCTTCTGTCACCACCCCTCTCCTCTCCTTATTAGCTTCTGTCACAACCCCTCTCCTCTCCTCTCCTTATTAGTTTCAGTCACCACGCGTCTCCTTATTAGCTTCTGTCACCTCCCATCTCCTTATTAGCTTCTGTCACCACCCCTCTCCTACCCTAATTAGCTTCTGTCACCACCCCTCTCCTCTACTTATTAGCTTCTGTCACCACCCCTTTACTTATTGGCTTCTGTCACAAACCCTCTCCTTTCTTATTAGCTTATGTCACCATCCCTCTCCTCTCCTTATGGGCTTGTGTCACCACCCCTCTCATCTCCGTATTAGATTCTGTCACCACCCCTCTCCTTTCATCATTGGCTTCTGTCACCACCCCTCTCCTCTCCTTGTTAGTTGCTGTAACCACCCATCTCCTCTCCTTATTAGCTTCTGTCACCACCCCTCTTCTCCTCTCCTTACTAGCTTCTGTCACCACCCCTCTCCTCTACTTATTAGCTTCTGTCACCACCCCTCTCCTCTCCTTATTAGCTTTTGTCATCACCCCTCTCCTCTTCTCTCCTTATTAGCTTCTGTCACCACCCCTCTCCTCTTCTCTCTATGTTACCTTCTGACACCACCCCTCTCCTCTCATTATTAGCTTCTGTCACCACCCCTCTCCTCTCCTTTTTAGCTTCTGTCATCACCTCTCTCCTCTCCTTATTAGCTTCTGTCACCACCTGTCTCCTCTCCTCTCCTTATTAGCTTCTGTCACCACCCCTCTCCTCTTCTCTCATTAGCTTCTGTTACCTCCCCTCTCCTCTTCTCTCCTTATTAGCTTCTGTCACCACCCCTCTCCTCTCCTTATTAGCTTCTGTCACCACCCCTCTCATCTCCTTATTAGCTTCTGTCACCACCCCTCTCCTCTCCTTATTAGCTTCTGTCACCACCCCTCTCCTCTCCTTATTAGCTTTTGTCACACCCCTCTCCTCTCCTCATTAGCTTCTGTCACCACCCCTCTCTTCTCCTTATTAGCTTCTGTCACCACCCCTCTCCTCTTCTCTCCTTATTAGCTTTTGTCACCACCCCTCTCTTCTCCTCTCCTTATTGGCTTCTGTCACCACCCCTCTCCTCTCCTGATTAGCTTCTGTCACCACCCCTCTCCTTATTAGCTTCTGTCATCACCCCTCTCCTCTTCTCTCATTAGCTTCTGTTACCTCCCCTCTCCTCTCCTCATTAGCTTCTGTCACCACCCCTCTCTTCTCCTTATTAGCTTCTGTCACCACCCCTCTCCTCTTCTCTCCTTATTAGCTTCTGTCACCACCCCTCTCTTCTCCTCACCTTATTGGCTTCTGTCACCACCCCTCTCCTCTCCTTATTAGGTTCTGTCACCACCCCTCTCCTCATTAGCTTCTGTCACCACCCCTCTCCTCTCCTTATTAGCTTCTGTCACCACCCATTTCCTCTTCTCTCCTCATTAGCTTCTGTCACCACCCCTCTCCTCTCCTTATTAGCTTCTGTCACCACCTCTCTCCTCTCCTTATTAGCTTCTGTCACCACCCCTCTCCCCTCCTTATTAGCTTCTGTCACCACCCCTCTCTTCTCCTTATTAGCTTTTGTCACCACCCCTCTCTTCAACCCTCCTTATTGGCTTCTGTCACCACCCCTCTCCACTCCTTATTAGCTTCTGTCATCACCCCTCTCCACTCCTTATTAGCTTCTGTCACCACCCCTCTCCTCTCCTTATTAGCTTCTGTCACCACCCTTCTCCTCTCCTTATTAGCCTGTCACCACCCCTCTCCTCTCCTTATTATCTTGTCACCACCCCTCTCCTCTCCTTATTAGCTTCTGTCACCACCCCTCTCCTCTCCTTATTAGCTTCTGTCACCACCCCTCTCTTCTCCTCTCCTTACTAGCTTCTGTCACCACCCCTCTCCTCTACTTATTAGCTTCTGTCACCACCACTCTCCTCTCCTTATTAGATCTGTCACCACCCCTCTCCTCTTCTCTCCTTATTAGCTTCTGTCACCACCCCTTTCCTCTTCTCTCCTTATTACCTTCTGACACCACCCCTCTCCTCTCATTATTAGCTTTTGTCACCACCCCTCTCCTCTCCTTATTAGGTTCTGTCATCACCCCTCTCCTCTCCTTATTAGCTTCTGTCACCACATGTCTCCTCTCCTCTCCTTATTAGCTTCTGTCACCACCCCTCTCCTCTTCTCTCATTAGCTTCTGTTACCTCCCCTCTCCTCTTCTCTCCTTATTAGCTTCTGTCACCACCCCTCTCCTCTCCTTATTATCTTCTGTCACCACCCCTCTCCTCTCCTTATTAGCTTCTGTCACCACCCCTCTCCTCTCCTTATTAGCTTCTGTCACCACCCCTCTCCTCTCCTTATTAGCTTCTGTCACACCCCTCTCCTCTCCTCATTAGCTTCTGTCACCACCCCTCTCTTCTCCTTATTTGCTTCTGTCACCACCCCTCTCCTCTTCTCTCCTTATTAGCTTCTGTCACCACCCCTCTCTTCTCCTCTCCTTATTGGCTTATGTCACCACCCCTCTCCTCTCCTGATTAGCTTCTGTCACCACCCCTCTCCTTATTAGCTTCTGTCATCACCCCTCTCCTCTCCTTATTAGCTTCTGTCACCATCTGTCTCCTCTCCTCTCCTTATAAGCTTCTGTCACCACCCCTCTCCTCTTCTCTCATTAGCTTCTGTTACCTCCCCTCTCCTCTTCTCTCCTTATTAGCTTCTGTCACCACCCCTCTCCTCTCCTTATTAGCTTCTGTCACCACCCCTCTCCACTCCTTATTAGCTTCTGTCACCACCCCTCTCCTCTCCTTATTAGCTTCTGTCACCACCCTTCTCCTCTCCTTATTAGCCTGTCACCACCCCTCTCCTCTCCTTATTAGCTTGTCACCACCCCTCTCCTCTCCTTATTAGCTTGTCACCACCCCTCTCCTCTCCTTATTAGCTTCTGTCACCACCCCACTCCTCTCCTTATTAGCTTCTGTCACCACCCCTCTCCTCTCCTTATTAGCTTCTGTCACCACCCCTCTCCTCTCCTCTCCTTATTAGCTTCTGTCACCACCCGTCTCCTTATTAGCTTCTGTCACCACCCGTCTCCTTATTAGCTTCTGTCACCACCCCTCTCCTACCCTAATTAGCTTCTGTTACCACCCCTCTCCTCTACTTATTGGCTTCTGTCACCACCCCTCTCCTTATTGGCTTCTGTCACCAACCCTCTCCTTTCTTATTAGCTTATGTAACCATCCCTCTCCTCTCCTTATGGGCTTGTGTCACCACCCCTCTCATCTCCTTATTAGATTCTGTCACCACCCCTCTCCTTTCATTATTAGCTTATGTCACCACCCCTCTCCTCTCCTTATTAGCTTCTGTCATCACCCCTCTCCTCTCCTTATTAGCTTCTGTCACCATCTGTCTCCTCTCCTCTCCTTATAAGCTTCTGTCACCACCCCTCTCCTCTTCTCTCATTAGCTTCTGTTACCTCCCCTCTCCTCTTCTCTCCTTATTAGCTTCTGTCACCACCCCTCTCCTCTCCTTATTAGCTTCTGTCACCACCCCTCTCCTCTCCTTATTAGCTTCTGTCACCACCCCTCTCCTCTCCTTATTAGCTTCTGTCACCACCCCTCTCCTCTCCTTATTAGCTTCTGTCACCACCCCTCTCCTCTCCTTATTAGCTTCTGTCACACCCCTATCCTCTCCTCATTAGCTTCTGTCACCACCCCTCTCTTCTCCTTATTAGCTTCTGTCACCACCCCTCTCCTCTTCTCTCCTTATTAGCTTCTGTCACCACCCTTCTCTTCTCCTCTCCTTATTGGCTTCTGTCATCACCCCTCTCCTCTCCTGATTAGCTTCTGTCACCACCCCTCTCCTTATTAGCTTCTGTCATCACCCCTCTCCTCTCCTTATTAGGTTCTGTCACCACCCCTCTCCTCATTAGCTTCTGTCACCACCCCTCTCCTCTCCTTATTAGCTTCTGTCACCACCCCTTTCCTCTTCTCTCCTCATTAGCTTCTGTCACCACCCCTCTCCTCTCCTTATTAGCTTCTGTCACCACCCCTCTCCTTATTAGCTTCTGTCACCACCCCTTTCCCCTCCTTATTAGCTTCTGTCACCACCCCTCTCTTCTCCTTATTAGCTTTTGTCACCACCCCTCTCTTCAACTCTCCTTATTGGCTTCTGTCACCACCCCTCTCCACTCCTTATTAGCTTCTGTCACCACCCCTCTCCACTCCTTATTAGCTTCTGTCACCACCCCTCTCCTCTCCTTATTAGCTTCTGTCACCACCCCTCTGCTCTCCTTATTAGCTTCTGTCACCACCCTTCTCCTCTCCTTATTAGCCTGTCACCACCCCTCTCCTCTCCTTATTAGCTTGTCACCACCCCTCTCCTCTCCTTATTAGCTTCTGTCACCACCCCTCTCTTCTCCTCTCCTTATTGGCTTCTGTCACCACCCCTCTCCTCTCCTGATTAGCTTCTGTCACCACCCCTCTCCTCATTAGCTTCTGTCACCACCTCTCTCCTCTCCTTATTAGCTTCTGTCACCACCCCTCTCCTCTCCTTATTAGCTTCTGTCACCACCCCTCTCCTCTCCATATTAGCTTCTGTCACCGCAACTCTCCTCACCTTATTAGCTTCTGTCACCACCCCTCTCCTCTCCTTATTAGCTTCTGTCACCACCACTCTCCTCTCCTTATTAGCTTCTGTCACCACCCCTCTCCTCTCCTTATTAGCTTCTGTCACCACCCCTCTCCTCTCCTTATTAGCTTCTGTCACCACCCCTCTCCTCTCCATATTAGCTTCTGTCACCGCAACTCTCCTCACCTTATTAGCTTCTGTCACCACCCCTCTCCTCTCCTTATTAGCTTCTGTCACCACCACTCTCCTCTCCTTATTAGCTTCTGTCACCACCCCTCTCCTCTCCTTATTAGCTTCTGTCACCACCCCTCTCCTCTCCTTATTAGCTTCTGTCACCACCCGTCTCCTTATTAGCTTCTGTCACCACCCCTCTCCTCTCCTTATTAGCTTGTCACCACCCCTCTCCTCTCCTTATTAGCTTCTGTCACCACCCCTCTCCTCTCCTTATTAGCTTCTGTTACCACCCCTCTCCTCTCCTTATTAGCTTCTGTCACCACCCGTCTCCTTATTAGCTTCTGTCACCACCCGTCTCCTTATTAGCTTCTGTCACCACCCCTCTCCTCTCCTTATTAGCTTCTGTCACCACCCCTCTCCCCTCCTGATTAGCTTCTGTCACCACCCCTCTCCTCTCCTTATTAGCTTCTGTCACCACCCCTCTCCTCTCTTCTCCTTATTGGCTTCTGTCACCACCCCTCTCCGCTCCTCTCCTTATTAGCTTCTGTCACCACCCCTCTCTTCTCCTTATTAGCTTCTGTCACCACCCCTCTCTTCTCCTTATTAGCTTCTGTCACCACCCCTCTCCTCTCCTTATTAGCTTCTGTCACCACCCCTCTCCTCTCCTTATTAGCTTCTGTCACCACCCCTCTCCTCTCCTTATTAGCTTCTGTCACCACCCCTCTCCTCTCCTTATTAGCTTCTGTCACCACCCGTCTCCTTATTAGCTTCTGTCACCACCCGTCTCCTTATTAGCTTGTCACAACCCCTCTCCTCTCCTTATTAGCTTCTGTCACCACCCCTCTCCTTACTAGCTTCTGTCATCACCCCTCTCCTTATTAGCTTCTGTCACCATCCCTCTCCTCTCTTCTTTTTGTCCTTCTCTCCTCATGCATTCATTGTGTTTCAATGGAAATAAAAGTGACACATCTGAAGTAAAATCCTAAACTTCAATTATAAGGTATGAGTTTAAAAAAAGTCACTGCTCTGCTATATAAAGTAATGGAGATATTCCCAGGCATGACCATACAGTGTTATTTGAAAAATCTTTTAAAAAATATTAGGAAACCTGATATAATAATAATGGTGGTAGACAGAACATGATTAGTAGTACTCACATTAATATAGGTGCAATGTATATATGAGAAGTAGTATCATAGCTGGGAATGGAGCTTCCCATAGGTATTCCCACTCCAGTGATAGCTGCTTGGGGCAGTAATTGCAGTTATAAGCTGTGCAGCCTGTGATATCTCACTCTAGCAAATGTATTCTGTCAATTTAAGTTAAATGATCAGAATATATAATACAATCAACTCTATTGACTACTATCAAGGATTTAAAGGAGGTAAAAGTGAGATGCTAAGTGTTATACATAAATAAAGCAGTGCCAAAGGAGCTACCTGTTAATGTCAGACAGTGCCTCACCGGAGCATTCTGTTCCCCCAATGGGGCCTCAACGCCCAGCGTGATACTGTCACTGTTTGATGTTTTTCTCTTCACTTTAGTATTCAAAACGCAGGCTGGCCATACCCCACTGGCACAGTTCAGTACAGGGAGGGGGGGTGCCGCGCTATGACATGCACTTTCTTCAGGCGCCATGGTTCCACGCTTCTCTTCTGCATTTATGCAAAGTCTAATCTAAGTTTTAGCTATGTTTAATACACAATGATGTATTTTTAGTGATGCGCAGAAAAGGGCCATGACAGTTGATGACAGCCAGAATCCGCACATAGTCCAGCCAATCAGCATAGTAGGGCGGAGAAGCTGATTTTCTACTCCCCACCCCCACCCCCCTTCCTCCACTCACTGGATACTGTACACTTTTCGGGCGGAGAGTGATTTCCTGCTCTATCCCCACTCGACTGACTGAATCAGATGTGGTGTCATCCGCCAGCAGCCATCCGCTCCTGGTTTCCATCAGGAGCTGCACCGCGGAGGCAGGCAAGCTGCAGCAGCCAACTCTAGCAAATTTACAGTGGGTAAGTAAGAGAAGAGGCGAGGTGGGTTTATGTGTAATAAAAACCTCTGGGAGTGTGGGCTTTAGGTTGGAATAGATGCATACACCAAGTGTCTATATGCCATATGGCAGGACTGAGCAGCTCTGAATTTTGCAATTTAATTTCTTTTCCTTAAAATGTTGCCTCTTATTCAAATTGCAGACACAGCATAACACCAACTCACAGTGTACTAGAGATGCTGGGATGCAACTTTAACTGCACAGGAATTCGTTTTAAACATGTACAAAGTACAGTAGCAGATAAAGCACAACAGAAAAAGCTGCGGCATCATAGCACATCGTATAGAGACAGACAGTTACATAAATGTCGCACATCAAACAGGACAGTGCAGTCTAGCAGAGCAGCGTTATCGCTTCCAGTTGTTTTATTTATGTGAATAACACAGTTCGTGAGTAAGAGAATCCCATGGCCCTGACGTGCCAGGAGGGTCTTTTTGTTGTTTGTTATTATTATTATTATTAGAAGAACTTTAATAAAAGAAGAAAGAAGGCACAAACTGTTGGCCAATAGAACCAGAGCGCCTTAAAATAATTCCACAAAGACAGAGGTTCCCAAACGCGGTTCTCAAGACATCTTAACAGTTCAGGTTTTAGAGATATCCATGGCTGGGCACAGGTGACTTCATTAGTACCTCAATTTGATTTAACCACCTGTGCTCAACCATGGATATCTCTAAAACCTGACCTGTTAAGGTGTCTTGAGAACCACGTTTGAGAGCCTCTGCATGAAGAGAAGAATCAAATAGAAACATAGGATGGGAGAATGAGTTTGAATCTCTGACTTGAACTCTGGTCTAGGAATAGATAATACATGACATGACTGGAGGTTACATGGAGGTGTAGGAGCAAAACTTGGATGAGCCGTTGTGATTTAATGATAGTGGATGAGAGAAAACAAGATGGAGTGAAGTTATGAATGAAAGAACTAATGCTTTGGGGAAGGAGGTAATGTGTCAAAGTTTTTGATGCTGAAAATTAAAAAATGTCTAAAGGTAACAGAGTGCACCGATGGGTTAAAGAATGGTAAAGTTCATAGACTAGATAAAACAACTGAGCAGATGGATAATATAAAGAAAAACACTGGAATGAATGAATTAAATACCTGCAGTGACACTGACTACTACAGTAGTTGAGGCTAAGGGGTCTATTTACTAAGCAGTGTTAGGAGACAGAGTGAAAAGTGATAAGAAAGTGATAAGGTGCCAGCCAATCAGCTCCTAACTGACATCACTCAGGCTGTGTTTGAAAAATGAAAGTTGGGAGCTGATTGGCTGGCACCTTATCACTTTTCACTCTGTCTCCTAACACTACTTAGTAAATAGACCCCTTAAAGAGGGGAAGAATTTGCTTGTACTGTACGATATCTGAAACTGAATTGAAGTGTGAAAAATAGAAGGTGAAAGTTCAAGGACACAGGTACAAAGCCAATGGGGGAAATGTATCAAACCTTCTAAAGAATGGAGAAGTGGACAAGTGAAGAAGTTGCCCATAGCAACTAATCAGCTTTGACCTATCATTTTATAGACTGTACTTGATATATGCTATCTAGAAGCTGACTGGTTACTATGTGTAATTCTTCCACTCTAGAGAAATTTTCATACATTTCCCCCTAAGGGCTCTATTTAAGATCCAGCCATAACCCCTTTAGCACTTGCTCTAGGGGTTATGAGCTCTGTTCTGTATTTAGAAAACTATTTGTGACTCTACTGCTTACAATACATCATCTATAGATGGTGCTAGCAGTATGGTCCGACTCAGCAAAGTTCCCCCCTGCTGGCTAAAAGAGTAATACGCATGCACAGATGGCCGTTGCACATGCACATTACTCAGCAGCCTGTCACCAGCAGCAGTATGCTGCTGTCAACACGGGGTACGATGCCACCATGGAGGTGTAAACCCTGGGACCTCAGCAGAGAGGTAAATTATGTTTAATATCGGCAACATATTTGGTAATATAATTGTGATACTATCCAAATTATGCCACAGGTAATTAGCATAGTTATTAAATTGAGCCCTAAGTGAGGTAATAGAAGGATAAAATTAAGGGAAAACTGAACTGATGAATATGTCCTTTCGTGGGTTAATAGTGTAAAAGTAATGGAAAATGAAAAAGGAAAATAAATGACACAGGGCTCCATAGTATTAACAAGTTTTCAGTGCAGTGATATTTTACGTTTCTGCTTGATGAGTTTTTTTTTTTCAACTTGTATGTATTAATGATGCAGTCAGGTCCGGCGACAGAGGGGGACTAAGGGGACACCAGTACCGGGCCCCAAGGTCCAAACGGGACCCATAGCCACCATCGCCCAGCCCCAGCTCCCTTTAGCCTGGCCTGGGCAGCGCTGGGCTCTTATATGTGGCTCAGCTGTGGCCCGGGCCGAGCATGACCTTTACAGCTGACTGCAACACAGCGGCGTGACGTCATGTCATGTCTACGCACGTCTTCCCTGCCCGGGCAGATGTGGATGGATCCCCAGCCTACCATCACGAATTAGGGCTGTGGCCGGAAGGGGCAGAGGAAGGTGAAGGGGGCTGGGGGCAGAAGGTGATAGGGGCTGCGGACTGAGGATGGAGTCTGGGGACAGAGAAAGGTGATGGGGGGCTTCTGGGCTGAAGATGGAGATGAGAGACTGAGGACTGATGATGGCTGGCTGCAGACACCATCCACAGCACTGACATCAAGAAGACCTTGCAAGAGACGTCAGACAAGAACAACAGCCTGCATCATCAGTGACAGAGAGACGGTGTGGTAAGTTATAGTGTATTAATACTTTATTTAAAGCCTGGCATATCTTTTAGTTAACATATCATGCTTCACATATCACACATGCAGGGGAGGGATTTGCGGGATCAGGGATGGTGGCGAGAAGGTGGGGCGCCCTGAGACATTAGTGTACCTGGCCCCTGAGATTTCTGTTGCTGGCCCTGGACGCTGTCGCCGGCGAGCAGTTTTTCTTACACAAGCAGTGCTGGCAAATTAACTTTCCCCCCCCCTGAAATCAGCGCAAGCGTTGTCTATCTTCCTGGTTGGCTCCACCCTCTAGGGTCTCTGCCGGGCAGCAACCTTCCCTGTATTGCTGCTGCCGCTGCCTCACTCGGAAGGAATGGCTGGGTTGCTGCGAGAGAGGGAGGACAGCTTATGTGGAGGGGGGGGTGTGCTGGCTACTGTAGCAGGAGCCGATGCCTTGAAAAAGCAGCCAGGCGAAACGCGCGTTGGCATTCCTTCTCATATGCCGACTGGCTAGATATCACTGTTAATATTAATGTTTTGATGTCATATATGATTGCGGGATTACCAAATACGCATTATTCCCGCATAGATATATGTCTATGTGATTTATAGAACGGAGCCGAGCACTATCATATGGAGCTAGTTAGCCCAAACACAACAGCAACACTGTGGTGTGAATAAGACTACTGCTAAACATTCATGTGAAACGTTACTCTAGTAGCTAAATTGAGATTGTTACTCTTTAATAGTCACATTGACAATTTATCTCAATATAATTTGTTACATTTCAGCTGCTGCTGATACACATTTCTCTCTATAATCATATCACTGATAGGAATAATGGACATAGGATATAATTGTGTATGGATTTAATAATCTAACAGTGACATTGGGAGAATAACATCAATCCTACTGTATAAGATTATGATGACATACAGCCAGCGGCATATATGAATTTCTTTTAAAATACACTCAATTTCATACTTTCATGCACATCTTTCTATTCTGTTGAATGATAAATTCATTTTAATATATTTTGCCAGTTGTGATAACCCTTATATGTTCATATTTTAATTGATTGAATAGATTAATAATTTTTTATTAAAAAAGAACAGACCAATATATACTGACAATATAGTGCACTGCAACAATAGCTCTACTTTCTCTTTTTCTTCTTTTGATACTGTAGCAGGAGGATAGAAGGGAGAGAGGAGAATGCCAGCTGATGCGGGAGTGGGGCGCCATCTGCTGCAGGAAGATGGAAGAGTTGGAGACTGTCAGCTTCCGTGCACTTTGCTGGGGAGGGGGGGGGGGGAGGGCAGGGCTGTAACTAGGGTAGTGTGACCAGTGCCATGGCACAGGGCACCGCAGGTGGCGCTGTTTGGGCCTTTCAATTTTCCTGTTTATTATCATTCTCACTTGTAGCTTCCTCTTTTTTTATCCCCAGCATCTCCTGGCCTCTCCTATCTCTAGCCTGGTCCTTCCCCATGAGGCATGGGCCCTTTTTCAGGAGCAATATCTACTGTCCCTATTTAAAAAATGGGGGAAGAGGGCGCCAATTCTCTCTCTGGCACAGGGCACCAGAAAGTCTAGTTACGGCTCTGGGTGAGGGGCACCACCTGGTGCAGGAGGAAGAGAGGAAGGGGGGTTCTGTTGGGACCTAGTGCTCGTCATTGCTAGATAACAGCTAGTGCACCCTGGAGAGTTTCATTTACACCAATAAACAGTAAGTTCAAAATAGTGCTCATTGAGAATTACACACAGTAGTCATTTTCAATGGTTATCTGAAGGGAAATAGCACTGCTATATCACTACAGACAACACAATGCACACATAAATAATACATACCAGGAACTTCTATTTTATATATACTAGTTTACACACATAAAACTTGTTAATAAATGGAGCCCAGACAGATGTACTAAGCCTTGAAGAGTGATAAAGTTGGAGAGTGATTCTGTAAACTGACAGTTAGGAGCTGATTGGTTGGTACTTTATCTCTCTCCAAGGCTTAGTGCATCTCCCCATAGCAACACAGCATGGTAAATGATATTGCTGAGAGCAGGGGAAGGGTTAAAATAATTACGCATAACCAGCCAGAGAAAGTGCTTGAGTCTGCCATTACCTAAGCGCATTGGCGTATCTATAATGGGTGCAGGGTGTGTGGTGCACACAGCCTCTGGGTCCAGGAGGGCCCACACATTGAGACTGCGGAGAGATAAGCATAACTAAGAGTGGAAAATGGCGGGGACCACTGAGTCTGCACACAGGACCTCTCCTCTCTTAAAATGTCACTGCCTAAGTGCAATGAGCATACACAATAACAGATCACAGTTTTCAACTGTACTGATCTTGTACCAGTTGCAAGTTAGATCGATTTGAAGGTTATGGAAATTTATGAATACAGTATTTTGGAATTACACTTGCAAATGAAGACACTGAGGGGCTGATTCTTATTAACGTAAGGTAACTTTTTACTCGAACAAACCATGTTGCAATGCAAGGGGGTGCAAATATTTATTTACATTTTTTTTTGCATGCAGGGTAACTACTGGCTACTTTTACATGTAGCCCACAAATGCTGGCCAGCTTTATTTGCACACTGCATTTTAGCTTAAAGTTTGGACACACCTCTCTGAAATCTAATGCTGGGTGCACACTACGTGATGTCACTCAATCAGCTGACGAACGACATATCGCATAGTGCTAATGTATATGTGTACAGACAATATATCTGAACAACACCATTCACAGACATATCGCATCAGCCCTGCAGCACAGACAATGCAGATATATATCAGCACGTCTGGCTGTGTGTAAGTGCGACTCGCCGACAGTACAGTACACTTGCTGCAGGGACCCGCCGACACTGACTTCTCAACTGGCGGGCAAATTCAAATGCCGGCACAGTTGTGATGTCAGCACAGACACATTGAGTGGCAGATAAATAAACAGCAAGTCGGGCGCTCTCCACTAAGTTACAATCAAAGTTTCTTAGTTAATGTCCCATGTGGAACGTCTTGTTCGTTCATAAGTAAAAATTCCAAGTGTCATCCATCGATGTAAGTATAAGGACCGCCAGGGTCTTTGTCAAGGTGTGGCGGTCGAAACGCATTGGTGAAAGGAGGGAGCAGCTATACCAGAGGGGAACATCATGGAGGAATATCTGCACCTGCTTGTGCTGGAATAGGTTTTTAGTCCGGATTCTAATCTGTTATATCACACGCATGCTGGTGTACTGATTACACCTTTACCTCTGGTACGCATTTGCATTCCCACTAATCGTGGCGATTATTATTTTTACATATTTATTTTTACATATTTACATTTACTGTACTTCACTATATATTTTGTTTTCATCTGTTTTATGTGCGGTTCCTGTGAGCCTTATGTTTGAATAAACATTCCTTATACTTACATCGATGGATGACACTTGGAATTTTTACTTATGAACGAACAAGACGTTCCACATGGGACATTAACTAAGAGACTTTGATTGTAACTTAGTGGAGAGCGCCCGACTTGCTGTTTATTTATCTATCTTAGTTAATTTTTGGAGAAAGTGACCTCCATATTTTGAGTCAAGTGGCTGCACTCCCAATCCTGGAGCGCAAATCATATTTGTTTGTTTTCACATTGAGTGGCAGATTGGTAAGTGTGTATTGGCTTACCAATCAGCCACTCGATTTGCGGATCCCTGGGTTGTTGGACAAGTCGCCCAGGTGTGTACCCAGCCTTAATCCTCCTGCACATTTTACATCTGCCCCACCTACTGCGCAACATGGGTTATCCAAGTGCAGTTACCTGTTTTTCTCCCAACTCAGAATCAGACCTGACTGTCAATCATTATGAGCATAGGCAGCTATACTATATGCTGCTCACATACTCCACCAAAGTAATCCACCATTGTCTAATGCGTGAGTCGCTGACAGCAACATACAATGGGATCATGCGGATAACTGGTAGCATTGGGGAGAGGTAACTGAGCAGAAACGTATATTAAAATCAGGGTGGCATTGACATGACATGGTGCAAGCAAAAATAGGTGGCCTCAGAGGGTGGATGCAGTGCCGCTGTTTGTGCAGTTGAGTGATTATTTGCTACTGCATATGTAGGGGGTCAAAGAAACCCCAACTGCGCATACATACCACTAAGTGTATGCAGCCACTGCTGTTGTAAATGGAGTCGCTTGCAACAGAGCTGGCAGTGGACAGCCATGGGCATTCCTGCGAGTTGCCTGGGAGACAGCTTGAAATATAAGCAAGCTCATTGTTATGGGAGTGTCACGGGTGCGTCAGTGAATGCGGCTGTGTTCTCAAAAGCAGAGCCGCAGCCAGAGGACATAATTAGAGAAAGTTCCGAAGGAGGCACTACTCCAGCCATAGGACACCGCTGATAGTGTTGAGTTTCAATACACCAGGAAATTTCCACTATTCACAGACATTGAAAGTGAGCGTCCCAGGGCTTGCAGTCTCCAACGATTGCAGTTATAGGCGAGGGAGGTTGATGCTAGCATCTGTGAATCCAAAAGAAATCGCAGCCATGCATGCATTAGTGCCCACCACTGAATCAGGCCCTAAGTGCGGATCATTATCAGCGAGCACTAACACCAGCTCTATACCTGGTGCATGGATCTCTGCGTACGCAAAACTCAGGATGCCACACACTTCAGACCATACGACCTCACTAAACTTAGCTTACATTACCTCTCAGGTATGCCTATTCAGCTGCAAGTGATGATCAACTGAGTCACCTGTAGATGCTTACACTACGCTACATAGAACATTCAGTAATAAAATCCAGGATGCACATTTGCTAAATGTCTATGTCCTTCCCACTCATGTCTTTATCTACCTTACTGCCAGGCAGACAGAGGCTGTTTGGGTGAGTCTGAGCTGCTGTGCAGTCATATCAGCGGGCAGCATGTTAGCAGCTGCACACATGTTCATGCTGTACCTATGACACAAATTATATCAGCAGTCAGCTTTATTATATAGATTTGAGTTGGAAACTACCCAGAAGTGCCAATTTCTCTTTAAAAGGACTTGCTTTTTCCTAAGTATTCCTAGTGCTAATTAAGCTACAAACTATCACAAACAGTATATCTGGGGTCCATTGTGAATCCATTGGTCTCAGTAAAAATTAAGTGTCAGTGGAAATGAATCTGTTCTTCATCACTCACAAAGACCATATTTATTCCAGACTTGAATCGCACCCAGCAGTTTCTGAGTGACTGTCTGATGTATAAACTCTCACTCCTGGTTTTTTTCATACACATGACCAAAAAGTGCATGCGTTTCATTTTACTAACTTAAGCCACACCAGCTGTCTGACACACATCAACAGTTTCAAAACCTTCTACATGAAGATTATAAAATATGGATTTAGTTATAGCAAAGTCAACACACAATGAGTTTTATTTATTAATGTGAATTAAGTGTGAATGTTTAAAAGCTCCAACTTGTAATATTGTATAGCTGTAAATTTAACAGTAAAACATAAACTGAGTTCAGCACACATATTCTACTCACGTGTAAAGTATTAGGTACACCTGCCATTACCATCAGTATTGTAGCTTCCTGTGCACCAGAAAGTTTCCAGTTTCATCACTCTATACCACCATTACTAATATGGGCCTCTCCCGAACTTCCAAGTCATTACCATCTAGGGCAGGGATGGGGAACCTCGGGCCTGGGGGCCATATAAGGCCTGCAGAATCATTTGGTCTGGCCCTCTGAGCTTTTTTTTCTGCTAGCCCCATCTGGCTAGCAGGGTGCCCTGCAGCCAGAATCTATGCAGCAATGCCGCCTGGAGCATCCTAAGGATGCTTCAGTCATACCGCTGCCCTTAGAGCTGTAATCACCAGCAATTGTGGCCCTGCGCCTGTGTGATCTCACACGGAGGGTGTGTGTGGCCTGCACCGGGCCCGCGAATAATGTTTTATATATAAAAATGGCCCTCGGCAGAAAAAAGGCTCCCCACCCCTGATCTACGGTCTCTTGTACTAGACCCACCTCCCATGATGAGACCCTCCAGTATATTTAGCAGACAATCTGAAAGGCTTTCGACGATGTTTAGTGTGTACCATCCTCATTAGCGATGGGACCCGGCGATGGGACTTGCCAATGCTGGCATTAACAAAGTGACAGCAGAGGCCATGCTGCATTTGGCAGCAAGGCCCTCACTAACAATGTCGCACGTCAAATCTGCATGCAGGTCCGACAGGCGATGTCACTGACGATGCGTGGTCAGCAACACAGCGGGTACACCACCTATCCCAGACTGCCCTTGCGCACGCTGCTGCAAATACTAGAGGGTGGATAGATTTGGAAGCTCAACTACTCGATTTCCTCTCCCCCTACTCGCTCTTATGGATGGAGCACAAATACGGACCACATTATTCCTGTATCCCCTCTACTCTTCACTTCTCCCTGTCTATATGGGATTACTGCAGCAGAACTTTCTCCTTAGTTCAAAACCCATTCCCCATGACCCCTCTATGGAACAACAAGGGCTTCTTACCTGGCTTAGATTCTAAGTCCTTTGCTCCTTGTGTCCCACAACTTTACATTTCTGAGGGATATTGCTCCCCTCTGTCCATTTCCTGAATTTTCTGAACTACAAGATAGATTTAATTTACCGACGAGATGCTTTTACCAGTATCTTCAGATACGCCATCTTTTTTCTTCAGTGATCAGTTCTAAATCTAATCCATCATATTCTCCTCTGGAGTCCCTCTGCCTACTTAGATCTACCTCTAGAGGCCTCATTTCTACTCTTTACAATTTATTAATTAATTACAATGGTCCTCCAAAAGACCTCCATGAATTAGCTTGGGAAAAGGATTTAGGGAAATCTTTGGAACTCAGGGATTGGTCCAAAATTCTCGAGCTGGCGGCGAAAGCATAAATCTCTGTCAGAATCAAAGAAAATACTTTTAAGAGTCTCTATAGATGGTATCTAGTTGCCACACGCATTCGAGCCATATTCCCTAAGGTTTCAAATAAATGTTGGAGGGGCTGTGGTGAGGGCAGCTTTGCACATATCTGGTGGCACTGTCCTAGAATGAAATACCGCCAGCCGCATGGCCGTGAGTTCCAATCCTGGCAGCGTGAGGCAGACAGCTGGAGAGATCCTGGCAGCTGCAGCCCGACAGAGCTGTAAATCCTGATCGTTCCTAGGTAAGTACTTACTAACCTAACCCCCCCAACCCTAACCCTCCTTAGGGGTGCCTAACCCTAAAACCCCATCTAAGTGCCTAAACCTAACCCCCCCCCTTCCCCGCAGCCTAACCATAAGTTCCCCGGGGGGGTGCTTAACCCTAACCTCTCCCCGGGGGTGCCTAACCCTGCCCCACCCTCCCCCTAGCTTAACCCTCCCGGGGTGTGCCTAACCCTAAGTCCCCCGGGAGCTCTAAACGTAACCCTCCCCCCCTGCGGCTGTCTGCTCACGGCGCCCGGCATCCCTTCGATCAGGATGCCGGGCGCCGGAAAAATGACAGGCGTCTAGATTTAGACGCCTGTCATTTAATCCTTGCTGGGCTAAAGCAGGTCGGGAAGCCGGCTGTCAGGCTTACGTCAGCCGGCTCCCCGATTGCATCCCCCTAGAATGAAGGCCTTCTGGGCCAAAGTTCATCGCCTAATTCTTTCTATCACAAATATCTCTCTCCCGGCTTGTATGTCCTCCTATTACTTACTTTCGAGACCTCTTCACAATTGTGATAGTCACACCCAAGCACTCATAAGACATACAGTCAGGTCCATAAATATTGGGACATTGACAGCATTTTCAGATTTTGGCCTCTATTCACCACCACAATGGTTTTGAAATGAAACAAACAAGATGTGCTTTAACTGCAGACTTTCAGATTTAATTTGAGGGTAATTACATCCATATCGGGTGAACGGTGTAGGAATTACAACAGTTTCAATATGTGCCTCCCACTTTTTAAGGGGCCAAAAATAATGGGACTATCAACTCAAAAGCTATTTCATGGACAGGTGTGGGCTATTCCCTCGTTATTTCATTATCAATTAAGCAGGTAAAAGGTCTGGAGTTGATTCTAGGTGTGACATTTGCATTTGGAATCAGTTGCTGTCAACTCTCAATATGAGATCCAAAGAGCTGTCACTATCAGTGAAGCAAGCCATCATTAGGCTGAAAAATCAAAACAAACCCATCAGAGAGATAGCAAAAACATTAGGTGTGGCTAAATCAACTGTTTGGAACATTCTTAAAAAGAAAGAATGCACCGGAGAGCTCAGCAACACCAAAAGACCTGGAAGACCACGGAAAACAACTGTGGCGGATGATAAAATAATTATTTCCCTGGTGAAGAAAAACCCCTTCACAACAGTTGGCCAAATCAAGAACACTCTCCAGGAGGTAGATGTATATGTGTCAAAGTCAACAATCAAGAGAAGACTTCACAAGAGTGAATATAGAGGGTTCACCACAAGATGCAAACCATTGGTGAGCCACCAAAACAGGAAGACCAGATTAGAGTTTGCCAAACATCTAAAAAATCCATTACAGTTCTGGAACAACATCCTATGGACAGATGAGACAAAGATCAACTTGTACCAGAGTGATGGGAAGAGAAGGAAAGGAACTGCTCATGATCCAAAACATACCACCTCATCAGTGAAGCATGGTGATGGTAACGTCATGGCGTGGGCATGTATTGCTGCAAATGGAACTGGTTCCCTTGTATTTATTGATGATGTGACTGCTGACAAAAGCAGCAGAATGAATTCTGAAGTGTTTCGGGCAATATTAAATGCTCATATTCAGTCAAATGCTTCAGAAGTCATTGGACGGCACTTCACAGTGCAGATGGACAATGACCCGAAGCATACTGCAAAATCAACCAAAGAGTTTTTTAAGGCTAAAAAGTGGAATGTTATGCAATGGCCAAGTCAATCCCCTGACCTGAATCCGATTGAGCATGCATTTCACTTGATGAAGACAAAACTGAAGGGAAAATGCCCCAAGAACAAGCAGGAACTGAAGACATTTGCAGTAGAGGCCTGGCAGAGCATCACCAGGGATGAAACCCAGCGTCTGGTGATGTCTATGCGTTCCAGACTTCAGGCTGTAATTGCCTGCAAAGGATTTGCAACAAAGTATTAAAAAGTGAAAGTTAGATTTAGGATTGTTTAGTTTGTCCCATTACTTTTGGCCCCTTAAAAAGTGGGAGGCACATATAGAAACCGTTGTAATTCCTACACCGTTCACCTGATTTGGATGTAATTACCCTCAAATTAAATCTGAAAGTCTGCAGTTAAATCCATATTGTTTGTTTCATTTCAAAGCCATTGTGGTGGTGAATAGAGGCCAAAATATGATAATTCTGTCAATGTCCCAATATTTATGGACCTGACTGTATTACTAACGCAGCTAACTGTGCGATTGCTGCTGCATGGAAGAAAACATAGCCCCCCTCCTTCACTGCTCTACTGAATTCGATTTGGCAGGTGTACAGTTTGGAGCATATCACTAGTCTGATACATGAAAGCTGACAAATTCTTTGAGACCTGGTCCCCTTGGCTAGCATATCATGAGACACCCTCCTGATCTCGATTGTCACCTCACTGGATGCTCTATCTGCCAACCCTCCCCTCCCCCCTTTTACCGGTCTCCCCTTACTAATTCCCCAACTCTCCTCCTATTGTGAATCGTTTCTCTTTTCTAACTATGCTGTTTTTCCCAGACCTTCATAAAAATTGCCGAATATTTCTTGTTTTTTTCAACAGAGGTATACTCATTCTGTTACCGATTTTCTGTATTATCTCTAAATCAATTTATATAACCTTGTTATTGATTGTTCACAATTGTACCTTATAATCTGTACTCATGAAAAATTTTATAAAAATTTATTTCTAAAAAACAAAAAACATAGCGGGTACACACTGCCCGATATGTTAGCTTAGTGTGTACCCGACTTAAGTCTCCTACCATCTGAGGCCTATCTCACTGACAGTGAGCAGACTCTCTCCCACATTCTCAAGAGGCATGGAGCCTGTGGAACTGCTATCCTATTATACAGCAGGTACTCACCCAGAGTGGGCTTTGAGTTGGTCCCATCTCTGGATAATTCTGGCTCAGGTGACAACTGCTGTACAATGGCAGGAGTACCTCAGCAACCTTATCTTTAGACTACAAATCACTGGGTGTCAACCAATTACTTTTATTTACTATTTTAAAAAGCCACCAGAGCAAAATGCAGGTCTGGGCCTTCACTGGGAGTTCTCTGCACTCACCATGGACCGTCCATCTGGGTAGCATCAGAGCCAATAGATGCACAGCTTACCCACAGACAAGCTGCTTTGTAAGCCTACCAAAACACGCCATTATCCATTTGTCCTCACTCACACTTCTTGAAGACATTGTTAGGTTCAGATGTGTACAGGCTCCATTTACTATCTCCTGCAAATATACGAGTGTGGTTCAATAAATAAGGTAATAAGACCTCTCATTGTGTAAATGTATTCAACTCGTACATATAAGTACATTATAATCAATTG
The DNA here is from genome assembly GCA_031769625.1 of Taudactylus pleione. NCBI lineage: Eukaryota > Metazoa > Chordata > Amphibia > Anura > Myobatrachidae > Taudactylus > Taudactylus pleione. The sequence continues at coordinate 41,909 of JAUIMM010001206.1, forward strand.
TATGGCCTCGGTACAGATAATATGAGATATGGTAAGAACTTACCCTTGTTATCTCTATTTCTACGAAGTCCATAGGGTTCCACAGGATACCTTGGGGTATAGGTGTGACGTCAGTCGCTGGGCACCATAGAGTTAAGCTTTTCAGCCTCCCAGGATGCACTAGGGTCCCCCTCCTCTACCCCGCCCCCGAGCCAAGGCACCTCAGTTAGTTATCAAGCCATAGGCCGGAGGAGGAGAAGGAAGAGAGAGAAAAAAGATCTGGACACATACAAGAATCACATTCTCACCAGAGGGAGACGGAAAACCGGTGACCAGAGCAAAGCCCATCTGCAGCACAGGTGCGACAGGGCGGGAGTCCTGTGGAACCCTATGGACTTCGTAGAAATAGAGATAACAAGGGTAAGTTCTTACCATATCTCATATTTTCTACTTCAGGGTCATAGGGTATCCACAAGATACCTTGGGGATGTCCCAAAGCAGTATTCTTTAAGGGTGGGGACGTTCCTGTGCAGAAAGGAGAATCCGCCGCCCGAAGGAAGCATCCTGAGAGGCGAAGGTGTCAAACCTGTAATACCTCACGAAGGTATGGACAGAGGACCACATAGCAGCCTTGCAGTTCTGAACTGCCGAGGCACCACGTCGAGCTGCCCACGAAGGACCCACAGACCTAGTGGAATGAGCCTTCAGAGAAGGAGGGACCAGTAGGCCTTCATGAAAATAAGCTTCATAAATAGCCATACGGATCCAGGCTGCCAAAGTTTGCTTTGAAGCAGGCCAACCCTTTTTACGGAAGCCACAGAGGACAAACAAAGCGTCCGACTTCCTAAACGAAGAAGTGCGGTCCACATAAGTCCTTAAGGCCCGCACAACATCCAAAGAGGCCTCACCCACGGAAAGACCCGGTGAGTTAAAGGCCGGAACAACTATTTCCTCGTTAACATGAAACTGGGAAACAACTTTGGGAAGAAACTCGGGCCGAGTGCGGAGCACTGCCCTGTTCCCATGAAAAACCAAGAAAGGGGGTCTACAAGAAAGAGCCCCTAACTCAGAAACACGTCTGGCCGAAGCAATGGCCAGAAGGAAAACAGTCTTAGCTGTTAGCCATTTAAGATCCACTGAGCCCAGTGGTTCAAACGGCGGTCCTTGGAGAGCCCTCAGGACCACAGCCAAATCCCAAGGCGCCACAGGTGGAACAAAGGGCGGCTGAATGCGGAGAATACCCTGCATAAAGGTGCGCACATCCGGGATTGTAGCAATCCTACGGTGAAACCAGACAGATAGGGCCGAAACCTGTACCTTCAAAGAAGCAAGGCGAAGCCCATGATCTAGTCCCGCTTGCAGGAAGGCGAGAATCCGAGACAGACGAAACTCCCGCGGTGCATAACCTCTCGGTCGACACCACTGGAAGAACATATGCCACACGCGATGGTATATCCTTGCGGAAGACGGTTTCCGAGCTCGTAACATGGTACGCACCACAGAGCTGGAAAACCCCCGGGACCTCAGCATGGCCGTCTCAACAGCCACGCCGTCAAAGACAGCCAAGTCAGGTCCGGGTGAAGGCATGGACCCTGAGACAGAAGGTCCGGTCGTAGCGGCAACCGCAGAGGACTGTCCACGGACAGACCCTGAAGGTCTGAGAACCAGTGCCGTCTGGGCCACGCGGGAGCTATCAACAGGAGCGTCCCTCCTTCCTGTTTGAATTTCCGGATTACCCGTGGAAGAAGGGAGACCGGAGGGAACAGGTATGCGAACCGGAACGTCCACCGGACGGACAGAGCATCCACCAGAGACGCCCCTTCGTCTCTTGTGCGAGACCCGTACACCGGCAACTTGTTGTTGTGCCGGGACGCCATGAGGTCGATTTCTGGAAGACCCCACCAGTCCACCAGTAGTTGAAAAACGTCCGGGAGCAGGGACCATTCCCCCGGATGAACGTCCTGGCGACTTAGAAAGTCCGCCTCCCAATTTAGCACTCCCGGGATGAAGACCGCTGATATGGCCGGAAGATTGCGCTCTGCCCAAACCAGGATCCGAGAGACCTCTACGAGAGCCGCCCGACTGCGAGTTCCTCCTTGCCTGTTTATGTAGGCCACGGTGGTAGCGTTGTCCGACTGGACCTGCACCGGGCGACCCTAGAGAAACCGCTGTGCCTGCTGGAGAGCATTGAAGACCGCACGGAGTTCCAAGATATTTATTGGAAGCTCCGCTTCTGTCGGCATCCACCTGCCCTGGAACAAGTGTGGAGCCGAAACTGCTCCCCAGCCCCGAAGACTGGCGTCCGTTGTCAACAGGACCCAATTTGGAACCCAGAACGGACGTCCCTTGTTGAGGTGGGTCGTCTGTAACCACCACGCAAGGGACAGGCGAACCTCCGGGGTGAGCACAATCGTCCGGGACTTCAGAGACTGAGGCAGCCCGTTCCACTTGGACAGGATCAGGTGCTGCAGAGGTCTGGAGTGAAACTGGGCGTATTCCACCATGTCGAACACCGACACCATGGAGCCCAGTAACCTCATCGCCGAGTGTAAGGACACCCGGCGGCTGTGCAGACAACTGCGCACCCTTGACTGTAAAGCAGAGATCTTGTCCTCCGTCACGAAGATCCTTTGCTGTCCCGAGTCCAACAAGGCTCCAAGATGCAGAATCCTCCGAGACGGGATTAGGGTGGACTTCTGCCAGTTGATTAGCCAGCCGTGCCATTGCAGCAGCGCAATGGTCAGGTCCAAGTGGCATAACAGGAGCTCTGGAGATCCTGCCACCAATAACAGGTCGTCCAAATACGGCAACATGCGGACTCCCTGCAGCCGCAGAGAAGCCGCCATGACCGCCATCACCTTGGTGAAAACACGTGGTGCTGTTGCCAGGCCAAAAGGTAACGCCCGAAACTGGAAGTGGTCGCTGCGGATTGCAAACCTGAGGAACTGTTGATGGCGCAAAAGAATAGGGACATGCAGGTAAGCGTCCTGTATGTCCAATGACACCATGTAGTCCCCAGGTTCCAGCGCTAGAATGATGGACCGTAGGGTCTCCATCCGAAACTTCGGGACCCGCAAAGACTTGTTGAGTGCTTTGAGGTTGAGAATCGGACGATATGACCCATTGGGTTTCTGTACCAAAAATAGATTTGAATAGAAACCCTGGCCCCTCTGGGAGAATGGAACAGGCACTATAACTCCAGCCTGGAGCATAGTGTGCAATACCTTCCGCAGCTCCGTAGCCTTGTTCCGGTCTGATGGTAGACCCGTGGTGAAGAATCGAGCCGGGGGTCTGTGCCGGAAGGAGAGGGCGTATCCATGGGAAACCACCTCCAGAACCCAAGTGTCTGTCGTAGTGGTCGACCAACACTGGGCGAACTGTAGCAGGCGGCCTCCCACCCTGGGATCCCCCAAAGGGAGGCCCGGACCGTCAGGCCGCAGGCTTGTCATCTGGCTTGGGGGCCGGACGTCTGGTACTCCATGCCTGCTTCCGGGGCTTGACCGATTTCTTAGGGCCAGCCTGTCGAGGAAACGACTGTGGTTTGGGCCTGCCCCGGGCCCTAGATGACCGAAAGGACGATGGTCCAGAACCAGAAGGAGCAGCGGCTGACGGGAGACAAGCAGATTTGGCTGCCGCCAGCGTGGCCACAATCTTATCCAGATCTGGACCGAAGAGAACTTCTCCGGTAAACGGCAACGCTTCCAGACCTTTCTTGGAATCTGCGACCGCCTTCCAGGATCGCAGCCACAAGGTGCGACGAGCAGCTACCGCTGCTGAAGAAATTCTAGACACCAGAGTACTAATGTCTAGAGCCGCCTCGTTGATGTAGGTGGCCGAATCACGGAGATTGCCAATCAACTCCGCCTGTTCGGCCGGACAGTCGGATTCAGAAGAAGCCTCTAATGAATCCGCCCAGCGCTCCATCGCTCTGGCAACCCAGCAAATGGCCATAGCCGGCCGTGCTGCCCCCCCTGCAAGGGAATAAGCGGACTTCAGGCAGATTTCTACCTTGCGGGTCGTAGCATCCTTAAGGGAGGACATGGATGGCATCGGCAATGTGGCACTACGGACAAGACGGGTCACGTGAGAATCCACCTGTGGAGGGGATTCCCACTTAGCAAAATAATTATCCGCGAACGGATAAGCCACCGCCAGGCGTCTCTGCGGCTGGTATCTTTTGCCAGGTTGTTTCCACGCCTCCTCTAAATGGTCCACCAACTGACCAGAAAGAGGAAAGACTGTGGCATCGCCCTTCACATCTTTGAAAAAGGCATACTTAGATTTAGCCGCTGGGGGAACTTCGTCCTCAATCACCAAGGCTGTGCGGACCGCCCGAATAAGTCCAGGAATATATACTTTGGACTTGGCATCAGCGTCCTTAGTATGGAGAGGTTCCTGATCGTAAGGATCCAGAATCTCCCCATCAGACGTCCCTTCGTCATCCTCATAAGGAGCGGACAGAGACGCCACCGGCCTTTTATGAGGCCGCATCACAGACTCCCCTTGCAACACATCCGACAAGTGCTGTACAGAACTCGTCAGGGAGTTAACCCACGCTGGCTCCTGAGAACCCGGGAGCGGGGAAATAGGGAGACTGTGGGGTACCACCAATTGTCGTGGGAACCCCTGCATGGGTGACGACACCACAGACTGCTGGGACAAACCCATCGGAGTAAACGCCGGCTGCGGAGCTAACTGACCCACTAAAGCTGTTAACGCCTGAGCGAAACAAGCCCAGGGCGGCTCCTGTACCGGTGCTGTAACCGTAATAGGCCGCGCCATGGACAAACACTGCCGGCAAAGGCCCTCCACGCTACCCTCCCCCTCCGCTAACGGTAATTTGCACGTGGTACACTGTAGCCGGAGGGGGAAATCACTTTCAGACATGATGGCACCACGTATGTGACCTCTCTCACCAATTAAGTATTAAATAGGCGAGAGACCACCCTGCAGCACCGCACCGCAAGGGCTTTAGCAGAAAGAACAGGGACAGTATAAAGCTGACAGTTTAGAGAAGAAAAGTTACAGGCAGCGCTAGCACAGTCACATACAATGCAGAGAAATAACAATTCCTGCACTAACAGCGCTGATCACTCAACTACACAGACACAGGGCCTGGTAGGACACAGCGCTGCATACACAGACCTGAGCCACAGCGGAGGAGAGGTATGCGGGGGGACCCAGACCACGATGCTTCCGTCCAGCGCTTCCAGCAGCGTTCACCATGCGTTCTGGAGAAGATGGCCGCCGAGGAGCAGAGAGGAGGCTGGCCTGGGGGAGGAGCGCTGCCACAGGACCAGTCAGCAGCATGCAGAGAGGGCTGTGTGCAGCGGGGGAGGCGCCGGCTGTGAGACAGGGAAGGCGCGCTCCCCTGGCATGCATTTAACCCCTGGGACGCCGCAGCGCTACCGCTCTGCTGCGGTCCGCTGTCCCAGGGGGTAGTGGAAAGCGCAGGTTGGTCGCCTGGCTCCACGCTGCAGCCAGTCCCCAGGGAGCCCCCTGCCTGGGGACTTAGGACCATGTGACCAGCGGGGACCCACCGCGGGACCCCGCTGCTTACCTTTGTCCCCCTTGGATCCGGCCATGGTCCGGAACATCTGGGGTCACCGCTAGCTGTGACCCCAGATGCTCACCAGCATCCCCGGATCGGTACCGGCGTTCTGGTACCGGCGGGGGTGTAGGGAAGACAGCATGGACGTCAGGACTGACTGTCCATGCTGTACATCCAGATGTGCAGCCACAGCTGCACTGAAGAAAGCTTCAGGGGCTCTTCTAGCCCCCACTCCGACAGGTGCACCCAACTAAACTGAGGTGCCTTGGCTCGGCGGCGGGGTATAGGAGGGGGACCCTAGTGCATCCTGGGAGGCTGAAAAGCTTAACTCTATGGTGCCCAGCGACTGACGTCACACCTATACCCCAAGGTATCCTGTGGATACCCTATGGACCCTGAAGTAGAAATTTTTTTTTCAGATAGTCCCCATACTTGTCTAAGCATTTGTTCCAACTGTACACCAGGGCATCTATCCTGGCATAGAAGAAATCAGTGTCAAGCACCTCAAGCCAGGACATGATGGCGATTCATAACGGTCTATTGCGAGTCACCTTCCACCCAGGTACTTCTTAAATGGTCCAGAGAGATGGAAATCACCTGGTGCCAGGTCAGGGCAGTAGGGATGATGGTCCAGTACCTCTCAATGGTAGCGCTGTAACAGTTTGCATGTGCGGTTGGCAGAGTGTAACCTGGCATTATAGTGCAGCAATACAATGCCTGTTCGCAGCAACTCAAGTCGTTTTTGACTAATTGCCCTCTGCAATCGGCTCATGGTGTCACAACAGCGGACAGCATTCACAGTATCTCCCTTGGTCAGGAAATCAGCAAGAAGCACACTCTTGTGGTCCTAAAACATGGTCGCCATGACCATTTTTGCTGATTTGTTTGAAGGCGGGTACGATGGCTGTTACCATGTCATGGATGCTTGCTTCGTCTCCGGTGTCACATGATGCACCCGTATTTCATTGCCTGTAACAATAGGCTGCAGGAACTGCACTCCCTCCTCATGGTACCACATCAAGTGTACGAGAGACAATCCCATCCTATTGGTTTTGTGAACTTCTGTAAGTTGCTTCAGTACCCAGCGTGATCACATTTTCCTGTACCCCAGTTGAAAATGAACGATGTTGTACACAGTACCCACTGAGATGTTTAGTTCATCAGCAATATCACTAACTGGAATGCGTCTGTTCTCCTGAATCAGACCTTCAATGCGGCACATTTGTCATCTGTAGTGGATGAGCTTGGCCGGCTGGATCGCTGCTCATCTTGAAAGTCTGTCCTGCCATTATCAAAGGCAGTGCACCAATCCTGTTCTGTGAAAAGATGTCATCACTGTACATCTCAACAAGTTGGCGATGAATTTCAGCTGCTGACATACCCTTTAAACGCAGAAATCCGATTACTACAGACCTCAATATATGACCATGTTTCCGCAAGCCCTGTCATCTTACAACTGATGTTGTGACTGTGTAACTGATAGGAGGTGCAGTCAAATGGCCATGAGGGAAAGCAATGGTCTATCTGCTCTGGCCTGGCTGGAAATTAGAACAAAATAGAGAACATTACGCAGTGAAAGGTCTTGTTACCCTACTTATTTAGACACAGTCGTACTTCACTCTTGATCAAGCCTTTTTAATCAAGAAGGTAGTTGCCACAAGCAGGGCCCTCTTCCTTCACTTATACCAACATCTCCTCCCCACTGTCAACAGTAGCACCAAATGCTTGGGTTTGGGTGCTGTGCTGCTTATTTGGGTATTTTGACTCACGATGCTGCACTGTTTATAAATCTTGCTCATGTCCTGCAATGTCCTGTATTTTAAGTCTCTTTTTTTTCTTGTTTTGTTCATATTGTTTCTGTATATGTACCTTGTAAGGTGCTGCAGACCCCTTGTGGCGGCATATAAATAAAGTATAATGTGTCTCGCTTAGCACTTCTCTATCAGATATATTAGTCTCAAAGAACAGAAGAACATTCATAATAGTTTATTATACCACTAGATACTTGGCAATAATTGTTGGGTAAATGCTCTGTATATATATAATAAGTACATTAATATCTTTTTTTTTGCATTCTTATCTGATATATTTATGCTCTAACAGAGTTATTACAGTGAGAGAATACATATTATTTGTTAATGTTTATGCATACAGATCGTTTTACAAAGGGGTGTGTTACAACTGGTCAACAGTAAAAAGGTCATCATTCAGAAGGCCAACACCAGAAGGTTGTCACATTCTGAATGTCGACAGTCAAAGACAACATGGTTATTAAGTCAACCATGAATATGTAGACATGTATTTAGGTCAACATCGTTAAATGGTCAACATATTAAAAAAGGTCAGCATTTAACATGTCGAAATGAATCACTTGTGTGACATTAGAATCAAACCAGGAAGAAAATTCCTACCCTATTCCAAGTGTTAAAGATTTTTATTTACAAATATGATTGCATTTTATATTACCATAATACAAGACTTTTCTATTGTTATCCCTCCAAAAATAGAAGTTAGTGAATTTCTGAATAATTCAGCAGTAATATCTGGCATCAATTGTTGCAACCTGCTAGCAGTCAGTAACAAAAGAAGCATATGGGAAAGGAAAAGGAAACACAAGACTATAATTTTTTTGTGTACTTTTAGTTTATATAGTTCTGATTTTTATTATATGTACTGTATATAATAATCTCAAAACAATTACCCTTATCTTGCGCTCAAATAATGGTTGAATGCTGTACCTCACAGTAGATTCCATGTTAGCAAGAATCAAACAGAATAAAACATACAAATACTTAGAGGGCGCAAAATAAGCAGAAATAATCAGGACCCTCTCACTAAAAACAAAATCAAGATGAAACTAAATATATTAGCATCAATCAACGGCTGTGACGGGCTGTAACCTGTTCCCAGTGCAAGGCTGAAATACATTTCAGCCTTGCACTGAAAATTTAATAATGATTGATGTAAGCATTGGTTATTGTGTATTAATTATGTACTAATAAGTTCACGTGTTTTAATAAATAATTCTTGATTAAATAAATATATCTAATGATTGGCCTCTGGGCCTTTTTTGAGTGTTTTTGGTGAGAGGGTCCTTTTTCAGAGTATTCTGAATATTACAACATTTGACATCAGAGGACTGATAGAGGTTTCAGAAATAAGAACACTAGAGCAAGTCCAACACTGGAGTTTTATACGGACATCTGCTCCTTTCTATATATATTAACATTGGCTTATTGCCTAAAACTATTAAGGTTTCCTTCATAATTGGAGTTTATGGGTCATTTCTGATTATTTAGCGCCCTCTAAGTGTTATATATATATATATTATAATGACATTGTGCAAATTATTAAGAAATGTTTACACAAGAACTAGATTTGTATTATTTCTGTGATGTTTGAGGTGCATAATTGCTAAGAGACTTTTCCACCTCTGATCTTGGGTGGCCCCCAGAAAATAGTTTGTTTGCAAATCTGACTATATATTATATTGAATCATTACAAATATTATACAGTTCTGCCAGAATTGTAACATTGCAAACTTCTGCATTATTAAGCAGTAAATCAGAGCTGAGTGTAAAGGTCAATAACATACAGCCATACGGGGTATGTTTAGTAGAAACCACGTGCTTAGGCGGGATCCCACAAGCTATTTTTAATACTTATAGTATGTTGTCTTGTATGGATACCTAACACATTGATGATGATTTTTTTTGTCTTTAATGAAAAATTTATGAATGTACATTTTGCACAGGGTGCAGACTTTGCAGCCGAGAAAACCATGTTGCACTGCTATTGGTGGAAATGTTTTTATGAACATGCACTCCAACCATCACAGGTGAATGCATGCTTTATCATCCAGTAACCATCTAACCAAATAATTCCATCCAATCACTGGAACATCGAGTTCAATTAAACCGGATTTCTACAGCCAATCGGAGAAAGCAACAGCAGACCCAGCAACATGCTGACAACTAGAGAGGTGAGGTGAGAACTAAGCTGCTCCTCTAATAATCATCATCACTATTGGGTAAACCGAAATCTTAAGCGGCTGCTGAAATAACAGTTGGTGGTAGATCCAGATTATGTGGAGTTCATGAAAAGCAGTTATGTCTTGGAGACCCAAGCTTGGTCTTGGTTTTATGGATCTGTTTTGCATATATCTCATCTACTTGCTGACATTTGAATATGTTCTCTTGGAGATGATGGATGGTGGATGGTGCAGATGAGGAAGGTGAATCGTTTCATTGCGGCCATGCCACCACTGTGCAATGCTGTAATTCGTAGCATTATGCAGTGAAGGGACAGGGATACAATCACGCAATTCATTGTGAATTGCGCCATTAAGCTTCTGGACCTCCCCAATTTTAATGGGGAAGTTGACAGGATTCGGGAAGCCAATCTACTCACCCAGGAGTACAGGGGAAACTCCACACAAATTCTTGAGTCTCTTGGACATTCGGGGAGAGTAGGATAACGCCATCATGACTAAGTAAGCAAATCTATGCAAATATTAGCGATAACGAGGTAAAATATACACATTACACACTCTATAGATGACAATGCCAGAAACTGCTTCATCATTAACAGATTGATTTTTTTGTATGACGCAAAATTGGGCAAACTAAAATAAAACGGAAATTACTTTTTTTTTAAACAAATATTTAAATAACAAGATATTAGTCTGTTTAGGGCAGTTCTGTTAAATTATACAAGTTATACATTTAAAAACCTAACAATTTAAAAGTAACATAATAGTATTTAATCTGGTAATGTGTGCTTATGTCTGATCAAATAATAAAAACGGGTATGCATGATCTCCAAGCCATAAACACAAAGGGTTAAATGTACTAAAATGCAGTGTTTTGTTTAGAATAGGATTACAGGGCTACATTTCCTGTGTATGGATGTGTACAGGCTCAGTGGCCACTTTATTAAGTATATCTTTCTAGTATTTGTCTACAGATCAGCCTGAATTCTCCATGGCATGGATTTCACAAGGTGCTGGAAACATTCCATACAGTTTCTAGTCTATGGTGACATAATGGAATCACGGTGTAGC
>JAUIMM010001207.1:0-157629 GCA_031769625.1 Taudactylus pleione
ATTTGCTGTTTTATCTTAAACGCAACATGGGAGAAAAACCATTTCACATCACATTTGTGGGTCTTGGTCTTCAACACATCCAGTGAAATTTTGAGCTGTCTGTGTTTGCTACAAGAGGAGATATCACAAAGTATGCGCTTTTGTTGTTTTCATTGCTTTCAATGCATTTTGGCATAAAACGAGCATTTGCTGTTTTCTCTTAAATGCAACATGGGAGAAAAACCATTTTACATCACATTTGTGGGTCTTGGTCTTCAACACATCCAGTGAAATTTTGAGCTGTCTGTGTTTGCTACAAGAGGAGATATCACAAAGTATGCGCTTTTGTTATTTCAATTGCTTTCAATGCATTTTGGCCTAAAACTTGCATTTGCTGTTTTCTCTTAAACGCAACATGGGAGAAAAACCATTTCACATCACATTTGTGGGTCTTGGTCTTCAACACATCCAGTGAAATTTTGAGCTGTCTGTGTTTGCTACAAGAGGAGATATCACAAAGTATGCGCTTTTGTTGTTTTCATTGCTTTCAATGCATTTTGGCATAAAACGAGCATTTGCTGTTTTCTCTTAAACGCAACATGGGAGAAAAACCATTTCACATCACATTTGTGGGTCTTGGTCTTCAACACATCCAGTGAAATTTTGAGCTGTCTGTGTTTGCTACAAGAGGAGATATCACAAAGTATGCGCTTTTGTTGTTTTCATTGCTTTCAAAGCATTTTGGCCTAAAACGTGCATTTGCTGTTTTCTCTTAAACGCAACACGGGAGAAAAACCATTTCACATCACATTTGTGGGTCTTGGTCTTCAACACATCCAGTGAAATTTTGAGCTGTCTGTGTTTGCTACAAGAGGAGATATCACAAAGTATGCGCTTTTGTTGTTTCCATTGCTTTCAATGCATTTTGGCCTAAAACGTGCATTTGCTGTTTTCTCTTAAACGCAACATGGGAGAAAAACGATTTCACATCACATTTGTTGGTCTTGGTCTTCAACACATCCAGTGAAATTTTGAGCTGTCTGTGTTTGCTACAAGAGGAGATATCACAAAGTATGCGCTTTTGTGTTTCCATTGCTTTCAATGCATTTTGGCCTAAAACGTGCATTTGCTGTTTTCTCTTAAACGCAACATGGGAGAAAAACCATTTCACATCACATTTGTCGGTCTTGGTCTTCAACACATCCAGTGAAATTTTGAGCTATCTGTGTTTGCTACAAGAGGAGATATCACAAAGTATGCGCTTTTGTTGTTTCCATTGCTTTCAATGCATTTTGGCCTAAAACTTGCATTTGCTGTTTTCTATTAAACGCAACATGGGAGAAAAACCATTTCACATCACATTTGTGGGTCTTGGTCTTCAACACATCCAGTGAAATTTTGAGCTGTCTGTGTTTGCTACAAGAGGAGATATCACAAAGTATGCGCTTTTGTTGTTTTCATTGCTTTCAAAGCATTTTGGCCTAAAACGTGCATTTGCTGTTTTCTCTTAAACGCAACTTGGGAGAAAAACCATTTCACATCACATTTGTGGGTCTTGGTCTTCAACACATCCAGTGAAATTTTGAGCTGTCTGTGTTTGCTACAAGAGGAGATATCACAAAGTATGCGCTTTTGTTGTTTTCATTGCTTTCAATGCATTTTGGCATAAAATGAGCATTTGCTGTTTTCTCTTAAACGCAACATGGGAGAAAAACCATTTCACATCACATTTGTGGGTCTTGGTCTTCAACACATCCAGTGAAATTTTGAGCTGTCTGTGTTTGCTACAAGAGGAGATATCACAAAGTATGCGCTTTTGTTGTTTTCATTGCTTTCAAAGCATTTTGGCCTAAAACGTGCATTTGCTGTTTTCTCTTAAACGCAACATGGGAGAAAAACCATTTCACATCACATTTGTGGGTCTTGGTCTTCAACACATCCAGTGAAATTTTGAGCTGTCTGTGTTTGCTACAAGAGGAGATATCACAAAGTATGTGCTTTTGTTATTTCCATTGCTTTCAATGCATTTTGGCCTAAAACTTGCATTTGCTGTTTTCACTTAAACGCAACATGGGAGAAAAACCATTTCACATCACATTTGTGGGTCTTGGTCTTCAACACATCCAGTGAAAATTTGAGCTGTCTGTGTTTGCTACAAGAGGAGATAACACAAAGTATGCGCTTTTGTGTTTTCATTGCTTTCAATGCATTTTGGCCTAAAACGTGCATTTGCTGTTTTCTCTTAAACGCAACATGGGAGAAAAACCATTTCACATCACATTTGTGGGTCTTGGTCTTCAACACATCCAGTGAAATTTTGAGCTGTCTGTGTTTGCTACAAGAGGAGATATCACAAAGTATGCGCTTTTGTTATTTCCATTGCTTTCAATGCATTTTGGCCTAAAACTTGCATTTGCTGTTTTCTCTTAAACGCAACATGGGAGAAAAACCATTTCACATCACATTTGTGGGTTTTGGTCTTCAACACATCCAGTGAAATTTTGAGCTGTCTGTGTTTGCTACAAGAGGAGATAACACAAAGTATGCGCTTTTGTTGTTTCCATTGCTTTCAATGCATTTTGGCCTAAAACGTGCATTTGCTGTTTTCTCTTAAACGCAACATGGGAGAAAAAACATTTCACATCAAATTTGTGGGTCTTGGTCTTCAACACATCCAGTGAAATTTTGAGCTGTCTGTGTTTGCTACAAGAGGAGATATCACAAAGTATGCGCTTTTGTTATTTCAATTGCATTCAATGCATTTTGGCCTAAAACGTGCATTTGCTGTTTTCTCTTAAACGCAACATGGGAGAAAAACCATTTCACATCACATTTGTGGGTCTTGGTCTTCAACACATCCAGTGAAATTTTGAGCTATCTGTGTTTGCTACAAGAGGAGATATCACAAAGTATGCGCTTTTGTTATTTCAATTGCTTTCAATGCATTTTGGCCTAAAACTTGCATTTGCTGTTTTCTCTTAAAAGCAACATGGGAGAAAAACCATTTCACATCACATTTGTGGGTCTTGGTCTTCAACACATCCAGTGAAATTTTGAGCTGTCTGTGTTTGCTACAAGAGGAGATATCACAAAGTATGCGCTTTTGTTGTTTTCATTGCTTTCAATGCATTTTGGCATAAAACGAGCATTTGCTGTTTTCTCTTAAACGCAACATGGGAGAAAAACCATTTCACATCACATTTGTGGGTCTTGGTCTTCAACACATCCAGTGAAATTTTGAGCTGTCTGTGTTTGCTACAAGAGGAGATATCACAAAGTATGCGCTTTTGTTGTTTTCATTGCTTTCAAAGCATTTTGGCCTAAAACGTGCATTTGCTGTTTTCTCTTAAACGCAACATGGGAGAAAAACCATTTCACATCACATTTGTGGGTCTTGGTCTTCAACACATCCAGTGAAATTTTGAGCTGTCTGTGTTTGCTACAAGAGGAGATATCACAAAGTATGTGCTTTTGTTATTTCCATTGCTTTCAATGCATTTTGGCCTAAAACTTGCATTTGCTGTTTTCTCTTAAACGCAACATGGGAGAAAAACCATTTCACATCACATTTGTGGGTCTTGGTCTTCAACACATCCAGTGAAAATTTGAGCTGTCTGTGTTTGCTACAAGAGGAGATAACACAAAGTATGCGCTTTTGTGTTTTCATTGCTTTCAATGCATTTTGGCCTAAAACGTGCATTTGCTGTTTTCTCTTAAACGCAACATGGGAGAAAAACCATTTCACATCACATTTGTGGGTCTTGGTCTTCAACACATCCAGTGAAATTTTGAGCTGTCTGTGTTTGCTACAAGAGGAGATATCACAAAGTATGCGCTTTTGTTATTTCCATTGCTTTCAATGCATTTTGGCCTAAAACTTGCATTTGCTGTTTTCTCTTAAACGCAACATGGGAGAAAAACCATTTCACATCACATTTGTGGGTTTTGGTCTTCAACACATCCAGTGAAATTTTGAGCTGTCTGTGTTTGCTACAAGAGGAGATAACACAAAGTATGCGCTTTTGTTGTTTCCATTGCTTTCAATGCATTTTGGCCTAAAACGTGCATTTGCTGTTTTCTCTTAAACGCAACATGGGAGAAAAAACATTTCACATCACATTTGTGGGTCTTGGTCTTCAACACATCCAGTGAAATTTTGAGCTGTCTGTGTTTGCTACAAGAGGAGATATCACAAAGTATGCGCTTTTGTTATTTCAATTGCATTCAATGCATTTTGGCCTAAAACGTGCATTTGCTGTTTTCTCTTAAACGCAACATGGGAGAAAAACCATTTCACATCACATTTGTGGGTCTTGGTCTTCAACACATCCAGTGAAATTTTGAGCTATCTGTGTTTGCTACAAGAGGAGATATCACAAAGTATGCGCTTTTGTTGTTTCCATTGCTTTCAATGCATTTTGGCCTAAAACGTGCATTTGCTGTTTTCTCTTAAACGCAAAATGGGAGAAAAACCATTTCACATCACATTTGTGGGTCTTGGTCTTCAACACATCCAGTGAAATTTTGAGCTGTCTGTGTTTGCTACAAGAGGAGATATCACAAAGTATGCGCTTTTGTTGTTTTCATTGCTTTCAATGCATTTTGGCATAAAACGAGCATTTGCTGTTTTCTCTTAAATGCAACATGGGAGAAAAACCATTTTACATCACATTTGTGGGTCTTGGTCTTCAACACATCCAGTGAAATTTTGAGCTGTCTGTGTTTGCTACAAGAGGAGATATCACAAAGTATGCGCTTTTGTTATTTCAATTGCTTTCAATGCATTTTGGCCTAAAACTTGCATTTGCTGTTTTCTCTTAAAAGCAACATGGGAGAAAAACCATTTCACATCACATTTGTGGGTCTTGGTCTTCAACACATCCAGTGAAATTTTGAGCTGTCTGTGTTTGCTACAAGAGGAGATATCACAAAGTATGCGCTTTTGTTGTTTTCATTGCTTTCAATGCATTTTGGCATAAAACGAGCATTTGCTGTTTTCTCTTAAACGCAACATGGGAGAAAAACCATTTCACATCACATTTGTGGGTCTTGGTCTTCAACACATCCAGTGAAAATTTGAGCTGTCTGTGTTTGCTACAAGAGGAGATAACACAAAGTATGCGCTTTTGTTGTTTTCATTGCTTTCAATGCATTTTGGCATAAAACGAGCATTTGCTGTTTTCTCTTAAACGCAACATGGGAGAAAAACCATTTCACATCACATTTGTGGGTCTTGGTCTTCAACACATCCAGTAAAATTTTGAGCTGTCTGTGTTTGCTACAAGAGGAGATATCACAAAGTATGCGCTTTTGTTGTTTTCATTGCTTTCAAAGCATTTTGGCCTAAAACGTGCATTTGCTGTTTTCTCTTAAACGCAACATGGGAGAAAAACCATTTCACATCACATTTGTGGGTCTTGGTCTTCAACACATCCAGTGAAATTTTGAGCTGTCTGTGTTTGCTACAAGAGGAGATATCACAAAGTATGCGCTTTTGTTATTTCCATTGCTTTCAATGCATTTTGGAATAAAACTTGCATTTGCTGTTTTCTCTTAAACGCAACATGGGAGAAAAACCATTTCACATCACATTTGTGGGTCTTGGTCTTCAACACATCCAGTGAAATTTTGAGCTGTCTGTGTTTGCTACAAGAGGAGATAACACAAAGTATGCGCTTTTGTGTTTTCATTGCTTTCAATGCATTTTGGCCTAAAACGTGCATTTGCTGTTTTCTCTTAAACGCAACATGGGAGAAAAACCATTTCACATCACATTTGTGGGTCTTGGTCTTCAACACATCCAGTGAAATTTTGAGCTGTCTGTGTTTGCTACAAGAGGAGATATCACAAAGTATGCGCTTTTGTTGTTTTCATTTCTTTCAATGCATTTTGGCCTAAAACGTGCATTTGCTGTTTTCTCTTAAACGCAACATGGGAGAAAAACCATTTCACATCACATTTGTGGGTCTTGGTCTTCAACACATCCAGTGAAATTTTGAGCTGTCTGTGTTTGCTACAAGAGGAGATATCACAAAGTATGCGTTTTTGTTGTTTTCATTGCTTTCAATGCATTTTGGCATAAAACGAGCATTTGCTGTTTTCTCTTAAACGCAACATGGGAGAAAAACCATTTCACATCACATTTGTGGGTCTTGGTCTTCAACACATCCAGTGAAATTTTGAGCTGTCTGTGTTTGCTATAAGAGGAGATATCACAAAGTATGCGCTTTTGTTATTTCCATTGCTTTCAATGCATTTTGGCCTAAAACTTGCATTTGCTGTTTTCTCTTAAACGCAACATGGGAGAAAAACGATTTCACATCACATTTGTGGGTTTTGGTCTTCAACACATCCAGTGAAATTTTGAGCTGTCTGTGTTTGCTACAAGAGGAGATAACACAAAGTATGCGCTTTTGTGTTTCCATTGCTTTCAATGCATTTTGGCCTAAAACGTGCATTTGCTGTTTTCTCTTAAACGCAACATGGGAGAAAAACCATTTCACATCACATTTGTGGGTTTTGGTCTTCAACACATCAAGTGAAATTTTGAGCTGTCTGTGTTTGCTACAAGAGGAGATAACACAAAGTATGTGCTTTTGTTGTTTCCATTGCTTTCAATGCATTTTGGCCTAAAACGTGCATTTGCTGTTTTCTCTTAAACGCAACATGGGAGAAAAACCATTTCACATCACATTTGTGGGTCTTGGTCTTCAACACATCCAGTGAAATTTTGAGCTATCTGTGTTTGCTACAAGAGGAGATATCACAAAGTATGCGCTTTTGTTGTTTCCATTGCTTTCAATGCATTTTGGCCTAAAACTTGCATTTGCTGTTTTCTATTAAACGCAACATGGGAGAAAAACCATTTCACATCACATTTGTGGGTCTTGGTCTTCAACACATCCAGTGAAATTTTGAGCTGTCTGTGTTTGCTACAAGAGGAGATATCACAAAGTATGCGCTTTTGTTGTTTTCATTGCTTTCAAAGCATTTTGGCCTAAAACGTGCATTTGCTGTTTTCTCTTAAACGCAACTTGGGAGAAAAACCATTTCACATCACATTTGTGGGTCTTGGTCTTCAACACATCCAGTGAAATTTTGAGCTGTCTGTGTTTGCTACAAGAGGAGATATCACAAAGTATGCGCTTTTGTTGTTTTCATTGCTTTCAATGCATTTTGGCATAAAACGAGCATTTGCTGTTTTCTCTTAAACGCAACATGGGAGAAAAACCATTTCACATCACATTTGTGGGTCTTGGTCTTCAACACATCCAGTGAAATTTTGAGCTGTCTGTGTTTGCTACAAGAGGAGATATCACAAAGTATGCGCTTTTGTTGTTTTCATTGCTTTCAAAGCATTTTGGCCTAAAACGTGCATTTGCTGTTTTCTCTTAAACGCAACATGGGAGAAAAACCATTTCACATCACATTTGTGGGTCTTGGTCTTCAACACATCCAGTGAAATTTTGAGCTGTCTGTGTTTGCTACAAGAGGAGATATCACAAAGTATGTGCTTTTGTTATTTCCATTGCTTTCAATGCATTTTGGCCTAAAACTTGCATTTGCTGTTTTCTCTTAAACGCAACATGGGAGAAAAACCATTTCACATCACATTTGTGGGTCTTGGTCTTCAACACATCCAGTGAAATTTGAGCTGTCTGTGTTTGCTACAAGAGGAGATAACACAAAGTATGCGCTTTTGTGTTTTCATTGCTTTCAATGCATTTTGGCCTAAAACGTGCATTTGCTGTTTTCTCTTAAACGCAACATGGGAGAAAAACCATTTCACATCACATTTGTGGGTCTTGGTCTTCAACACATCCAGTGAAATTTTGAGCTGTCTGTGTTTGCTACAAGAGGAGATATCACAAAGTATGCGCTTTTGTTATTTCCATTGCTTTCAATGCATTTTGGCCTAAAACTTGCATTTGCTGTTTTCTCTTAAACGCAACATGGGAGAAAAACCATTTCACATCACATTTGTGGGTTTTGGTCTTCAACACATCCAGTGAAATTTTGAGCTGTCTGTGTTTGCTACAAGAGGAGATAACACAAAGTATGCGCTTTTGTTGTTTCCATTGCTTTCAATGAATTTTGGCCTAAAAAGTGCATTTGCTGTTTTCTCTTAAACGCAACATGGGAGAAAAAACATTTCACATCACATTTGTGGGTCTTGGTCTTCAACACATCCAGTGAAATTTTGAGCTGTCTGTGTTTGCTACAAGAGGAGATATCACAAAGTATGCGCTTTTGTTATTTCAATTGCATTCAATGCATTTTGGCCTAAAACGTGCATTTGCTGTTTTCTCTTAAACGCAACATGGGAGAAAAACCATTTCACATCACATTTGTGGGTCTTGGTCTTCAACACATCCAGTGAAATTTTGAGCTATCTGTGTTTGCTACAAGAGGAGATATCACAAAGTATGCGCTTTTGTTGTTTCCATTGCTTTCAATGCATTTTGGCCTAAAACGTGCATTTGCTGTTTTCTCTTAAACGCAACATGGGAGAAAAACCATTTCACATCACATTTGTGGGTCTTGGTCTTCAACACATCCAGTGAAATTTTGAGCTGTCTGTGTTTGCTACAAGAGGAGATATCACAAAGTATGCGCTTTTGTTGTTTTCATTGCTTTCAAAGCATTTTGGCCTAAAACATGCATTTGCTGTTTTATCTTAAACGCAACATGGGAGAAAAACCATTTCACATCACATTTGTGGGTCTTGGTCTTCAACACATCCAGTGAAATTTTGAGCTGTCTGTGTTTGCTACAAGAGGAGATATCACAAAGTATGCGCTTTTGTTGTTTTCATTGCTTTCAATGCATTTTGGCATAAAACGAGCATTTGCTGTTTTCTCTTAAATGCAACATGGGAGAAAAACCATTTTACATCACATTTGTGGGTCTTGGTCTTCAACACATCCAGTGAAATTTTGAGCTGTCTGTGTTTGCTACAAGAGGAGATATCACAAAGTATGCGCTTTTGTTATTTCAATTGCTTTCAATGCATTTTGGCCTAAAACTTGCATTTGCTGTTTTCTCTTAAACGCAACATGGGAGAAAAACCATTTCACATCACATTTGTGGGTCTTGGTCTTCAACACATCCAGTGAAATTTTGAGCTGTCTGTGTTTGCTACAAGAGGAGATATCACAAAGTATGCGCTTTTGTTGTTTTCATTGCTTTCAATGCATTTTGGCATAAAACGAGCATTTGCTGTTTTCTCTTAAACGCAACATGGGAGAAAAACCATTTCACATCACATTTGTGGGTCTTGGTCTTCAACACATCCAGTGAAATTTTGAGCTGTCTGTGTTTGCTACAAGAGGAGATATCACAAAGTATGCGCTTTTGTTGTTTTCATTGCTTTCAAAGCATTTTGGCCTAAAACGTGCATTTGCTGTTTTCTCTTAAACGCAACACGGGAGAAAAACCATTTCACATCACATTTGTGGGTCTTGGTCTTCAACACATCCAGTGAAATTTTGAGCTGTCTGTGTTTGCTACAAGAGGAGATATCACAAAGTATGCGCTTTTGTTGTTTCCATTGCTTTCAATGCATTTTGGCCTAAAACGTGCATTTGCTGTTTTCTCTTAAACGCAACATGGGAGAAAAACGATTTCACATCACATTTGTTGGTCTTGGTCTTCAACACATCCAGTGAAATTTTGAGCTGTCTGTGTTTGCTACAAGAGGAGATATCACAAAGTATGCGCTTTTGTGTTTCCATTGCTTTCAATGCATTTTGGCCTAAAACGTGCATTTGCTGTTTTCTCTTAAACGCAACATGGGAGAAAAACCATTTCACATCACATTTGTGGGTCTTGGTCTTCAACACATCCAGTGAAATTTTGAGCTATCTGTGTTTGCTACAAGAGGAGATATCACAAAGTATGCGCTTTTGTTGTTTCCATTGCTTTCAATGCATTTTGGCCTAAAACTTGCATTTGCTGTTTTCTCTTAAACGCAACATGGGAGAAAAACCATTTCACATCACATTTGTGGGTCTTGGTCTTCAACACATCCAGTGAAATTTTGAGCTGTCTGTGTTTGCTACAAGAGGAGATATCACAAAGTATGCGCTTTTGTTGTTTTCATTGCTTTCAAAGCATTTTGGCCTAAAACGTGCATTTGCTGTTTTCTCTTAAACGCAACTTGGGAGAAAAACCATTTCACATCACATTTGTGGGTCTTGGTCTTCAACACATCCAGTGAAATTTTGAGCTGTCTGTGTTTGCTACAAGAGGAGATATCACAAAGTATGCGCTTTTGTTGTTTTCATTGCTTTCAATGCATTTTGGCATAAAACGAGCATTTGCTGTTTTCTCTTAAACGCAACATGGGAGAAAAACCATTTCACATCACATTTGTGGGTCTTGGTCTTCAACACATCCAGTGAAATTTTGAGCTGTCTGTGTTTGCTACAAGAGGAGATATCACAAAGTATGCGCTTTTGTTGTTTTCATTGCTTTCAAAGCATTTTGGCCTAAAACGTGCATTTGCTGTTTTCTCTTAAACGCAACATGGGAGAAAAACCATTTCACATCACATTTGTGGGTCTTGGTCTTCAACACATCCAGTGAAATTTTGAGCTGTCTGTGTTTGCTACAAGAGGAGATATCACAAAGTATGTGCTTTTGTTATTTCCATTGCTTTCAATGCATTTTGGCCTAAAACTTGCATTTGCTGTTTTCTCTTAAACGCAACATGGGAGAAAAACCATTTCACATCACATTTGTGGGTCTTGGTCTTCAACACATCCAGTGAAAATTTGAGCTGTCTGTGTTTGCTACAAGAGGAGATAACACAAAGTATGCGCTTTTGTGTTTTCATTGCTTTCAATGCATTTTGGCCTAAAACGTGCATTTGCTGTTTTCTCTTAAACGCAACATGGGAGAAAAACCATTTCACATCACATTTGTGGGTCTTGGTCTTCAACACATCCAGTGAAATTTTGAGCTGTCTGTGTTTGCTACAAGAGGAGATATCACAAAGTATGCGCTTTTGTTATTTCCATTGCTTTCAATGCATTTTGGCCTAAAACTTGCATTTGCTGTTTTCTCTTAAACGCAACATGGGAGAAAAACCATTTCACATCACATTTGTGGGTTTTGGTCTTCAACACATCCAGTGAAATTTTGAGCTGTCTGTGTTTGCTACAAGAGGAGATAACACAAAGTATGCGCTTTTGTTGTTTCCATTGCTTTCAATGCATTTTGGCCTAAAACGTGCATTTGCTGTTTTCTCTTAAACGCAACATGGGAGAAAAAACATTTCACATCACATTTGTGGGTCTTGGTCTTCAACACATCCAGTGAAATTTTGAGCTGTCTGTGTTTGCTACAAGAGGAGATATCACAAAGTATGCGCTTTTGTTATTTCAATTGCATTCAATGCATTTTGGCCTAAAACGTGCATTTGCTGTTTTCTCTTAAACGCAACATGGGAGAAAAACCATTTCACATCACATTTGTGGGTCTTGGTCTTCAACACATCCAGTGAAATTTTGAGCTATCTGTGTTTGCTACAAGAGGAGATATCACAAAGTATGCGCTTTTGTTGTTTCCATTGCTTTCAATGCATTTTGGCCTAAAACGTGCATTTGCTGTTTTCTCTTAAACGCAAAATGGGAGAAAAACCATTTCACATCACATTTGTGGGTCTTGGTCTTCAACACATCCAGTGAAATTTTGAGCTGTCTGTGTTTGCTACAAGAGGAGATATCACAAAGTATGCGCTTTTGTTGTTTTCATTGCTTTCAATGCATTTTGGCATAAAACGAGCATTTGCTGTTTTCTCTTAAATGCAACATGGGAGAAAAACCATTTTACATCACATTTGTGGGTCTTGGTCTTCAACACATCCAGTGAAATTTTGAGCTGTCTGTGTTTGCTACAAGAGGAGATATCACAAAGTATGCGCTTTTGTTATTTCAATTGCTTTCAATGCATTTTGGCCTAAAACTTGCATTTGCTGTTTTCTCTTAAAAGCAACATGGGAGAAAAACCATTTCACATCACATTTGTGGGTCTTGGTCTTCAACACATCCAGTGAAATTTTGAGCTGTCTGTGTTTGCTACAAGAGGAGATATCACAAAGTATGCGCTTTTGTTGTTTTCATTGCTTTCAATGCATTTTGGCATAAAACGAGCATTTGCTGTTTTCTCTTAAACGCAACATGGGAGAAAAACCATTTCACATCACATTTGTGGGTCTTGGTCTTCAACACATCCAGTGAAATTTTGAGCTGTCTGTGTTTGCTACAAGAGGAGATATCACAAAGTATGCGCTTTTGTTGTTTTCATTGCTTTCAAAGCATTTTGGCCTAAAACGTGCATTTGCTGTTTTCTCTTAAACGCAACACGGGAGAAAAACCATTTCACATCACATTTGTGGGTCTTGGTCTTCAACACATCCAGTGAAATTTTGAGCTGTCTGTGTTTGCTACAAGAGGAGATATCACAAAGTATGCGCTTTTGTTGTTTCCATTGCTTTCAATGCATTTTGGCCTAAAACGTGCATTTGCTGTTTTCTCTTAAACGCAACATGGGAGAAAAACCATTTCACATCACATTTGTGGGTCTTGGTCTTCAACACATCCAGTGAAATTTTGAGCTGTCTGTGTTTGCTACAAGAGGAGATATCACAAAGTATGCGCTTTTGTTATTTCCATTGCTTTCAATGCATTTTGGCCTAAAACTTGCATTTGCTGTTTTTTATTAAACGCAACTTGGGAGAAAAACCATTTCACATCACATTTGTGGGTCTTGGTCTTCAACACATCCAGTGAAATTTTGAGCTGTCTGTGTTTGCTACAAGAGGAGATATCACAAAGTATGCGCTTTTGTTGTTTTCATTGCTTTCAATGCATTTTGGCATAAAACGAGCATTTGCTGTTTTCTCTTAAACGCAACATGGGAGAAAAACCATTTCACATCACATTTGTGGGTCTTGGTCTTCAACACATCCAGTGAAATTTTGAGCTGTCTGTGTTTGCTACAAGAGGAGATATCACAAAGTATGTGCTTTTGTTATTTCCATTGCTTTCAATGCATTTTGGCCTAAAACTTGCATTTGCTGTTTTCTCTTAAACGCAACATGGGAGAAAAACCATTTCACATCACATTTGTGGGTCTTGGTCTTCAACACATCCAGTGAAAATTTGAGCTGTCTGTGTTTGCTACAAGAGGAGATAACACAAAGTATGCGCTTTTGTGTTTTCATTGCTTTCAATGCATTTTGGCCTAAAACGTGCATTTGCTGTTTTCTCTTAAACGCAACATGGGAGAAAAACCATTTCACATCACATTTGTGGGTCTTGGTCTTCAACACATCCAGTGAAATTTTGAGCTGTCTGTGTTTGCTACAAGAGGAGATATCACAAAGTATGCGCTTTTGTTATTTCCATTGCTTTCAATGCATTTTGGCCTAAAACTTGCATTTGCTGTTTTCTCTTAAACGCAACATGGGAGAAAAACCATTTCACATCACATTTGTGGGTTTTGGTCTTCAACACATCCAGTGAAATTTTGAGCTGTCTGTGTTTGCTACAAGAGGAGATAACACAAAGTATGCGCTTTTGTTGTTTCCATTGCTTTCAATGAATTTTGGCCTAAAAAGTGCATTTGCTGTTTTCTCTTAAACGCAACATGGGAGAAAAAACATTTCACATCACATTTGTGGGTCTTGGTCTTCAACACATCCAGTGAAATTTTGAGCTGTCTGTGTTTGCTACAAGAGGAGATATCACAAAGTATGCGCTTTTGTTATTTCAATTGCATTCAATGCATTTTGGCCTAAAACGTGCATTTGCTGTTTTCTCTTAAACGCAACATGGGAGAAAAACCATTTCACATCACATTTGTGGGTCTTGGTCTTCAACACATCCAGTGAAATTTTGAGCTATCTGTGTTTGCTACAAGAGGAGATATCACAAAGTATGCGCTTTTGTTGTTTCCATTGCTTTCAATGCATTTTGGCCTAAAACGTGCATTTGCTGTTTTCTCTTAAACGCAACATGGGAGAAAAACCATTTCACATCACATTTGTGGGTCTTGGTCTTCAACACATCCAGTGAAATTTTGAGCTGTCTGTGTTTGCTACAAGAGGAGATATCACAAAGTATGCGCTTTTGTTGTTTTCATTGCTTTCAAAGCATTTTGGCCTAAAACATGCATTTGCTGTTTTATCTTAAACGCAACATGGGAGAAAAACCATTTCACATCACATTTGTGGGTCTTGGTCTTCAACACATCCAGTGAAATTTTGAGCTGTCTGTGTTTGCTACAAGAGGAGATATCACAAAGTATGCGCTTTTGTTGTTTTCATTGCTTTCAATGCATTTTGGCATAAAACGAGCATTTGCTGTTTTCTCTTAAATGCAACATGGGAGAAAAACCATTTTACATCACATTTGTGGGTCTTGGTCTTCAACACATCCAGTGAAATTTTGAGCTGTCTGTGTTTGCTACAAGAGGAGATATCACAAAGTATGCGCTTTTGTTATTTCAATTGCTTTCAATGCATTTTGGCCTAAAACTTGCATTTGCTGTTTTCTCTTAAACGCAACATGGGAGAAAAACCATTTCACATCACATTTGTGGGTCTTGGTCTTCAACACATCCAGTGAAATTTTGAGCTGTCTGTGTTTGCTACAAGAGGAGATATCACAAAGTATGCGCTTTTGTTGTTTTCATTGCTTTCAATGCATTTTGGCATAAAACGAGCATTTGCTGTTTTCTCTTAAACGCAACATGGGAGAAAAACCATTTCACATCACATTTGTGGGTCTTGGTCTTCAACACATCCAGTGAAATTTTGAGCTGTCTGTGTTTGCTACAAGAGGAGATATCACAAAGTATGCGCTTTTGTTGTTTTCATTGCTTTCAAAGCATTTTGGCCTAAAACGTGCATTTGCTGTTTTCTCTTAAACGCAACACGGGAGAAAAACCATTTCACATCACATTTGTGGGTCTTGGTCTTCAACACATCCAGTGAAATTTTGAGCTGTCTGTGTTTGCTACAAGAGGAGATATCACAAAGTATGCGCTTTTGTTGTTTCCATTGCTTTCAATGCATTTTGGCCTAAAACGTGCATTTGCTGTTTTCTCTTAAACGCAACATGGGAGAAAAACGATTTCACATCACATTTGTTGGTCTTGGTCTTCAACACATCCAGTGAAATTTTGAGCTGTCTGTGTTTGCTACAAGAGGAGATATCACAAAGTATGCGCTTTTGTGTTTCCATTGCTTTCAATGCATTTTGGCCTAAAACGTGCATTTGCTGTTTTCTCTTAAACGCAACATGGGAGAAAAACCATTTCACATCACATTTGTGGGTCTTGGTCTTCAACACATCCAGTGAAATTTTGAGCTATCTGTGTTTGCTACAAGAGGAGATATCACAAAGTATGCGCTTTTGTTGTTTCCATTGCTTTCAATGCATTTTGGCCTAAAACTTGCATTTGCTGTTTTCTATTAAACGCAACATGGGAGAAAAACCATTTCACATCACATTTGTGGGTCTTGGTCTTCAACACATCCAGTGAAATTTTGAGCTGTCTGTGTTTGCTACAAGAGGAGATATCACAAAGTATGCGCTTTTGTTGTTTTCATTGCTTTCAAAGCATTTTGGCCTAAAACGTGCATTTGCTGTTTTCTCTTAAACGCAACTTGGGAGAAAAACCATTTCACATCACATTTGTGGGTCTTGGTCTTCAACACATCCAGTGAAATTTTGAGCTGTCTGTGTTTGCTACAAGAGGAGATATCACAAAGTATGCGCTTTTGTTGTTTTCATTGCTTTCAATGCATTTTGGCATAAAACGAGCATTTGCTGTTTTCTCTTAAACGCAACATGGGAGAAAAACCATTTCACATCACATTTGTGGGTCTTGGTCTTCAACACATCCAGTGAAATTTTGAGCTGTCTGTGTTTGCTACAAGAGGAGATATCACAAAGTATGCGCTTTTGTTGTTTTCATTGCTTTCAAAGCATTTTGGCCTAAAACGTGCATTTGCTGTTTTCTCTTAAACGCAACATGGGAGAAAAACCATTTCACATCACATTTGTGGGTCTTGGTCTTCAACACATCCAGTGAAATTTTGAGCTGTCTGTGTTTGCTACAAGAGGAGATATCACAAAGTATGTGCTTTTGTTATTTCCATTGCTTTCAATGCATTTTGGCCTAAAACTTGCATTTGCTGTTTTCTCTTAAACGCAACATGGGAGACAACCATTTCACATCACATTTGTGGGTCTTGGTCTTCAACACATCCAGTGAAAATTTGAGCTGTCTGTGTTTGCTACAAGAGGAGATAACACAAAGTATGCGCTTTTGTGTTTTCATTGCTTTCAATGCATTTTGGCCTAAAACGTGCATTTGCTGTTTTCTCTTAAACGCAACATGGGAGAAAAACCATTTCACATCACATTTGTGGGTCTTGGTCTTCAACACATCCAGTGAAATTTTGAGCTGTCTGTGTTTGCTACAAGAGGAGATATCACAAAGTATGCGCTTTTGTTATTTCCATTGCTTTCAATGCATTTTGGCCTAAAACTTGCATTTGCTGTTTTCTCTTAAACGCAACATGGGAGAAAAACCATTTCACATCACATTTGTGGGTTTTGGTCTTCAACACATCCAGTGAAATTTTGAGCTGTCTGTGTTTGCTACAAGAGGAGATAACACAAAGTATGCGCTTTTGTTGTTTCCATTGCTTTCAATGCATTTTGGCCTAAAACGTGCATTTGCTGTTTTCTCTTAAACGCAACATGGGAGAAAAAACATTTCACATCACATTTGTGGGTCTTGGTCTTCAACACATCCAGTGAAATTTTGAGCTGTCTGTGTTTGCTACAAGAGGAGATATCACAAAGTATGCGCTTTTGTTATTTCAATTGCATTCAATGCATTTTGGCCTAAAACGTGCATTTGCTGTTTTCTCTTAAACGCAACATGGGAGAAAAACCATTTCACATCACATTTGTGGGTCTTGGTCTTCAACACATCCAGTGAAATTTTGAGCTATCTGTGTTTGCTACAAGAGGAGATATCACAAAGTATGCGCTTTTGTTGTTTCCATTGCTTTCAATGCATTTTGGCCTAAAACGTGCATTTGCTGTTTTCTCTTAAACGCAAAATGGGAGAAAAACCATTTCACATCACATTTGTGGGTCTTGGTCTTCAACACATCCAGTGAAATTTTGAGCTGTCTGTGTTTGCTACAAGAGGAGATATCACAAAGTATGCGCTTTTGTTGTTTTCATTGCTTTCAATGCATTTTGGCATAAAACGAGCATTTGCTGTTTTCTCTTAAATGCAACATGGGAGAAAAACCATTTTACATCACATTTGTGGGTCTTGGTCTTCAACACATCCAGTGAAATTTTGAGCTGTCTGTGTTTGCTACAAGAGGAGATATCACAAAGTATGCGCTTTTGTTATTTCAATTGCTTTCAATGCATTTTGGCCTAAAACTTGCATTTGCTGTTTTCTCTTAAAAGCAACATGGGAGAAAAACCATTTCACATCACATTTGTGGGTCTTGGTCTTCAACACATCCAGTGAAATTTTGAGCTGTCTGTGTTTGCTACAAGAGGAGATATCACAAAGTATGCGCTTTTGTTGTTTTCATTGCTTTCAATGCATTTTGGCATAAAACGAGCATTTGCTGTTTTCTCTTAAACGCAACATGGGAGAAAAACCATTTCACATCACATTTGTGGGTCTTGGTCTTCAACACATCCAGTGAAATTTTGAGCTGTCTGTGTTTGCTACAAGAGGAGATATCACAAAGTATGCGCTTTTGTTGTTTTCATTGCTTTCAAAGCATTTTGGCCTAAAACGTGCATTTGCTGTTTTCTCTTAAACGCAACACGGGAGAAAAACCATTTCACATCACATTTGTGGGTCTTGGTCTTCAACACATCCAGTGAAATTTTGAGCTGTCTGTGTTTGCTACAAGAGGAGATATCACAAAGTATGCGCTTTTGTTGTTTCCATTGCTTTCAATGCATTTTGGCCTAAAACGTGCATTTGCTGTTTTCTCTTAAACGCAACATGGGAGAAAAACCATTTCACATCACATTTGTGGGTCTTGGTCTTCAACACATCCAGTGAAATTTTGAGCTGTCTGTGTTTGCTACAAGAGGAGATATCACAAAGTATGCGCTTTTGTTATTTCCATTGCTTTCAATGCATTTTGGCCTAAAACTTGCATTTGCTGTTTTTTATTAAACGCAACATGGGAGAAAAACCATTTCACATCACATTTGTGGGATTTGGTCTTCAACACATCAAGTGAAATTTTGAGCTGTCTGTGTTTGCTACAAGAGGAGATAACACAAAGTATGTGCTTTTGTTGTTTCCATTGCTTTCAATGCATTTTGGCCTAAAACGTGCATTTGCTGTTTTCTCTTAAACGCAACATGGGAGAAAAACCATTTCACATCACATTTGTGGGTCTTGGTCTTCAACACATCCAGTGAAATTTTGAGCTGTCTGTGTTTGCTACAAGAGGAGATATCACAAAGTATGCGCTTTTGTTATTTCCATTGCTTTCAATGCATTTTGGCCTAAAACTTGCATTTGCTGTTTTCTATTAAACGCAACATGGGAGAAAAACGATTTCACATCACATTTGTGGGTCTTGGTCTTCAACACATCCAGTGAAATTTTGAGCTGTCTGTGTTTGCTACAAGAGGAGATATCACAAAGTATGCGCTTTTGTGTTTCCATTGCTTTCAATGCATTTTGGCCTAAAACGTGCATTTGCTGTTTTCTCTTAAACGCAACATGGGAGAAAAACCATTTCACATCACATTTGTGGGTCTTGGTCTTCAACACATCCAGTGAAATTTTGAGCTGTCTGTGTTTGCTACAAGAGGAGATAACACAAAGTATGCGCTTTTGTTATTTCAATTGCTTTCAATGCATTTTGGCCTAAAACTTGCATTTGCTGTTTTCTCTTAAACGCAACATGGGAGAAAAACCATTTCACATCACATTTGTGGGTCTTGGTCTTCAACACATCCAGTGAAATTTTGAGCTGTCTGTGTTTGCTACAAGAGGAGATATCACAAAGTATGCGCTTTTGTTGTTTTCATTGCTTTCAATGCATTTTGGCATAAAACGAGCATTTGCTGTTTTCTCTTAAACGCAACATGGGAGAAAAACCATTTCACATCACATTTGTGGGTCTTGGTCTTCAACACATCCAGTGAAATTTTGAGCTGTCTGTGTTTGCTACAAGAGGAGATATCACAAAGTATGCGCTTTTGTTGTTTTCATTGCTTTCAAAGCATTTTGGCCTAAAACGTGCATTTGCTGTTTTCTCTTAAACGCAACATGGGAGAAAAACCATTTCACATCACATTTGTGGGTCTTGGTCTTCAACACATCCAGTGAAATTTTGAGCTGTCTGTGTTTGCTACAAGAGGAGATATCACAAAGTATGCGCTTTTGTTGTTTCCATTGCTTTCAATGCATTTTGGCCTAAAACGTGCATTTGCTGTTTTCTCTTAAACGCAACATGGGAGAAAAACGATTTCACATCACATTTGTGGGTTTTGGTCTTCAACACATCCAGTGAAATTTTGAGCTGTCTGTGTTTGCTACAAGAGGAGATAACACAAAGTATGCGCTTTTGTTGTTTCCATTGCTTTCAATGCATTTTGGCCTAAAACGTGCATTTGCTGTTTTCTCTTAAAAGCAACATGGGAGAAAAAACATTTCACATCACATTTGTGGGTCTTGGTCTTCAACACATCCAGTGAAATTTTGAGCTGTCTGTGTTTGCTACAAGAGGAGATATCACAAAGTATGCGCTTTTGTTGTTTCCATTGCTTTCAATGCATTTTGGCCTAAAACGTGCATTTGCTGTTTTCTCTTAAACGCAACATCGGAGAAAAACGATTTCACATCACATTTATGGGTTTTGGTCTTCAACACATCCAGTGAAATTTTGAGCTGTCTGTGTTTGCTACAAGAGGAGATAACTCAAAGTATGCGCTTTTGTGTTTCCGTTGCTTTCAATGCATTTTGGCCTAAAACGTGCATTTGCTGTTTTCTCTTAAATGCAACATGGGAGAAAAACCATTTCACATCACATTTGTGGGTCTTGGTCTTCAACACATCCAGTGAAATTTTGAGCTGTCTGTGTTTGCTACAAGAGGAGATAACACAAAGTATGTGCTTTTGTTGTTTCTATTGCTTTCAATGCATTTTGGCCTAAAACGTGCATTTGCTGTTTTCTCTTAAACGCAACATGGGAGAAAAACCATTTCACATCACATTTGTGGGTCTTGGTCTTCAACACATCCAGTGAAATTTTGAGCTATCTGTGTTTGCTACAAGAGGAGATATCACAAAGTATGCGCTTTTGTTGTTTCCATTGCTTTCAATGCATTTTGGCCTAAAACGTGCATTTGCTGTTTTCTCTTAAACGCAACATGGGAGAAAAACCATTTCACATCACATTTGTGGGTCTTGGTCTTCAACACATCCAGTGAAATTTTGAGCTATCTGTGTTTGCTACAAGAGGAGATATCACAAAGTATGCGCTTTTGTTGTTTTCATTGCTTTCAAAGCATTTTGGCCTAAAACATGCATTTGCTGTTTTATCTTAAAGGCAACATGGGAGAAAAACCATTTCACATCACATTTGTGGGTCTTGGTCTTCAACACATCCAGTGAAATTTTGAGCTGTCTGTGTTTGCTACAAGAGGAGATATCACAAAGTATGCGCTTTTGTTGTTTTCATTGCTTTCAATGCATTTTGGCATAAAACGAGCATTTGCTGTTTTCTCTTAAATGCAACATGGGAGAAAAACCATTTTACATCACATTTGTGGGTCTTGGTCTTCAACACATCCAGTGAAATTTTGAGCTGTCTGTGTTTGCTACAAGAGGAGATATCACAAAGTATGCGCTTTTGTTATTTCAATTGCTTTCAATGCATTTTGGCCTAAAACTTGCATTTGCTGTTTTCTCTTAAACGCAACATGGGAGAAAAACCATTTCACATCACATTTGTGGGTCTTGGTCTTCAACACATCCAGTGAAATTTTGAGCTGTCTGTGTTTGCTACAAGAGGAGATATCACAAAGTATGCGCTTTTGTTGTTTTCATTGCTTTCAATGCATTTTGGCATAAAACGAGCATTTGCTGTTTTCTCTTAAACGCAACATGGGAGAAAAACCATTTCACATCACATTTGTGGGTCTTGGTCTTCAACACATCCAGTGAAATTTTGAGCTGTCTGTGTTTGCTACAAGAGGAGATATCACAAAGTATGCGCTTTTGTTGTTTTCATTGCTTTCAAAGCATTTTGGCCTAAAACGTGCATTTGCTGTTTTCTCTTAAACGCAACACGGGAGAAAAACCATTTCACATCACATTTGTGGGTCTTGGTCTTCAACACATCCAGTGAAATTTTGAGCTGTCTGTGTTTGCTACAAGAGGAGATATCACAAAGTATGCGCTTTTGTTGTTTCCATTGCTTTCAATGCATTTTGGCCTAAAACGTGCATTTGCTGTTTTCTCTTAAACGCAACATGGGAGAAAAACGATTTCACATCACATTTGTTGGTCTTGGTCTTCAACACATCCAGTGAAATTTTGAGCTGTCTGTGTTTGCTACAAGAGGAGATATCACAAAGTATGCGCTTTTGTGTTTCCATTGCTTTCAATGCATTTTGGCCTAAAACGTGCATTTGCTGTTTTCTCTTAAACGCAACATGGGAGAAAAACCATTTCACATCACATTTGTGGGTCTTGGTCTTCAACACATCCAGTGAAATTTTGAGCTCTCTGTGTTTGCTACAAGAGGAGATATCACAAAGTATGCGCTTTTGTTATTTCCATTGCTTTCAATGCATTTTGGCCTAAAACTTGCATTTGCTGTTTTCTATTAAACGCAACATGGGAGAAAAACCATTTCACATCACATTTGTGGGTTTTGGTCTTCAACACATCAAGTGAAATTTTGAGCTGTCTGTGTTTGCTACAAGAGGAGATAACACAAAGTATGTGCTTTTGTTGTTTCCATTGCTTTCAATGCATTTTGGCCTAAAACGTGCATTTGCTGTATTCTCTTAAACGCAACATGGGAGAAAAACCATTTCACATCACATTTGTGGGTCTTGGTCTTCAACACATCCAGTGAAATTTTGAGCTGTCTGTGTTTGCTACAAGAGGAGATATCACAAAGTATGCGCTTTTGTTATTTCCATTGCTTTCAATGCATTTTGGCCTAAAACTTGCATTTGCTGTTTTCTATTAAACGCAACATGGGAGAAAAACGATTTCACATCACATTTGTGGGTCTTGGTCTTCAACACATCCAGTGAAATTTTGAGCTGTCTGTGTTTGCTACAAGAGGAGATATCACAAAGTATGCGCTTTTGTGTTTCCATTGCTTTCAATGCATTTTGGCCTAAAACGTGCATTTGCTGTTTTCTCTTAAACGCAACATGGGAGAAAAACCATTTCACATCACATTTGTGGGTCTTGGTCTTCAACACATCCAGTGAAATTTTGAGCTGTCTGTGTTTGCTACAAGAGGAGATATCACAAAGTATGCGCTTTTGTTATTTCAATTGCTTTCAATGCATTTTGGCCTAAAACTTGCATTTGCTGTTTTCTCTTAAACGCAACATGGGAGAAAAACCATTTCACATCACATTTGTGGGTCTTGGTCTTCAACACATCCAGTGAAATTTTGAGCTGTCTGTGTTTGCTACAAGAGGAGATATCACAAAGTATGCGCTTTTGTTGTTTTCATTGCTTTCAATGCATTTTGGCATAAAACGAGCATTTGCTGTTTTCTCTTAAACGCAACATGGGAGAAAAACCATTTCACATCACATTTGTGGGTCTTGGTCTTCAACACATCCAGTGAAATTTTGAGCTGTCTGTGTTTGCTGCAAGAGGAGATATCACAAAGTATGCGCTTTTGTTGTTTTCATTGCTTTCAAAGCATTTTGGCCTAAAACGTGCATTTGCTGTTTTCTCTTAAACGCAACATGGGAGAAAAACCATTTCACATCACATTTGTGGGTCTTGGTCTTCAACACATCCAGTGAAATTTTGAGCTGTCTGTGTTTGCTACAAGAGGAGATATCACAAAGTATGCGCTTTTGTTGTTTCCATTGCTTTCAATGCATTTTGGCCTAAAACGTGCATTTGCTGTTTTCTCTTAAACGCAACATGGGAGAAAAACGATTTCACATCACATTTGTGGGTTTTGGTCTTCAACACATCCAGTGAAATTTTGAGCTGTCTGTGTTTGCTACAAGAGGAGATAACACAAAGTATGCGCTTTTGTGTTTCCATTGCTTTCAATGCATTTTGGCCTAAAACGTGCATTTGCTGTTTTCTCTTAAACGCAACATGGGAGAAAAACCATTTCACATCACATTTGTGGGTCTTGGTCTTCAACACATCCAGTGAAATTTTGAGCTGTCTGTGTTTGCTACAAGAGGAGATAACACAAAGTATGTGCTTTTGTTGTTTCTATTGCTTTCAATGCATTTTGGCCTAAAACGTGCATTTGCTGTTTTCTCTTAAACGCAACATGGGAGAAAAACCATTTCACATCACATTTGTGGGTCTTGGTCTTCAACACATCCAGTGAAATTTTGAGCTGTCTGTGTTTGCTACAAGAGGAGATATCACAAAGTATGCGCTTTTGCTGTTTTCATTGCTTTCAAAGCATTTTGGCCTAAAACGTGCATTTGCTGTTTTCTCTTAAACGCAACATGGGAGAAAAACCATTTCACATCACATTTGTGGGTCTTGGTCTTCAACACATCCAGTGAAATTTTGAGCTGTCTGTGTTTGCTACAAGAGGAGATATCACAAAGTATGCGCTTTTGTTGTTTTCATTTCTTTCAATGCATTTTGGCCTAAAACGTGCATTTGCTGTTTTCTCTTAAACGCAACATGGGAGAAAAACCATTTCACATCACATTTGTGGGTAATCCTTTTTTATTGAAAAACTTGCAGCATATAAATAAATACATAGAAAAAATACTGCACTTCAACATATCTTTTGCCATATATACAAAAAACAACCAGGTTATTGTAATCAAAATATATGACTCTATCAAATTCTGCAAAGAGCCACAAAACAGATAAACCTCCTGAACATAACACATCACACACTCCACCCAGACAAGACAGTGTACAAACCATCACCTGAAACAACAAAATATCTTTAAAACAATAAACTTTAACACAATAAGCTTTTAGCTATTCCCTTTTTCAAAAAAGACTTTAAAACTATCACCAACACTAACTCCAACACATAGAGAAAATGAAGGAGCTGTTTAGGCGCATGAAAATCATTCCATAAAAACCAGAAAAATCCAAAAATCTACTGCGGAAGTGGAAAGAAGAGCTTCAAGCCCATAGGATAAACAGGAAAAAGACTGGTACTTTTTGTCACCCACTAAGGGGGCTTCAGGTGCCTCCATCTCCTCGACCACCCAACAGCATCCAGTCTCCTCCTGTCCATCTCCATCAGAGACCTAACCTCGTGAAGAATGTTACACGCCACCACCTCACAGGGAAGGATTTTACTTCTAGTTGTTACTAAGCACCGTGCGCTCCACGTGTGATATCTAACCACTAAACTAACTACAAAAATGGTGACCAAATCATAACGCCCATACCCTTTGAATGCTCCGTAAACCCACTCAGGGTAACTGAGCCCCGAAAGGCACGGAATGCGTAAGGCGCTCGAAACTTTCTTATAAATCTCAATGTTAAAGGGACATTCGAGCAAGAAGTGGTCCATAGTCTCCTCCTCCCCTGGACATTCCTCCCGTGGGCAACCACGATCATCGGCGCTTCTCCACCTAATGTGCCCCCTAACATAGAGCCTTCCTTGAAAAGAGAGCCAGGCCAGGTCCCTATACTTCAGTGGAATCCTCTCTGAACAGATCAAAGAGATCCCATCTGAGCAAACCTTGCCCGGGCAGTCCCTCAGTGATAGCGGGGCATAGAAGCGAGCCCGCAAAATGCCTCTCTCCAACTCCTTCCTAGAAAGGGTCTTGACATCACTCGCCACTACTCCCCATAGCCTTGTCACTCTCAAGCACAGGATGACATAGATCGGAAGAGCACCAGACCTACCTCTGAAGGCTTTAACACGGCCGCCGTCATACCAGAGTTCAAGGAAAGGAGACACCCAAGCCCTAAAACTCTCTACCCACCAAGGAGAAGTCTCCAGAAACAGACTTCCAAGATTCAATTTAATAAAAGTTGTGGCAAAAAACACCACCGGATTGACCATACCCAATCCACCTTCATTCCTTGGTCTGTAGGTTATACCCCTCTTGACAATGTTCATCCCGTTCCCCCCAAAATAAAAGGAAGAACAAGGATAACACTTTGGACCACAAAGATTGTGGCAAGAAACACACGTAGCTGACATACAGAAAAATAGGAACCAGGAAAGTTTTGCACAAGTGAACCCTTTCCCTGTAGGAGAACTGCCAAGTTCTCCAGGACTGTACTTTCCTGCTGGCTTCCTCTATCCTCTTTTCCCAATTTCGAGTGGCATAATCACCACGGTCAAAAATGATGCCTAAGATTTTGATCTGCGAACTGGCCCGGGGGAGACTGTCCGGAAGGCGAAATTCATCACCTTCCTCCCCCATCCAGAAAGCTTCACATTTGTCCTGATTTACTCTGGAGCACGAGGCTTCAGAGTAGTCGGAGACTAGGTGTTCTATACACTGAGCCTCTGCCACAGAGGACAGGACCACAGTGACATCATCCGCGTAGGCCACCACCCTCAATGGAGCCTCTGGGCCCAGCTGCACCCCCCTCAATGCACTGCAACCAATCCTCCTTACGAAGGGATCGATCGCGAAAACATATAAGAGCGGGCTCAGGGGGCATCCCTGACGGACACCAGAGTCAACCTTGAAAGCAGGGCCCACCCAACCATTAACAAGCGGGAAGCTTTCGGCCTTATTGTATAAAACATGAAGCCAATCCACCACCCTCACTGGAAGACCATACCACTCCAGAACAGCCCACAGGTACTTGTGGTTCACCCGGTCAAAAGCCTTCGACTGGTCCAATGCCAGTAAGTACTTGCCCCACTTTTCAGCACGACAGCGTTCCACGGCCTCCCGGACGCCAAGGACAGCACTAAACGTGCTACGACCCTTCACAGTGCAATGCTGAGATGGAGACAGTACCAGCCCGGAAATTTCCATCAGCCGATTAAACAGTATTTTTGCCAGGATCTTTCTGTCCGTATTGAGAAGAGCGATGGGGCGCCAATTCTCAATACGGGACGGGTCCTTACCTTTTGATAACAGTATGAGAGCGGAAGACCTCATGGAAGGAGGGAGTGACCCCTCACCCAGGCATTCATTATAGACCTCCATAAGGCGCGGAGCCAAGATGTCCCTGAAAGCTTTAAAGAACTCGGACGTTAAACCATCCGGACCTGGAGATTTTTTGATAGACAAACTGTCTATCGCCCTCTTGACTTCCTCCACCGTCACATCATCACCCAAAGAGTCAAAGGAGGCATCAAGTTTCTGTAACCCTGGTGTCTCCCTCAGAAAGGACTCCATCCTCTCCCTAATAAGTGGCTGCTCAGACAGAAGGTCCGTATAATAGGACCCGATGACCCCCAGGATACCATCCCTGTCTTCACAGAGAGTACCCCGGGCGTCATACAGGCCCCTCACCTCCCTTAGATCAACCGCCTTCCTGCAACTCTGGTAGGGATCAGGCGAGTGGTATTTACCATAATCCCTCTCCAAAATCAAAGAAGCCAGCCGATCATATTGGAGCTCCCTCAACTGAGCTTTCACCCGGAAGATATCCCCACTATCTCCACACTCAGAGATCAGGAAATCAAGTTTCTTCCTCAAACTCTGGTAGACACATCTTTTTCTCAAGTTCTTTTGTGCTACCAGCCTCTGAAAAAGCCTTCGAGTCCTTTTTTTGCACTCTTCCCACCACTCAGACCTAGACCAACCTGCCTCCAGAAGTGTCTCCTGTAGTTGGAAGAAATCCCTAAAGGACTGGCTAATACTCTCTTCTTTCAGAAGGTCAGAGCTCAAACGCCAAAGGCCCCGGCCTCTCTGAGGAGTTTCCGAAGCATTCAACGCGACACTCAGACAAACGTGGTCGGAGAATTCTACAGCCCTTACCTCAGGAGGCAGAGTTTTCGAACTCTCCTTAACAAAAAACCTATCTATCCTAGACCTACGATTGCTACAATGATACGTGTAACCCGTGAGGTCTGGACAATGGCGAATGTGCACATCGACCAGACCTGCCTCTCTAACCATACTAACTAAAAATCTCGCATCATAGCCCAGGGTTGACTTTGCACCTCCCCTGTCTTTGGGCCTTACAATGGTGTTAAAATCACCACCAAAGACAACCTGCCGGGCCGTAAAAAGGAATGGTTTTATCAGCCCAAAAAGGCACTTCCTATCCCAGGCCGACTGCGGTCCGTAGACGTTAATCAGCCTGAGATCATGCCCCCTTAGGCTAACATCCAAAACCATACACCTACCTATCTGTAATTCTATAATCTTGTGTACAGTTACCATATCAGTAAAAAGCACTGCCACCCCACCGTACGGCTCGGCCGCAAGAGACCAATAGGATGGGCCCCTCCTCCACTGGCTTTTGGCCCTGCGAAGTGTGGACAAGTCCCCTATTCTGGTCTCCTGCAAAAACAAAATATCAACCTCAATCGTGTTGAAAAAAGAAAAGGCCATATAACGAGCATGTTCAGAATAAACGGAAGCCACATTAATGGTGGCACATCGTATAGGGTGTGTAGCCATAGTTCTAGATTATAGAGATAGGGCTCCATTTCACTTTCACTTTGTTACACAGGAAGACCCCTCCCCCGAGGAACCTTCCTGCTTACAAGGCACCCCAGAAGTGATACCTTCACCAGACGATGACACAACCATACACACACCCTCCACCACATCCACACCATCCCCAAGAGGCACAGCACCCGCAGTTGGTTCACCCGGCCCATCGGCCCCAACCGCAGACACCAACCCCACCTCAACAATACCCTGCCTGTCCCCACCAGTCAGGGAAACAAAAGCAGGATCAGGGTCAGGATCTGGCGGTTTTGGATCCACCAAGATGACTGGAGCTTCCTGACTTGGAGGTATCATCTCCCAAGAATCTCCCAAAATAACAGACTCAGGGGTTTCCTCCACTATGTCTTCTCCGGCAGAAAACACTCCAACCTCCTCCATCTTCCCTAAACCCTTTCCTTCACCACTTGACCCTGTCAATCCCAGATTCGACAGGTCCCACTCCAGCTTACCACCCTGTTCCACATTCTTTGATTTCACCGTAACCTTTCCCCCTCTTCTCCTGTTTTTCGCTTTAGCACCTTCCGCAGCTTCCCCAAAGGTACTTTTCCTACTGACCTTCTTTCTCATCTCAGAAGGCCGAGCAACCTGAACCAAATCACCACTTTCCTGCCTTACTATCTCCCCCCCCTTCTCCGCTACCTCCTCCTCCTCGTCATCTGCCACAGAGAATGTAAAGCGATTTGAAAGCTGGACAACATCCTCCCTTTGCCCTACCCTCCTCTTCCTATTTGACTTCACAACTGTAAAGGAAGATTCTCCCCTCTCTACCGGCACCTCCTTCTGGATTTTGGCAGCTTCCAGCACCTCTTTTCCACTACCTACTTCCTCACCCTCCTCAATGTCACTCAGACTGGCCCCTCTCGTTGGAGGTTCTATGACCACCGGCAAACTCCCAATAGCACTTTCCTCATTGTGCGATGCCGAGGGGCAACGGCTATAAGGATGACCAATACACCCACAGAGATTACACTTCACCACATCACAATCTCTAGAGAGGTGACCCAACTCGCCACACATGGCACACTTGACCTCAGGGCAATTGTTAGAAAAATGCCTAAAGCTGCCACAACGATGACAGACTCTTGGCTGACCGGGGTAGAAAGCCTGGATCTTATCTCGGCCAATAAAAGTTGCTGCCGGAATATGCTTTGTCTCTATACCTACCCTGTTTAGCCTGACAAAGACAGAATAAGCTCCACCCCACACCCCCTTTGTGTAGTCAATTTTCTCCAGGCACGTGGACAATACTGTACAAAAGCGGGATAACCAGAACAGGATGTCCTGCACTGGGAGGCTCTCATTTCTCACCAGGATAGTGACTTTAACCCTATCCTGGCGAGAGACCATTTGAGACCTGTAATTACTAAAGGGTGTCGCACCCTTCTTCTCCTCCCACCTGGACGCAAATGCCTGTAACCCCCGCAGAGTCTGAAAACTCAGATCATACTCCGGGGTTCTGATGGGGTGAATGCAGGCAAAGAGGTCTATGGGTGAGAATCCCAAGGAGAAAACCATCTCCAGAAAAACACCCTTACTTGGCGGGTCCCCTTCAGCTACCCACTTTAGCTGCACCACATTCCGCCTTCTTATCGGGGTACCACCACCAATACCACTCCCACCACCATCACCACTGGTAGCGGCATTAGGAAACCTTGGTGCCCCTCCACCAGACACTATTGTCGCATAAGACTTGGGCATAGGCTGGCCCATACTTTCCAGTCTGGAATTATTTTCAGCAATCAATTCAATTGCCGCACGGATCCTCTCAGGCCCCCCTATTCCCCCATACAGTGAGTCTGCAACTTTTAATTGTTCCTCCGACAAAGTGGACCTGTCCAGAGGGGGCAGACCCTGTACCAGGCTAGCACCTGCCCTCAGTACCGGAGCCCCTGGGACAACAGCTGTGGCCTTGTTAACATCTTCCTCCACCCTGTCAGCAATCAGCAACATTTCTGCGTCAAGGGAGTCATTCCCACAGTCAGCCGCTACCACCCTCCTCCCAACAGCTGGCAAATCAGTACCGGGCGCCAGCATAATACCGGCAGGCATGACACACTCACCGGATCCAACAGCAGTGTTCCCGATCACCGTGGGAACCACGGCCACGTCCCCATCCACCAGCCGGCGGGGAGCTTCCTCCAACTCCATGGCTCCGTCAGCAACAATCACCAAAGGCACTTCCGCCCTGCCACCGTGAAGCGCATCGTGAGCCGCATCGTGACCCGCAGAGAGCCGGGTCCCCGCAGCCATCTTCCGGACTCTGTGGATTAACTCCTTCGGGCCCGCAACAGCCGCTGAGACACCCACCATGTCTTCCGACTTGATCTCCGCGCCGCCTCCTTCCCCGATCTCGTCGTCTCCGACCTCCATCGGCGCCATCTTGGGACCCGAAATAGCCTGTTTCTGCAGACTCGATTCACAAAACGCCTCTGAAGACTCCTCCATCCTCGCTGGGGCTGCCACCGGGCCCGCCAGGCTCAGCAGATAGAGTACTCTGCCCTTGTACTTGGCCCGCTTCTCCGCCAGCATCAGGAGCTCATCTTTGATGATCAGCCTCCCCTCGTTCGTGGATGTCAAGAACTTCTTCTTCTTGGAGGCAATCCGAGCAGACACCCGACCAGCCTCCTTTCTCAAAGCCGCAACATCCATAGCCAGGAACGTCTCCTGTTCAGCGGCAGCGGCAGCAGCGGCGGCGGCAGCAGCAGCAGCAGCGGCCCCGTCTCCCTCGGAATCAGACTCCAGGGAATCTTCCTCCAAGAGACGCTGAGCATCGGGACAGATCTCCTCCTCCATCTCCGTCTCCGTCTCCGCACAAAAGGTAAGCAGAACTGGCTCTACTCCTGGGGTTGCTTCACTCCCAGGGGAGCTTACCACCATCTCACACCCTAGAGTTAAGTCCTCACTCATAGGGGAGCACTGCGTTAGCCCGCACCCTGAAGTTAAATCGCCACTCACAGGGGGGCCATGCAGCATGGGGTCCAAAGTCCGGCTCTCACCATCTTCCACGGCCACATCCAGCCGGGAGAGCACCACCACCGGTCGGCCAGTACTTCCAGCAGGCCCTCCACCACCTCCAGGATCCGGGCCCTCAGAGACTTCCAGGACCCCGGGATCTCCTCCACCATCTCCCGGCAGGCCCTCCATCCTCCCTGGGGAGGGACACTCCAGACAGTCCCTGGCTGCAAATCACTTCCAGAGGCCTAAGAGCTGAATCACAGGCGACCTCTAGGGGCGAGGTCTTCAACAGATCTGGTGAAATTTTGAGCTGTCTGTGTTTGCTACAAGAGGAGATATCACAAAGTATGCGTTTTTGTTGTTTTCATTGCTTTCAATGCATTTTGGCATAAAACGAGCATTTGCTGTTTTCTCTTAAACGCAACATGGGAGAAAAACCATTTCACATCACATTTGTGGGTCTTGGTCTTCAACACATCCAGTGAAATTTTGAGCTGTCTGTGTTTGCTACAAGAGGAGATATCACAAAGTATGCGCTTTTGTTATTTCCATTGCTTTCAATGCATTTTGGCCTAAAACTTGCATTTGCTGTTTTCTCTTAAACGCAACATGGGAGAAAAACGATTTCACATCACATTTGTGGGTTTTGGTCTTCAACACATCCAGTGAAATTTTGAGCTGTCTGTGTTTGCTACAAGAGGAGATAACACAAAGTATGCGCTTTTGTGTTTCCATTGCTTTCAATGCATTTTGGCCTAAAACGTGCATTTGCTGTTTTCTCTTAAATGCAACATGGGAGAAAAACCATTTCACATCACATTTGTGGGTCTTGGTCTTCAACACATCCAGTGAAATTTTGAGCTGTCTGTGTTTGCTACAAGAGGAGATATCACAAAGTATGCGCTTTTGTTATTTCCATTGCTTTCAATGCATTTTGGCCTAAAACTTGCATTTGCTGTTTTCTATTAAACGCAACATGGGAGAAAAACCATTTCACATCACATTTGTGGGTTTTGGTCTTCAACACATCAAGTGAAATTTTGAGCTGTCTGTGTTTGCTACAAGAGGAGATAACACAAAGTATGTGCTTTTGTTGTTTCCATTGCTTTCAATGCATTTTGGCCTAAAACGTGCATTTGCTGTTTTCTCTTAAACGCAACATGGGAGAAAAACCATTTCACATCACATTTGTGGGTCTTGGTCTTCAACACATCCAGTGAAATTTTGAGCTATCTGTGTTTGCTACAAGAGGAGATATCACAAAGTATGCGCATTTGTTGTTTCCATTGCTTTCAATGCATTTTGGCCTAAAACTTGCATTTGCTGTTTTCTATTAAACGCAACATGGGAGAAAAACCATTTCACATCACATTTGTGGGTCTTGGTCTTCAACACATCCAGTGAAATTTTGAGCTGTCTGTGTTTGCTACAAGAGGAGATATCACAAAGTATGCGCTTTTGTTGTTTTCATTGCTTTCAAAGCATTTTGGCCTAAAACGTGCATTTGCTGTTTTCTCTTAAACGCAACATGGGAGAAAAACCATTTCACATCACATTTGTGGGTCTTGGTCTTCAACACATCCAGTGAAATTTTGAGCTGTCTGTGTTTGCTACAAGAGGAGATATCACAAAGTATGCGCTTTTGTTGTTTTCATTGCTTTCAATGCATTTTGGCATAAAACGAGCATTTGCTGTTTTCTCTTAAACGCAACATGGGAGAAAAACCATTTCACATCACATTTGTGGGTCTTGGTCTTCAACACATCCAGTGAAATTTTGAGCTGTCTGTGTTTGCTACAAGAGGAGATATCACAAAGTATGCGCTTTTGTTGTTTTCATTGCTTTCAAAGCATTTTGGCCTAAAACGTGCATTTGCTGTTTTCTCTTAAACGCAACATGGGAGAAAAACCATTTCACATCACATTTGTGGGTCTTGGTCTTCAACACATCCAGTGAAATTTTGAGCTGTCTGTGTTTGCTACAAGAGGAGATATCA
Source organism: Taudactylus pleione (assembly GCA_031769625.1). Lineage (NCBI taxonomy): Eukaryota > Metazoa > Chordata > Amphibia > Anura > Myobatrachidae > Taudactylus > Taudactylus pleione. Next base: position 32,821 of record JAUIMM010001207.1, read on the forward strand.
CAAAGTATGCGCTTTTGTTATTTCCATTGCTTTCAATGCATTTTGGCCTAAAACTTGCATTTGCTGTTTTCTCTTAAATGCAACATGGGAGAAAAACCATTTCACATCACATTTGTGGGTCTTGGTCTTCAACACATCCAGTGAAAATTTGAGCTGTCTGTGTTTGCTACAAGAGGAGATAACACAAAGTATGCGCTTTTGTGTTTTCATTGCTTTCAATGCATTTTGGCCTAAAACTTGCATTTGCTGTTTTCTCTTAAACGCAACATGGGAGAAAAACCATTTCACATCACATTTGTGGGTTTTGGTCTTCAACACATCCAGTGAAATTTTGAGCTGTCTGTGTTTGCTACAAGAGGAGATAACACAAAGTATGCGCTTTTGTTGTTTCCATAGCTTTCAATGCATTTTGGCCTAAAACGTGCATTTGCTGTTTTCTCTTAAACGCAACATGGGAGAAAAACCATTTCACATCACATTTGTGGGTCTTGGTCTTCAACACATCCAGTGAAATTTTGAGCTGTCTGTGTTTGCTACAAGAGGAGATATCACAAAGTATGCGCTTTTGTTGTTTCCATTGCTTTCAATGCATTTTGGCCTAAAACGTGCATTTGCTGTTTTCTCTTAAATGCAACATGGGAGAAAAACGATTTCACATCACATTTATGGGTTTTGGTCTTCAACACATCCAGTGAAATTTTGAGCTGTCTGTGTTTGCTACAAGAGGAGATAACACAAAGTATGCGCTTTTGTGTTTCCATTGCTTTCAATGCATTTTGGCCTAAAACGTGCATTTGCTGTTTTCTCTTAAACGCAACATGGGAGAAAAACCATTTCACATCACATTTGTGGGTCTTGGTCTTCAACACATCCAGTGAAATTTTGAGCTGTCTGTGTTTGCTACAAGAGGAGATAACACAAAGTATGTGCTTTTGTTGTTTCTATTGCTTTCAATGCATTTTGGCCTAAAACGTGCATTTGCTGTTTTCTCTTAAATGCAACATGGGAGAAAAACCATTTCACATCACATTTGTGGGTCTTGGTCTTCAACACATCCAGTGAAATTTTGAGCTATCTGTGTTTGCTACAAGAGGAGATATCACAAAGTATGCGCTTTGTTGTTTCCATTGCTTTCAATGCATTTTGGCCTAAAACGTGCATTTGCTGTTTTCTCTTAAACGCAACATGGGAGAAAAACCATTTCACATCACATTTGTGGGTCTTGGTCTTCAACACATCCAGTGAAATTTTGAGCTGTCTGTGTTTGCTACAAGAGGAGATATCACAAAGTATGCGCTTTTGTTGTTTTCATTGCTTTCAAAGCATTTTGGCCTAAAACATGCATTTGCTGTTTTCTCTTAAACGCAACATGGGAGAAAAACCATTTCACATCACATTTGTGGGTCTTGGTCTTCAACACATCCAGTGAAATTTTGAGCTGTCTGTGTTTGCTACAAGAGGAGATATCACAAAGTATGCGCTTTTGTTGTTTTCATTGCTTTCAATGCATTTTGGCATAAAATGAGCATTTGCTGTTTTCTCTTAAACGCAACATGGGAGAAAAACCATTTCACGTCACATTTGTGGGTCTTGGTCTTCAACACATCCAGTGAAATTTTGAGCTGTCTGTGATTGCTACAAGAGGAGATATCACAAAGTATGCGCTTTTGTTGTTTTCATTGCTTTCAAAGCATTTTGGCCTAAAACTTGCATTTGCTGTTTTCTCTTAAACGCAACATGGGAGAAAAACCATTTCACATCACATTTGTGGGTCTTGGTCTTCAACACATCCAGTGAAATTTTGAGCTGTCTGTGTTTGCTACAAGAGGAGATATCACAAAGTATGCGCTTTTGTTGTTTTCATTGCTTTCAAAGCATTTTGGCCTAAAACATGCATTTGCTGTTTTCTCTTAAACGCAACATGGGAGAAAAACCATTTCACATCACATTTGTGGGTCTTGGTCTTCAACACATCCAGTGAAATTTTGAGCTGTCTGTGTTTGCTACAAGAGGAGATATCACAAAGTATGCGCTTTTGTTGTTTTCATTGCTTTCAATGCATTTTGGCATAAAACGAGCATTTGCTGTTTTCTCTTAAACGCAACATGGGAGAAAAACCATTTCACATCACATTTGTGGGTCTTGGTCTTCAACACATCCAGTGAAATTTTGAGCTGTCTGTGTTTGCTACAAGAGGAGATATCACAAAGTATGCGCTTTTGTTGTTTTCATTGCTTTCAAAGCATTTTGGCCTAAAACTTGCATTTGCTGTTTTCTCTTAAACGCAACATGGGAGAAAAACCATTTCACATCACATTTGTGGGTCTTGGTCTTCAACACATCCAGTGAAATTTTGAGCTGTCTGTGTTTGCTACAAGAGGAGATATCACAAAGTATGCGCTTTTGTTGTTTCCATTGCTTTCAATGCATTTTGGCCTAAAACGTGCATTTGCTGTCTTCTCTTAAACGCAACATGGGAGAAAAACCATTTCACATCACATTTGTGGGTTTTGGTCTTCAACACATCCAGTGAAATTTTGAGCTGTCTGTGTTTGCTACAAGAGGAGATAACACAAAGTATGCGCTTTTGTGTTTCCATTGCTTTCAATGCATTTTGGCCTAAAACGTGCATTTGCTGTTTTCTCTTAAACGCAACATGGGAGAAAAACCATTTCACATCACATTTGTGGGTCTTGGTCTTCAACACATCCAGTGAAATTTTGAGCTGTCTGTGTTTGCTACAAGAGGAGATAACACAAAGTATGTGCTTTTGTTGTTTCTATTGCTTTCAATGCATTTTGGCCTAAAACGTGCATTTGCTGTTTTCTCTTAAACGCAACATGGGAGAAAAACCATTTCACATCACATTTGTGGGTCTTGGTCTTCAACACATCCAGTGAAATTTTGAGCTATCTGTGTTTGCTACAAGAGCAGATATCACAAAATATGCGCTTTTGTTGTTTCCATTGCTTTCAATGCATTTTGGCCTAAAACGTGCATTTGCTGTTTTCTCTTAAACGCAACATGGGAGAAAAACCATTTCACATCACATTTGTGGGTCTTGGTCTTCAACACATCCAGTGAAATTTTGAGCTATCTGTGTTTGCTACAAGAGCAGATATCACAAAATATGCGCTTTTGTTGTTTCCATTGCTTTCAATGCATTTTGGCCTAAAACGTGCATTTGCTGTTTTCTCTTAAACGCAACATGGGAGAAAAACCATTTCACATCACATTTGTGGGTCTTGGTCTTCAACACATCCAGTGAAATTTTGAGCTGTCTGTGTTTACTACAAGAGGAGATATCACAAAGTATGCGCTTTTGTTGTTTTCATTGCTTTCAAAGCATTTTGGCCTAAAACATGCATTTGCTGTTTTCTCTTAAACGCAACATGGGAGAAAATCCATTTCACATCACATTTGTGGGTCTTGGTCTTCAACACATCCAGTAAAATTTTGAGCTGTCTGTGTTTGCTACAAGAGGAGATATCACAAAGTATGCGCTTTTGTTGTTTTCATTGCTTTCAATGCATTTTGGCATAAAACGAGCATTTGCTGTTTTCTCTTAAACGCAACATGGGAGAAAAACCATTTCACATCACATTTGTGGGTCTTGGTCTTCAACACATCCAGTGAAATTTTGAGCTGTCTGTGTTTGCTACAAGAGGAGATATCACAAAGTATGCGCTTTTGTTATTTCAATTGCTTTCAATGCATTTTGGCCTAAAACTTGCATTTGCTGTTTTCTCTTAAACGCAACATGGGAGAAAAACCATTTCACATCACATTTGTGGGTCTTGGTCTTCAACACATCCAGTGAAATTTTGAGCTGTCTGTGTTTGCTACAAGAGGAGATATCACAAAGTATGCGCTTTTGTTGTTTTCATTGCTTTCAATGCATTTTGGCCTAAAACGAGCATTTGCTGTTTTCTCTTAAACGCAACATGGGAGAAAAACCATTTCACATCACATTTGTGGGTCTTGGTCTTCAACACATCCAGTGAAATTTTGAGCTGTCTGTGTTTGCTACAAGAGGAGATATCACAAAGTATGCGCTTTTGTAGTTTCCATTGCTTTCAACGCATTTTGGCCTAAAACGTGCATTTGCTGTTTTCTCTTAAACGCAACATGGGAGAAAAACCATTTCACATCACATTTGTGGGTCTTGGTCTTCAACACATCCAGTGAAATTTTGAGCTGTCTGTGTTTGCTACAAGAGGAGATATCACAAAGTATGCGCTTTTGTTGTTTCCATTGCTTTCAATGCATTTTGGCCTAAAACGTGCATTTGCTGTTTTCTCTTAAACGCAACATGGGAGAAAAACCATTTCACATCACATTTGTGGGTCTTGGTCTTCAACACATCCAGTGAAATTTTGAGCTGTCTGTGTTTGCTACAAGAGGAGATATCACAAAGTATGCGCTTTTGTTGTTTCCATTGCTTTCAATGCATTTTGGCCTAAAATGTGCATTTGCTGTTTTCTCTTAAACGCAACATGGGAGAAAAACCATTTCACATCACATTTGTGGGTCTTGGTCTTCAACACATCCAGTGCAATTTTGAGCTGTCTGTGTTTGCTACAAGAGGAGATATCACAAAGTATGGACTTTTGTTATTTCCATTGCTTTCAATGCATTTTGGCCTAAAACTTGCATTTGCTGTTTTCTCTTAAAAGCAACATGGGAGAAAAACCATTTCACATCACATTTGTGGGTTTTGGTCTTCAACACATCCAGTGAAATTTTGCTACAAGAGGAGATAACACAAAGTATGCGCTTTTGTTGTTTCCATTGCTTTCAATGCATTTTGGCCTAAAACGTGCATTTGCTGTTTTCTCTTAAACGCAACATGGGAGAAAAACCATTCACATCACAATTGTGGGTTTTGGTCTTCAACACATCCAGTGAAATTTTGCTACAAGAGGAGATAACACAAAGTATGCGCTTTTGTTGTTTCCATTGCTTTCAATGCATTTTGGCCTAAAACGTGCATTTGCTGTTTTCTCTTAAACGCAACATGGGAGAAAAACCATTCACATCACAATTGTGGGTTTTGGTCTTCAACACATCCAGTGAAATTTTGCTACAAGAGGAGATAACACAAAGTATGCGCTTTTGTTGTTTCCATTGCTTTCAATGCATTTTGGCCTAAAACGTGCATTTGCTGTTTTCTCTTAAACGCAACATGGGAGAAAAACCATTTCACATCACATTTGTGGGTCTTGGTCTTCAACACATCCAGTGAAATTTTGAGCTGTCTGTGTTTGCTACAAGAGGAGATATCACAAAGTATGCGCTTTTGTTGTTTCCATTGCTTTCAATGCATTTTGGCCTAAAACGTGCATTTGCTGTTTTCTCTTAAACGCAACATGGGAGAAAAACCATTTCACATCACATTTGTGGGTCTTGGTCTTCAACACATCCAGTGAAATTTTGAGCTGTCTGTGTTTGCTACAAGAGGAGATATCACAAAGTATGCGCTTTTGTTGTTTTCATTGCTTTCAATGCATTTTGGCCTAAAACGTGCATTTGCTGTTTTCTCTTAAACGCAACATGGGAGAAAAACCATTTCACATCACATTTGTGGGTCTTGGTCTTCAACACATCCAGTGCAATTTTGAGCTGTCTGTGTTTGCTACAAGAGGAGATATCACAAAGTATGGACTTTTGTTATTTCCATTGCTTTCAATGCATTTTGGCCTAAAACTTGCATTTGCTGTTTTCTCTTAAACGCAACATGGGAGAAAAACCATTTCACATCACATTTGTGGGTCTTGGTCTTCAACACATCCAGTGAAATTTTGAGCTGTCTGTGTTTGCTACAAGAGGAGATATCACAAAGTATGCGCTTTTGTTGTTTTCATTGCTTTCAATGCATTTTGGCCTAAAACGAGCATTTGCTGTTTTCTCTTAAACGCAACATGGGAGAAAAACCATTTCACATCACATTTGTGGGTCTTGGTCTTCAACACATCCAGTGAAATTTTGAGCTGTCTGTGTTTGCTACAAGAGGAGATATCACAAAGTATGCGCTTTTGTAGTTTCCATTGCTTTCAATGCATTTTGGCCTAAAACGTGCATTTGCTGTTTTCTCTTAAACGCAACATGGGAGAAAAACCATTTCACATCACATTTGTGGGTCTTGGTCTTCAACACATCCAGTGAAATTTTGAGCTGTCTGTGTTTGCTACAAGAGGAGATATCACAAAGTATGCGCTTTTGTAGTTTCCATTGCTTTCAACGCATTTTGGCCTAAAACGTGCATTTGCTGTTTTCTCTTAAACGCAACATGGGAGAAAAACCATTTCACATCACATTTGTGGGTCTTGGTCTTCAACACATCCAGTGAAAATTTGAGCTGTCTGTGTTTGCTACAAGAGGAGATATCACAAAGTATGCGCTTTTGTTGTTTCCATTGCTTTCAATGCATTTTGGCCTAAAACGTGCATTTGCTGTTTTCTCTTAAACGCAACATGGGAGAAAAACCATTTCACATCACATTTGTGGGTCTTGGTCTTCAACACATCCAGTGAAATTTTGAGCTGTCTGTGTTTGCTACAAGAGGAGATATCACAAAGTATGCGCTTTTGTTGTTTCCATTGCTTTCAATGCATTTTGGCCTAAAACGTGCATTTGCTGTTTTCTCTTAAACGCAACATGGGAGAAAAACCATTTCACATCACATTTGTGGGTCTTGGTCTTCAACACATCCAGTGCAATTTTGAGCTGTCTGTGTTTGCTACAAGAGGAGATATCACAAAGTATGGACTTTTGTTATTTCCATTGCTTTCAATGCATTTTGGCCTAAAACTTGCATTTGCTGTTTTCTCTTAAAAGCAACATGGGAGAAAAACCATTTCACATCACATTTGTGGGTCTTGGTCTTCAACACATCCAGTGAAATTTTGAGCTGTCCGTGTTTGCTACAAGAGGAGATATCACAAAGTATGCGCTTTTGTTGTTTCCATTGCTTTCAATGCATTTTGGCCTAAAACGTGCATTTGCTGTTTTCTCTTAAACGCAACATGGGAGAAAAACCATTTCACATCACATTTGTGGGTCTTGGTCTTCAACACATCCAGTGAAATTTTGAGCTGTCTGTGTTTGCTACAAGAGGAGATATCACAAAGTATGGACTTTTGTTATTTCCATTGCTTTCAATGCATTTTGGCCTAAAACTTGCATTTGCTGTTTTCTCTTAAAAGCAACATGGGAGAAAAACCATTTCACATCACATTTGTGGGTCTTGGTCTTCAACACATCCAGTGAAATTTTGAGCTGTCCGTGTTTGCTACAAGAGGAGATATCACAAAGTATGCGCTTTTGTTGTTTCCATTGCTTTCAATGCATTTTGGCCTAAAACGTGCATTTGCTGTTTTCTCTTAAACGCAACATGGGAGAAAAACCATTTCACATCACATTTGTGGGTCTTGGTCTTCAACACATCCAGTGAAATTTTGAGCTGTCTGTGTTTGCTACAAGAGTAGATATCACAAAGTATGCGCTTTTGTTGTTTCCATTGCTTTCAATGCATTTTGGCCTAAAACGTGCATTTGATGTTTTCTCTTAAATGCAACATGGGAGAAAAACCATTTCACATCACATTTGTGGGTCTTGGTCTTCAACACATCCAGTGAAATTTTGAGCTGTCTGTGTTTGCTACAAGAGGAGATATCACAAAGTATGCGCTTTTGTTGTTTTCATTGCTTTCAATGCATTTTGGCCTAAAACGTGCATTTGCTGTTTTCTCTTAAACGCAACATGGGAGAAAAACCATTTCACATCACATTTGTGGGTCTTGGTCTTCAACACATCCAGTGCAATTTTGAGCTGTCTGTGTTTGCTACAAGAGGAGATATCACAAAGTATGGACTTTTGTTATTTCCATTGCTTTCAATGCATTTTGGCCTAAAACTTGCATTTGCTGTTTTCTCTTAAACGCAACATGGGAGAAAAACCATTTCACATCACATTTGTGGGTCTTGGTCTTCAACACATCCAGTGAAATTTTGAGCTGTCTGTGTTTGCTACAAGAGGAGATATCACAAAGTATGCGCTTTTGTTGTTTTCATTGCTTTCAATGCATTTTGGCCTAAAACGAGCATTTGCTGTTTTCTCTTAAACGCAACATGGGAGAAAAACCATTTCACATCACATTTGTGGGTCTTGGTCTTCAACACATCCAGTGAAATTTTGAGCTGTCTGTGTTTGCTACAAGAGGAGATATCACAAAGTATGCGCTTTTGTAGTTTCCATTGCTTTCAACGCATTTTGGCCTAAAACGTGCATTTGCTGTTTTCTCTTAAACGCAACATGGGAGAAAAACCATTTCACATCACATTTGTGGGTCTTGGTCTTCAACACATCCAGTGAAATTTTGAGCTGTCTGTGTTTGCTACAAGAGGAGATATCACAAAGTATGCGCTTTTGTAGTTTCCATTGCTTTCAACGCATTTTGGCCTAAAACGTGCATTTGCTGTTTTCTCTTAAACGCAAAATGGGAGAAAAACCATTTCACATCACATTTGTGGGTCTTGGTCTTCAACACATCCAGTGAAATTTTGAGCTGTCTGTGTTTGCTACAAGAGGAGATATCACAAAGTATGCGCTTTTGTTGTTTCCATTGCTTTCAATGCATTTTGGCCTAAAACGTGCATTTGCTGTTTTCTCTTAAACGCAACATGGGAGAAAAACCATTTCACATCACATTTGTGGGTCTTGGTCTTCAACACATCCAGTGAAATTTTGAGCTGTCTGTGTTTGCTACAAGAGGAGATATCACAAAGTATGCGCTTTTGTAGTTTCCATTGCTTTCAACGCATTTTGGCCTAAAACTTGCATTTGCTGTTTTCTCTTAAACGCAAAATGGGAGAAAAACCATTTCACATCACATTTGTGGGTCTTGGTCTTCAACACATCCAGTGAAATTTTGAGCTGTCTGTGTTTGCTACAAGAGGAGATATCACAAAGTATGCGCTTTTGTTGTTTTCATTGCTTTCAATGCATTTTGGCCTAAAACGAGCATTTGCTGTTTTCTCTTAAACGCAACATGGGAGAAAAACCATTTCACATCACATTTGTGGGTCTTGGTCTTCAACACATCCAGTGAAATTTTGAGCTGTCTGTGTTTGCTACAAGAGGAGATATCACAAAGTATGCGCTTCTGTAGTTTCCATTGCTTTCAACGCATTTTGGCCTAAAACGTGCATTTGCTGTTTTCTCTTAAACGCAACATGGGAGAAAAACCATTTCACATCACATTTGTGGGTCTTGGTCTTCAACACATCCAGTGAAATTTTGAGCTGTCTGTGTTTGCTACAAGAGGAGATATCACAAAGTATGCGCTTTTGTAGTTTCCATTGCTTTCAACGCATTTTGGCCTAAAACATGCATTTGCTGTTTTCTCTTAAACGCAAAATGGGAGAAAAACCATTTCACATCACATTTGTGGGTCTTGGTCTTCAACACATCCAGTGAAATTTTGAGCTGTCTGTGTTTGCTACAAGAGGAGATATCACAAAGTATGCGATTTTGTTGTTTCCATTGCTTTCAATGCATTTTGGCCTAAAACGTGCATTTGCTGTTTTCTCTTAAACGCAACATGGGAGAAAAACCATTTCACATCACATTTGTGGGTCTTGGTCTTCAACACATCCAGTGAAATTTTGAGCTGTCTGTGTTTGCTACAAGAGGAGATATCACAAAGTATGCGCTTTTGTAGTTTCCATTGCTTTCAACGCATTTTGGCCTAAAACGTGCATTTGCTGTTTTCTCTTAAACGCAAAATGGGAGAAAAACCATTTCACATCACATTTGTGGGTCTTGGTCTTCAACACATCCAGTGAAATTTTGAGCTGTCTGTGTTTGCTACAAGAGGAGATATCACAAAGTATGCGCTTTTGTTGTTTCCATTGCTTTCAATGCATTTTGGCCTAAAACGTGCATTTGCTGTTTTCTCTTAAACGCAACATGGGAGAAAAACCATTTCACATCACATTTGTGGGTCTTGGTCTTCAACACATCCAGTGCAATTTTGAGCTGTCTGTGTTTGCTACAAGAGGAGATATCACAAAGTATGGACTTTTGTTATTTCCATTGCTTTCAATGCATTTTGGCCTAAAACTTGCATTTGCTGTTTTCTCTTAAAAGCAACATGGGAGAAAAACCATTTCACATCACATTTGTGGGTCTTGGTCTTCAACACATCCAGTGAAATTTTGAGCTGTCCGTGTTTGCTACAAGAGGAGATATCACAAAGTATGCGCTTTTGTTGTTTCCATTGCTTTCAATGCATTTTGGCCTAAAACGTGCATTTGCTGTTTTCTCTTAAACGCAACATGGGAGAAAAACCATTTCACATCACATTTGTGGGTCTTGGTCTTCAACACATCCAGTGAAATTTTGAGCTGTCTGTGTTTGCTACAAGAGGAGATATCACAAAGTATGCGCTTTTGTTGTTTCCATTGCTTTCAATGCATTTTGGCCTAAAACGTGCATTTGCTGTTTTCTCTTAAATGCAACATGGGAGAAAAACCATTTCACATCACATTTGTGGGTCTTGGTCTTCAACACATCCAGTGAAATTTTGAGCTGTCTGTGTTTGCTACAAGAGGAGATATCACAAAGTATGCGCTTTTGTTGTTTCCATTGCTTTCATTGCATTTTGGCCTAAAACGTGCATTTGCTGTTTTCTCTTAAATGCAACATGGGAGAAAAACCATTTCACATCACATTTGTGGGTCTTGGTCTTCAACACATCCAGTGAAATTTTGAGCTGTCTGTGTTTGCTACAAGAGGAGATATCACAAAGTATGCGCTTTTGTTGTTTCCATTGCTTTCAATGCATTTTGGCCTAAAACGTGCATTTGCTGTTTTCTCTTAAACGCAACATGGGAGAAAAACCATTTCACATCACATTTGTGGGTCTTGGTCTTCAACACATCCAGTGAAATTTTGAGCTGTCTGTGTCTGCTACAAGAGGAGATATCACAAAGTATGCGCTTTTGTAGTTTCCATTGCTTTCAACGCATTTTGGCCTAAAACGTGCATTTGCTGTTTTCTCTTAAACGCAAAATGGGAGAAAAACCATTTCACATCACATTTGTGGGTCTTGGTCTTCAACACATCCAGTGAAATTTTGAGCTGTCTGTGTTTGCTACAAGAGGAGATATCACAAAGTATGCGCTTTTGTTGTTTTCATTGCTTTCAATGCATTTTGGCCTAAAACGAGCATTTGCTGTTTTCTCTTAAACGCAACATGGGAGAAAAACCATTTCACATCACATTTGTGGGTCTTGGTCTTCAACACATCCAGTGAAATTTTGAGCTGTCTGTGTTTGCTACAAGAGGAGATATCACAAAGTATGCGCTTTTGTAGTTTCCATTGCTTTCAACGCATTTTGGCCTAAAACGTGCATTTGCTGTTTTCTCTTAAACGCAAAATGGGAGAAAAACCATTTCACATCACATTTGTGGGTCTTGGTCTTCAACACATCCAGTGAAATTTTGAGCTGTCTGTGTTTGCTACAAGAGGAGATATCACAAAGTATGCGCTTTTGTTGTTTCCATTGCTTTCAATGCATTTTGGCCTAAAACGTGCATTTGCTGTTTTCTCTTAAACGCAACATGGGAGAAAAACCATTTCACATCACATTTGTGGGTCTTGGTCTTCAACACATCCAGTGAAATTTTGAGCTGTCTGTGTTTGCTACAAGAGGAGATATCACAAAGTATGCGCTTTTGTAGTTTCCATTGCTTTCAACGCATTTTGGCCTAAAACGTGCATTTGCTGTTTTCTCTTAAACGCAAAATGGGAGAAAAACCATTTCACATCACATTTGTGGGTCTTGGTCTTCAACACATCCAGTGAAATTTTGAGCTGTCTGTGTTTGCTACAAGAGGAGATATCACAAAGTATGCGCTTTTGTTGTTTCCATTGCTTTCAATGCATTTTGGCCTAAAACGTGCATTTGCTGTTTTCTCTTAAACGCAACATGGGAGAAAAACCATTTCACATCACATTTGTGGGTCTTGGTCTTCAACACATCCAGTGCAATTTTGAGCTGTCTGTGTTTGCTACAAGAGGAGATATCACAAAGTATGGACTTTTGTTATTTCCATTGCTTTCAATGCATTTTGGCCTAAAACTTGCATTTGCTGTTTTCTCTTAAAAGCAACATGGGAGAAAAACCATTTCACATCACATTTGTGGGTCTTGGTCTTCAACACATCCAGTGAAATTTTGAGCTGTCCGTGTTTGCTACAAGAGGAGATATCACAAATATGCGCTTTTGTTGTTTCCATTGCTTTCAATGCATTTTGGCCTAAAACGTGCATTTGCTGTTTTCTCTTAAACGCAACATGGGAGAAAAACCATTTCACATCACATTTGTGGGTCTTGGTCTTCAACACATCCAGTGAAATTTTGAGCTGTCTGTGTTTGCTACAAGAGGAGATATCACAAAGTATGCGCTTTTGTTGTTTCCATTGCTTTCAATGCATTTTGGCCTAAAACGTGCATTTGCTGTTTTCTCTTAAATGCAACATGGGAGAAAAACCATTTCACATCACATTTGTGGGTCTTGGTCTTCAACACATCCAGTGAAATTTTGAGCTGTCTGTGTTTGCTACAAGAGGAGATATCACAAAGTATGCGCTTTTGTTGTTTTCATTGCTTTCAATGCATTTTGGCCTAAAACGTGCATTTGCTGTTTTCTCTTAAACGCAACATGGGAGAAAAACCATTTCACATCACATTTGTGGGTCTTGGTCTTCAACACATCCAGTGCAATTTTGAGCTGTCTGTGTTTGCTACAAGAGGAGATATCACAAAGTATGGACTTTTGTTATTTCCATTGCTTTCAATGCATTTTGGCCTAAAACTTGCATTTGCTGTTTTCTCTTAAAAGCAACATGGGAGAAAAACCATTTCACATCACATTTGTGGGTCTTGGTCTTCAACACATCCAGTGAAATTTTGAGCTGTCCGTGTTTGCTACAAGAGGAGATATCACAAAGTATGCGCTTTTGTTGTTTCCATTGCTTTCAATGCATTTTGGCCTAAAACGTGCATTTGCTGTTTTCTCTTAAACGCAACATGGGAGAAAAACCATTTCACATCACATTTGTGGGTCTTGGTCTTCAACACATCCAGTGAAATTTTGAGCTGTCTGTGTTTGCTACAAGAGGAGATATCACAAAGTATGCGCTTTTGTTGTTTCCATTGCTTTCAATGCATTTTGGCCTAAAACGTGCATTTGCTGTTTTCTCTTAAATGCAACATGGGAGAAAAACCATTTCACATCACATTTGTGGGTCTTGGTCTTCAACACATCCAGTGAAATTTTGAGCTGTCTGTGTTTGCTACAAGAGGAGATATCACAAAGTATGCGCTTTTGTTGTTTTCATTGCTTTCAATGCATTTTGGCCTAAAACGTGCATTTGCTGTTTTCTCTTAAACGCAACATGGGAGAAAAACCATTTCACATCACATTTGTGGGTCTTGGTCTTCAACACATCCAGTGAAATTTTGAGCTGTCTGTGTTTGCTACAAGAGGAGATATCACAAAGTATGGACTTTTGTTATTTCCATTGCTTTCAATGCATTTTGGCCTAAAACTTGCATTTGCTGTTTTCTCTTAAAAGCAACATGGGAGAAAAACCATTTCACATCACATTTGTGGGTCTTGGTCTTCAACACATCCAGTGAAATTTTGAGCTGTCTGTGTTTGCTACAAGAGGAGATATCACAAAGTATGCGCTTTTGTTGTTTTCATTGCTTTCAATGCATTTTGGCCTAAAACGAGCATTTGCTGTTTTCTCTTAAACGCAACATGGGAGAAAAACCATTTCACATCACATTTGTGGGTCTTGGTCTTCAACACATCCAGTGAAATTTTGAGCTGTCTGTGTTTGCTACAAGAGGAGATATCACAAAGTATGCGCTTTTGTAGTTTCAATTGCTTTCAATGCATTTTGGCCTAAAACGTGCATTTGCTGTTTTCTCTTAAACGCAACATGGGAGAAAAACCATTTCACATCACATTTGTGGGTCTTGGTCTTCAACACATCCAGTGAAATTTTGAGCTGTCTGTGTTTGCTACAAGAGGAGATATCACAAAGTATGGACTTTTGTTATTTCCATTGCTTTCAATGCATTTTGGCCTAAAACTTGCATTTGCTGTTTTCTCTTAAACGCAACATGGGAGAAAAACCATTTCACATCACATTTGTGGGTATTGGTCTTCAACACATCCAGTGAAATTTTGAGCTGTCTGTGTTTGCTACAAGAGGAGATATCACAAAGTATGCGCTTTTGTTGTTTTCATTGCTTTCAATGCATTTTGGCCTAAAACGAGCATTTGCTGTTTTCTCTTAAACGCAACATGGGAGAAAAACCATTTCACATCACATTTGTGGGTCTTGGTCTTCAACACATCCAGTGAAATTTTGAGCTGTCTGTGTTTGCTACAAGAGGAGATATCACAAAGTATGCGCTTTTGTAGTTTCCATTGCTTTCAATGCATTTTGGCTTAAAACGTGCATTTGCTGTTTTCTCTTAAACGCAACATGGGAGAAAAACCATTTCACATCACATTTGTGGGTCTTGGTCTTCAACACATCCAGTGAAATTTTGAGCTGTCTGTGTTTGCTACAAGAGGAGATATCACAAAGTATGCGCTTTTGTAGTTTCAATTGCTTTCAATGCATTTTGGCATAAAACGAGCATTTGCTGTTTTCTCTTAAACGCAACATGGGAGAAAAACCATTTCACATCACATTTGTGGGTTTTGGTCTTCAACACATCCAGTGAAATTTTGAGCTGTCTGTGTTTGCTACAAGAGGAGATAACACAAAGTATGCGCTTTTGTGTTTCCATTGCTTTCAATGCATTTTGGCCTAAAACGTGCATTTGCTGTTTTCTCTTAAACGCAACATGGGAGAAAAACCATTTCACATCACATTTGTGGGTCTTGGTCTTCAACACATCCAGTGAAATTTTGAGCTGTCTGTGTTTGCTACAAGAGGAGATATCACAAAGTATGCGCTTTTGTTGTTTCCATTGCTTTCAATGCATTTTGGCCTAAAACGTGCATTTGCTGTTTTCTCTTAAACGCAACATGGGAGAAAAACCATTTCACATCACATTTGTGGGTCTTGGTCTTCAACACATCCAGTGAAATTTTGAGCTGTCTGTGCTTGCTACAAGAGGAGATAACACAAAGTATGCGCTTTTGTGTTTCCATTGCTTTCAATGCATTTTGGCCTAAAACGTGCATTTGCTGTTTTCTCTTAAACGCATCATGGGAGAAAAACCATTTCACATCACATTTGTGGGTCTTGGTCTTCAACACATCCAGTGAAATTTTGAGCTGTCTGTGTTTGCTACAAGAGGAGATATCACAAAGAATGCGCTTTTGTTATTTTCATTGCTTTCAATGCATTTTGGCCTAAAACTTGCATTTGCTGTTTTCTCTTAAACACAACATGGGAGAAAAACCATTTCACATCACATTTGTTGGTTTTGGTCTTCAACACATCAAGTGAAATTTTGAGCTGTCTGTGTTTGCTACAAGAGGAGATAACACAAAGTATGTGCTTTTGTTGTTTCCATTGCTTTCAATGCATTTTGGCCTAAAACGTGCATTTGCTGTTTTCTCTTAAACGCAACATGGGAGAAAAACCATTTCACATCACATTTGTGGGTCTTGGTCTTCAACACATCCAGTGAAATTATGAGCTATCTGTGTTTGCTACAAGAGGAGATATCACAAAGTATGCGCTTTTGTTGTTTCCATTGCTTTCAATGCATTTTGGCCTAAAACGTGCATTTGCTGTTTTCTCTTAAACGCAACATGGGAGAAAAACCATTTCACATCACATTTGTGGGTCTTGGTCTTCAACACATCCAGTGAAATTTTGAGCTGTCTGTGTTTGCTACAAGAGGAGATATCACAAAGTATGCGCTTTTGTTGTTTTCATTGCTTTCAAAGCATTTTGGCCTAAAACGTGCATTTGCTGTTTTCTCTTAAATGCAACATGGGAGAAAAACCATTTCACATCACATTTGTGGGTCTTGGTCTTCAACACATCCAGTGAAATTTTGAGCTGTCTGTGTTTGCTACAAGAGGAGATATCACAAAGTATGCACTTTTGTTGTTTTCATTGCTTTCAATGCATTTTGGCCTAAAACGTGCATTTGCTGTTTTCTCTTAAACGCAACATGGGAGAAAAACCATTTCACATCACATTTGTGGGTCTTGGTCTTCAACACATCCAGTGAAATTTTGAGCTGTCTGTGTTTGCTACAAGAGGAGATATCACAAAGTATGCGTTTTTGTTGTTTTCATTGCTTTCAATGCATTTTGGCATAAAACGAGCATTTGCTGTTTTCTCTTAAACGCAACATGGGAGAAAAACCATTTCACATCACATTTGTGGGTCTTGGTCTTCAACACATCCAGTGAAATTTTGAGCTGTCTGTGTTTGCTACAAGAGGAGATATCACAAAGTATGCGCTTTTGTTGTTTCCATTGCTTTCAATGCATTTTGGCCTAAAACGTGCATTTGCTGTTTTCTCTTAAACGCAACATGGGAGAAAAACCATTTCACATCACATTTGTGGGTCTTGGTCTTCAACACATCCAGTGAAATTTTGAGCTGTCTGTGTTTGCTACAAGAGGAGATATCACAAAGTATGCGCTTTTGTTGTTTCCATTGCTTTCAATGCATTTTGGCCTAAAACGTGCATTTGCTGTTTTCTCTTAAACGCATCATGGGAGAAAAACCATTTCACATCACATTTGTGGGTCTTGGTCTTCAACACATCCAGTGAAATTTTGAGCTGTCTGTGTTTGCTACAAGAGGAGATATCACAAAGAATGCGCTTTTGTTATTTCCATTGCTTTCAATGCATTTTGGCCTAAAACTTGCATTTGCTGTTTTCTCTTAAACACAACATGGGAGAAAAACCATTTCACATCACATTTGTGGGTCTTGGTCTTCAACACATCCAGTGAAATTTTGAGCTGTCTGTGTTTGCTACAAGAGGAGATATCACAAAGTATGCGCTTTTGTAGTTTCCATTGCTTTCAATGCATTTTGGCCTAAAACGTGCATTTGCTGTTTTCTCTTAAACGCAACATGGGAGAAAAACCATTTCACATCACATTTGTGGGTCTTGGTCTTCAACACATCCAGTGAAATTTTGAGCTGTCTGTGTTTGCTACAAGAGGAGATATCACAAAGTATGTGCTTTTGTAGTTTCCATTGCTTTCAATGCATTTTGGCCTAAAACGTGCATTTGCTGTTTTCTCTTAAACGCAACATGGGAGAAAAACCATTTCACATCACATTTGTGGGTCTTGGTCTTCAACACATCCAGTGAAATTTTGAGCTGTCTGTGTTTGCTACAAGAGGAGATATCACAAAGTATGCGCTTTTGTTGTTTCCATTGCTTTCAATGCATTTTGGCCTAAAACGTGCATTTGCTGTTTTCTCTAAAACGCAACATGGGTGAAAAACCATTTCACATCACATTTGTGGGTCTTGGTCTTCAACACATCCAGTGAAATTTTGAGCTGTCTGTGTTTGCTACAAGAGGAGATATCACAAAGTATGCGCTTTTGTTGTTTCCATTGCTTTCAATGCATTTTGGCCTAAAACGTGCATTTGCTGTTTTCTCTTAAACGCAACATGGGAGAAAAACCATTTCACATCACATTTGTGGGTCTTGGTCTTCAACACATCCAGTGCAATTTTGAGCTGTCTGTGTTTGCTACAAGAGGAGATATCACAAAGTATGGACTTTTGTTATTTCCATTGCTTTCAATGCATTTTGGCCTAAAACTTGCATTTGCTGTTTTCTCTTAAAAGCAACATGGGAGAAAAACCATTTCACATCACATTTGTGGGTCTTGGTCTTCAACACATCCAGTGAAATTTTGAGCTGTCCGTGTTTGCTACAAGAGGAGATATCACAAAGTATGCGCTTTTGTTGTTTCCATTGCTTTCAATGCATTTTGGCCTAAAACGTGCATTTGCTGTTTTCTCTTAAACGCAACATGGGAGAAAAACCATTTCACATCACATTTGTGGGTCTTGGTCTTCAACACATCCAGTGAAATTTTGAGCTGTCTGTGTTTGCTACAAGAGGAGATATCACAAAGTATGCGCTTTTGTTGTTTCCATTGCTTTCAATGCATTTTGGCCTAAAACGTGCATTTGCTGTTTTCTCTTAAATGCAACATGGGAGAAAAACCATTTCACATCACATTTGTGGGTCTTGGTCTTCAACACATCCAGTGAAATTTTGAGCTGTCTGTGTTTGCTACAAGAGGAGATATCACAAAGTATGCGCTTTTGTTGTTTTCATTGCTTTCAATGCATTTTGGCCTAAAACGTGCATTTGCTGTTTTCTCTTAAACGCAACATGGGAGAAAAACCATTTCACATCACATTTGTGGGTCTTGGTCTTCAACACATCCAGTGCAATTTTGAGCTGTCTGTGTTTGCTACAAGAGGAGATATCACAAAGTATGGACTTTTGTTATTTCCATTGCTTTCAATGCATTTTGGCCTAAAACTTGCATTTGCTGTTTTCTCTTAAACGCAACATGGGAGAAAAACCATTTCACATCACATTTGTGGGTCTTGGTCTTCAACACATCCAGTGAAATTTTGAGCTGTCTGTGTTTGCTACAAGAGGAGATATCACAAAGTATGCGCTTTTGTTGTTTTCATTGCTTTCAATGCATTTTGGCCTAAAACGAGCATTTGCTGTTTTCTCTTAAACGCAACATGGGAGAAAAACCATTTCACATCACATTTGTGGGTCTTGGTCTTCAACACATCCAGTGAAATTTTGAGCTGTCTGTGTTTGCTACAAGAGGAGATATCACAAAGTATGCGCTTTTGTAGTTTCCATTGCTTTCAACGCATTTTGGCCTAAAACGTGCATTTGCTGTTTTCTCTTAAACGCAACATGGGAGAAAAACCATTTCACATCACATTTGTGGGTCTTGGTCTTCAACACATCCAGTGAAATTTTGAGCTGTCTGTGTTTGCTACAAGAGGAGATATCACAAAGTATGCACTTTTGTAGTTTCCATTGCTTTCAACGCATTTTGGCCTAAAACGTGCATTTGCTGTTTTCTCTTAAACGCAACATGGGAGAAAAACCATTTCACATCACATTTGTGGGTCTTGGTCTTCAACACATCCAGTGAAATTTTGAGCTGTCTGTGTTTGCTACAAGAGGAGATATCACAAAGTATGCGCTTTTGTTGTTTCCATTGCTTTCAATGCATTTTGGCCTAAAACGTGCATTTGCTGTTTTCTCTTAAACGCAACATGGGAGAAAAACCATTTCACATCACATTTGTGGGTCTTGGTCTTCAACACATCCAGTGAAATTTTGAGCTGTCTGTGTTTGCTACAAGAGGAGATATCACAAAGTATGCGCTTTTGTTGTTTCCATTGCTTTCAATGCATTTTGGCCTAAAACGTGCATTTGCTGTTTTCTCTTAAACGCAACATGGGAGAAAAACCATTTCACATCACATTTGTGGGTCTTGGTCTTCAACACATCCAGTGCAATTTTGAGCTGTCTGTGTTTGCTACAAGAGGAGATATCACAAAGTATGGACTTTTGTTATTTCCATTGCTTTCAATGCATTTTGGCCTAAAACTTGCATTTGCTGTTTTCTCTTAAAAGCAACATGGGAGAAAAACCATTTCACATCACATTTGTGGGTCTTGGTCTTCAACACATCCAGTGAAATTTTGAGCTGTCCGTGTTTGCTACAAGAGGAGATATCACAAAGTATGCGCTTTTGTTGTTTCCATTGCTTTCAATGCATTTTGGCCTAAAACGTGCATTTGCTGTTTTCTCTTAAACGCAACATGGGAGAAAAACCATTTCACATCACATTTGTGGGTCTTGGTCTTCAACACATCCAGTGAAATTTTGAGCTGTCTGTGTTTGCTACAAGAGGAGATATCACAAAGTATGCGCTTTTGTTGTTTCCATTGCTTTCAATGCATTTTGGCCTAAAACGTGCATTTGCTGTTTTCTCTTAAATGCAACATGGGAGAAAAACCATTTCACATCACATTTGTGGGTCTTGGTCTTCAACACATCCAGTGAAATTTTGAGCTGTCTGTGTTTGCTACAAGAGGAGATATCACAAAGTATGCGCTTTTGTTGTTTTCATTGCTTTCAATGCATTTTGGCCTAAAACGTGCATTTGCTGTTTTCTCTTAAACGCAACATGGGAGAAAAACCATTTCACATCACATTTGTGGGTCTTGGTCTTCAACACATCCAGTGCAATTTTGAGCTGTCTGTGTTTGCTACAAGAGGAGATATCACAAAGTATGGACTTTTGTTATTTCCATTGCTTTCAATGCATTTTGGCCTAAAACTTGCATTTGCTGTTTTCTCTTAAACGCAACATGGGAGAAAAACCATTTCACATCACATTTGTGGGTCTTGGTCTTCCACACATCCAGTGAAATTTTGAGCTGTCTGTGTTTGCTACAAGAGGAGATATCACAAAGTATGCGCTTTTGTTGTTTTCATTGCTTTCAATGCATTTTGGCCTAAAACGAGCATTTGCTGTTTTCTCTTAAATGCAACATGGGAGAAAAACCATTTCACATCACATTTGTGGGTCTTGGTCTTCAACACATCCAGTGAAATTTTGAGCTGTCTGTGTTTGCTACAAGAGGAGATATCACAAAGTATGCGCTTTTGTAGTTTCCATTGCTTTCAATGCATTTTGGCTTAAAACGTGCATTTGCTGTTTTCTCTTAAACGCAACATGGGAGAAAAACCATTTCACATCACATTTGTGGGTCTTGGTCTTCAACACATCCAGTGAAATTTTGAGCTGTCCGTGTTTGCTACAAGAGGAGATATCACAAAGTATGCGCTTTTGTTGTTTCCATTGCTTTCAATGCATTTTGGCCTAAAACGTGCATTTGCTGTTTTCTCTTAAATGCAACATGGGAGAAAAACCATTTCACATCACATTTGTGGGTCTTGGTCTTCAACACATCCAGTGAAATTTTGAGCTGTCTGTGTTTGCTACAAGAGGAGATATCACAAAGTATGCGCTTTTGTTGTTTCCATTGCTTTCAATGCATTTTGGCCTAAAACGTGCATTTGCTGTTTTCTCTTAAATGCAACATGGGAGAAAAACCATTTCACATCACATTTGTGGGTCTTGGTCTTCAACACATCCAGTGAAATTTTGAGCTGTCTGTGTTTGCTACAAGAGGAGATATCACAAAGTATGCGCTTTTGTTGTTTTCATTGCTTTCAATGCATTTTGGCCTAAAACGTGCATTTGCTGTTTTCTCTTAAACGCAACATGGGAGAAAAACCATTTCACATCACATTTGTGGGTCTTGGTCTTCAACACATCCAGTGCAATTTTGAGCTGTCTGTGTTTGCTACAAGAGGAGATATCACAAAGTATGGACTTTTGTTATTTCCATTGCTTTCAATGCATTTTGGCCTAAAACTTGCATTTGCTGTTTTCTCTTAAACGCAACATGGGAGAAAAACCATTTCACATCACATTTGTGGGTCTTGGTCTTCAACACATCCAGTGAAATTTTGAGCTGTCTGTGTTTGCTACAAGAGGAGATATCACAAAGTATGCGCTTTTGTTGTTTTCATTGCTTTCAATGCATTTTGGCCTAAAACGAGCATTTGCTGTTTTCTCTTAAATGCAACATGGGAGAAAAACCATTTCACATCACATTTGTGGGTCTTAGTCTTCAACACATCCAGTGAAATTTTGAGCTGTCTGTGTTTGCTACAAGAGGAGATATCACAAAGTATGCGCTTTTGTAGTTTCCATTGCTTTCAATGCATTTTGGCTTAAAACGTGCATTTGCTGTTTTCTCTTAAACGCAACATGGGAGAAAAACCATTTCACATCACATTTGTGGGTCTTGGTCTTCAACACATCCAGTGAAATTTTGAGCTGTCTGTGTTTGCTACAAGAGGAGATATCACAAAGTATGCGCTTTTGTAGTTTCAATTGCTTTCAATGCATTTTGGCCTAAAACGTGCATTTGCTGTTTTCTCTTAAATGCAACATGGGAGAAAAACCATTTCACATCACATTTGTGGGTCTTGGTCTTCAACACATCCAGTGAAATTTTGAGCTGTCTGTGTTTGCTACAAGAGGAGATATCACAAAGTATGCGCTTTTGTAGTTTCCATTGCTTTCAACGCATTTTGGCCTAAAACGTGCATTTGCTGTTTTCTCTTAAACGCAACATGGGAGAAAAACCATTTCACATCACATTTGTGGGTCTTGGTCTTCAACACATCCAGTGAAATTTTGAGCTGTCTGTGTTTGCTACAAGAGGAGATATCACAAAGTATGCACTTTTGTAGTTTCCATTGCTTTCAACGCATTTTGGCCTAAAACGTGCATTTGCTGTTTTCTCTTAAACGCAACATGGGAGAAAAACCATTTCACATCACATTTGTGGGTCTTGGTCTTCAACACATCCAGTGAAATTTTGAGCTGTCTGTGTTTGCTACAAGAGGAGATATCACAAAGTATGCGCTTTTGTTGTTTCCATTGCTTTCAATGCATTTTGGCCTAAAACGTGCATTTGCTGTTTTCTCTTAAACGCAACATGGGAGAAAAACCATTTCACATCACATTTGTGGGTCTTGGTCTTCAACACATCCAGTGAAATTTTGAGCTGTCTGTGTTTGCTACAAGAGGAGATATCACAAAGTATGCGCTTTTGTTGTTTCCATTGCTTTCAATGCATTTTGGCCTAAAACGTGCATTTGCTGTTTTCTCTTAAACGCAACATGGGAGAAAAACCATTTCACATCACATTTGTGGGTCTTGGTCTTCAACACATCCAGTGCAATTTTGAGCTGTCTGTGTTTGCTACAAGAGGAGATATCACAAAGTATGGACTTTTGTTATTTCCATTGCTTTCAATGCATTTTGGCCTAAAACTTGCATTTGCTGTTTTCTCTTAAAAGCAACATGGGAGAAAAACCATTTCACATCACATTTGTGGGTCTTGGTCTTCAACACATCCAGTGAAATTTTGAGCTGTCCGTGTTTGCTACAAGAGGAGATATCACAAAGTATGCGCTTTTGTTGTTTCCATTGCTTTCAATGCATTTTGGCCTAAAACGTGCATTTGCTGTTTTCTCTTAAACGCAACATGGGAGAAAAACCATTTCACATCACATTTGTGGGTCTTGGTCTTCAACACATCCAGTGAAATTTTGAGCTGTCTGTGTTTGCTACAAGAGGAGATATCACAAAGTATGCGCTTTTGTAGTTTCCATTGCTTTCAATGCATTTTGGCTTAAAACGTGCATTTGCTGTTTTCTCTTAAACGCAACATGGGAGAAAAACCATTTCACATCACATTTGTGGGTCTTGGTCTTCAACACATCCAGTGAAATTTTGAGCTGTCTGTGTTTGCTACAAGAGGAGATATCACAAAGTATGCGCTTTTGTAGTTTCAATTGCTTTCAATGCATTTTGGCCTAAAACGAGCATTTGCTGTTTTCTCTTAAATGCAACATGGGAGAAAAACCATTTCACATCACATTTGTGGGTCTTGGTCTTCAACACATCCAGTGAAATTTTGAGCTGTCTGTGTTTGCTACAAGAGGAGATATCACAAAGTATGCGCTTTTGTAGTTTCCATTGCTTTCAATGCATTTTGGCTTAAAACGTGCATTTGCTGTTTTCTCTTAAACGCAACATGGGAGAAAAACCATTTCACATCACATTTGTGGGTCTTGGTCTTCAACACATCCAGTGAAATTTTGAGCTGTCTGTGTTTGCTACAAGAGGAGATATCACAAAGTATGCGCTTTTGTAGTTTCAATTGCTTTCAATGCATTTTGGCCTAAAACGTGCATTTGCTGTTTTCTCTTAAACGCAACATGGGAGAAAAACCATTTCACATCACATTTGTGGGTCTTGGTCTTCAACACATCCAGTGAAATTTTGAGCTGTCTGTGTTTGCTACAAGAGGAGATATCACAAAGTATGCGCTTTTGTAGTTTCCATTGCTTTCAACGCATTTTGGCCTAAAACGTGCATTTGCTGTTTTCTCTTAAACGCAACATGGGAGAAAAACCATTTCACATCACATTTGTGGGTCTTGGTCTTCAACACATCCAGTGAAATTTTGAGCTGTCTGTGTTTGCTACAAGAGGAGATATCACAAAGTATGCACTTTTGTAGTTTCCATTGCTTTCAACGCATTTTGGCCTAAAACGTGCATTTGCTGTTTTCTCTTAAACGCAACATGGGAGAAAAACCATTTCACATCACATTTGTGGGTCTTGGTCTTCAACACATCCAGTGAAATTTTGAGCTGTCTGTGTTTGCTACAAGAGGAGATATCACAAAGTATGCGCTTTTGTTGTTTCCATTGCTTTCAATGCATTTTGGCCTAAAACGTGCATTTGCTGTTTTCTCTTAAACGCAACATGGGAGAAAAACCATTTCACATCACATTTGTGGGTCTTGGTCTTCAACACATCCAGTGAAATTTTGAGCTGTCTGTGTTTGCTACAAGAGGAGATATCACAAAGTATGCGCTTTTGTTGTTTCCATTGCTTTCAATGCATTTTGGCCTAAAACGTGCATTTGCTGTTTTCTCTTAAACGCAACATGGGAGAAAAACCATTTCACATCACATTTGTGGGTCTTGGTCTTCAACACATCCAGTGAAATTTTGAGCTGTCTGTGCTTGCTACAAGAGGAGATAACACAAAGTATGCGCTTTTGTGTTTCCATTGCTTTCAATGCATTTTGGCCTAAAACTTGCATTTGCTGTTTTCTCTTAAACACAACATGGGAGAAAAACCATTTCACATCACATTTGTTGGTTTTGGTCTTCAACACATCAAGTGAAATATTGAGCTGTCTGTGTTTGCTACAAGAGGAGATAACAAAAAGTATGTGCTTTTGTTGTTTCCATTGCTTTCAATGCATTTTGGCCTAAAACGTGCATTTGCTGTTTTCTCTTAAACGCAACATGGGAGAAAAACCATTTCACATCACATTTGTGGGTCTTGGTCTTCAACACATCCAGTGAAATTTTGAGCTGTCTGTGTTTGCTACAAGAGGAGATATCACAAAGAATGCGCTTTTGTTATTTCCATTGCTTTCAATGCATTTTGGCCTAAAACTTGCATTTGCTGTTTTCTCTTAAACGCAACATGGGAGAAAAACCATTTCACATCACATTTGTGGGTCTTGGTCTTCAACACATCCAGTGCAATTTTGAGCTGTCTGTGTTTGCTACAAGAGGAGATATCACAAAGTATGGACTTTTGTTATTTCCATTGCTTTCAATGCATTTTGGCCTAAAACTTGCATTTGCTGTTTTCTCTTAAAAGCAACATGGGAGAAAAACCATTTCACATCACATTTGTGGGTCTTGGTCTTCAACACATCCAGTGAAATTTTGAGCTGTCCGTGTTTGCTACAAGAGGAGATATCACAAAGTATGCGCTTTTGTTGTTTCCATTGCTTTCAATGCATTTTGGCCTAAAACGTGCATTTGCTGTTTTCTCTTAAACGCAACATGGGAGAAAAACCATTTCACATCACATTTGTGGGTCTTGGTCTTCAACACATCCAGTGAAATTTTGAGCTGTCTGTGTTTGCTACAAGAGGAGATATCACAAAGTATGCGCTTTTGTAGTTTCCATTGCTTTCAATGCATTTTGGCTTAAAACGTGCATTTGCTGTTTTCTCTTAAACGCAACATGGGAGAAAAACCATTTCACATCACATTTGTGGGTCTTGGTCTTCAACACATCCAGTGAAATTTTGAGCTGTCTGTGTTTGCTACAAGAGGAGATATCACAAAGTATGCGCTTTTGTAGTTTCAATTGCTTTCAATGCATTTTGGCCTAAAACGAGCATTTGCTGTTTTCTCTTAAATGCAACATGGGAGAAAAACCATTTCACATCACATTTGTGGGTCTTGGTCTTCAACACATCCAGTGAAATTTTGAGCTGTCTGTGTTTGCTACAAGAGGAGATATCACAAAGTATGCGCTTTTGTAGTTTCCATTGCTTTCAATGCATTTTGGCTTAAAACGTGCATTTGCTGTTTTCTCTTAAACGCAACATGGGAGAAAAACCATTTCACATCACATTTGTGGGTCTTGGTCTTCAACACATCCAGTGAAATTTTGAGCTGTCTGTGTTTGCTACAAGAGGAGATATCACAAAGTATGCGCTTTTGTAGTTTCAATTGCTTTCAATGCATTTTGGCCTAAAACGTGCATTTGCTGTTTTCTCTTAAACGCAACATGGGAGAAAAACCATTTCACATCACATTTGTGGGTCTTGGTCTTCAACACATCCAGTGAAATTTTGAGCTGTCTGTGTTTGCTACAAGAGGAGATATCACAAAGTATGCGCTTTTGTAGTTTCCATTGCTTTCAACGCATTTTGGCCTAAAACGTGCATTTGCTGTTTTCTCTTAAACGCAACATGGGAGAAAAACCATTTCACATCACATTTGTGGGTCTTGGTCTTCAACACATCCAGTGAAATTTTGAGCTGTCTGTGTTTGCTACAAGAGGAGATATCACAAAGTATGCACTTTTGTAGTTTCCATTGCTTTCAACGCATTTTGGCCTAAAACGTGCATTTGCTGTTTTCTCTTAAACGCAACATGGGAGAAAAACCATTTCACATCACATTTGTGGGTCTTGGTCTTCAACACATCCAGTGAAATTTTGAGCTGTCTGTGTTTGCTACAAGAGGAGATATCACAAAGTATGCGCTTTTGTTGTTTCCATTGCTTTCAATGCATTTTGGCCTAAAACGTGCATTTGCTGTTTTCTCTTAAACGCAACATGGGAGAAAAACCATTTCACATCACATTTGTGGGTCTTGGTCTTCAACACATCCAGTGAAATTTTGAGCTGTCTGTGTTTGCTACAAGAGGAGATATCACAAAGTATGCGCTTTTGTTGTTTCCATTGCTTTCAATGCATTTTGGCCTAAAACGTGCATTTGCTGTTTTCTCTTAAACGCAACATGGGAGAAAAACCATTTCACATCACATTTGTGGGTCTTGGTCTTCAACACATCCAGTGAAATTTTGAGCTGTCTGTGCTTGCTACAAGAGGAGATAACACAAAGTATGCGCTTTTGTGTTTCCATTGCTTTCAATGCATTTTGGCCTAAAACTTGCATTTGCTGTTTTCTCTTAAACACAACATGGGAGAAAAACCATTTCACATCACATTTGTTGGTTTTGGTCTTCAACACATCAAGTGAAATTTTGAGCTGTCTGTGTTTGCTACAAGAGGAGATAACAAAAAGTATGTGCTTTTGTTGTTTCCATTGCTTTCAATGCATTTTGGCCTAAAACGTGCATTTGCTGTTTTCTCTTAAACGCAACATGGGAGAAAAACCATTTCACATCACATTTGTGGGTCTTGGTCTTCAACACATCCAGTGAAATTTTGAGCTGTCTGTGTTTGCTACAAGAGGAGATAACAAAAAGTATGTGCTTTTGTTGTTTCCATTGCTTTCAATGCATTTTGGCCTAAAACGTGCATTTGCTGTTTTCTCTTAAACGCAACATGGGAGAAAAACCATTTCACATCACATTTGTGGGTCTTGGTCTTCAACACATCCAGTGAAATTTTGAGCTGTCTGTGTTTGCTACAAGAGGAGATATCACAAAGAATGCGCTTTTGTTATTTCCATTGCTTTCAATGCATTTTGGCCTAAAACTTGCATTTGCTGTTTTCTCTTAAACACAACATGGGAGAAAAACCATTTCACATCACATTTGTTGGTTTTGGTCTTCAACACATCAAGTGAAATTTTGAGCTGTCTTTGTTTGCTACAAGAGGAGATAACAAAAAGTATGTGCTTTTGTTGTTTCCATTGCTTTCAATGCATTTTGGCCTAAAACGTGCATTTGCTGTTTTCTCTTAAACGCAACATGGGAGAAAAACCATTTCACATCACATTTGTGGGTCTTGGTCTTCAACACATCCAGTGAAATTATGAGCTATCTGTGTTTGCTACAAGAGGAGATATCACAAAGTATGCGCTTTTGTTGTTTCCATTGCTTTCAATGCATTTTGGCCTAAAACGTGCATTTGCTGTTTTCTCTTAAACGCAACATGGGAGAAAAACCATTTCACATCACATTTGTGGGTCTTGGTCTTCAACACATCCAGTGAAATTTTGAGCTGTCTGTGTTTGCTACAAGAGGAGATATCACAAAGTATGCGCTTTTGTTGTTTTCATTGCTTTCAAAGCATTTTGGCCTAAAACGTGCATTTGCTGTTTTCTCTTAAATGCAACATGGGAGAAAAACCATTTCACATCACATTTGTGGGTCTTGGTCTTCAACACATCCAGTGAAATTTTGAGCTGTCTGTGTTTGCTACAAGAGGAGATATCACAAAGTATGCGCTTTTGTAGTTTCCATTGCTTTCAATGCATTTTGGCTTAAAACGTGCATTTGCTGTTTTCTCTTAAACGCAACATGGGAGAAAAACCATTTCACATCACATTTGTGGGTCTTGGTCTTCAACACATCCAGTGAAATTTTGAGCTGTCCGTGTTTGCTACAAGAGGAGATATCACAAAGTATGCGCTTTTGTTGTTTCCATTGCTTTCAATGCATTTTGGCCTAAAACGTGCATTTGCTGTTTTCTCTTAAACGCAACATGGGAGAAAAACCATTTCACATCACATTTGTGGGTCTTGGTCTTCAACACATCCAGTGAAATTTTGAGCTGTCTGTGTTTGCTACAAGAGGAGATATCACAAAGTATGCGCTTTTGTTGTTTCCATTGCTTTCAATGCATTTTGGCCTAAAACGTGCATTTGCTGTTTTCTCTTAAATGCAACATGGGAGAAAAACCATTTCACATCACATTTGTGGGTCTTGGTCTTCAACACATCCAGTGAAATTTTGAGCTGTCTGTGTTTGCTACAAGAGGAGATATCACAAAGTATGCGCTTTTGTTGTTTTCATTGCTTTCAATGCATTTTGGCCTAAAACGTGCATTTGCTGTTTTCTCTTAAACGCAACATGGGAGAAAAACCATTTCACATCACATTTGTGGGTCTTGGTCTTCAACACATCCAGTGCAATTTTGAGCTGTCTGTGTTTGCTACAAGAGGAGATATCACAAAGTATGGACTTTTGTTATTTCCATTGCTTTCAATGCATTTTGGCCTAAAACTTGCATTTGCTGTTTTCTCTTAAACGCAACATGGGAGAAAAACCATTTCACATCACATTTGTGGGTCTTGGTCTTCAACACATCCAGTGAAATTTTGAGCTGTCTGTGTTTGCTACAAGAGGAGATATCACAAAGTATGCGCTTTTGTTGTTTTCATTGCTTTCAATGCATTTTGGCCTAAAACGAGCATTTGCTGTTTTCTCTTAAATGCAACATGGGAGAAAAACCATTTCACATCACATTTGTGGGTCTTGGTCTTCAACACATCCAGTGAAATTTTGAGCTGTCTGTGTTTGCTACAAGAGGAGATATCACAAAGTATGCGCTTTTGTAGTTTCCATTGCTTTCAATGCATTTTGGCTTAAAACGTGCATTTGCTGTTTTCTCTTAAACGCAACATGGGAGAAAAACCATTTCACATCACATTTGTGGGTCTTGGTCTTCAACACATCCAGTGAAATTTTGAGCTGTCTGTGTTTGCTACAAGAGGAGATATCACAAAGTATGCGCTTTTGTAGTTTCAATTGCTTTCAATGCATTTTGGCCTAAAACGTGCATTTGCTGTTTTCTCTTAAACGCAACATGGGAGAAAAACCATTTCACATCACATTTGTGGGTCTTGGTCTTCAACACATCCAGTGAAATTTTGAGCTGTCTGTGTTTGCTACAAGAGGAGATATCACAAAGTATGCGCTTTTGTAGTTTCCATTGCTTTCAACGCATTTTGGCCTAAAACGTGCATTTGCTGTTTTCTCTTAAACGCAACATGGGAGAAAAACCATTTTACATCACATTTGTGGGTCTTGGTCTTCAACACATCCAGTGAAATTTTGAGCTGTCTGTGTTTGCTACAAGAGGAGATATCACAAAGTATGCACTTTTGTAGTTTCCATTGCTTTCAACGCATTTTGGCCTAAAACGTGCATTTGCTGTTTTCTCTTAAACGCAACATGGGAGAAAAACCATTTCACATCACATTTGTGGGTCTTGGTCTTCAACACATCCAGTGAAATTTTGAGCTGTCTGTGTTTGCTACAAGAGGAGATATCACAAAGTATGCGCTTTTGTTGTTTCCATTGCTTTCAATGCATTTTGGCCTAAAACGTGCATTTGCTGTTTTCTCTTAAACGCAACATGGGAGAAAAACCATTTCACATCACATTTGTGGGTCTTGGTCTTCAACACATCCAGTGAAATTTTGAGCTGTCTGTGTTTGCTACAAGAGGAGATATCACAAAGTATGCGCTTTTGTAGTTTCAATTGCTTTCAATGCATTTTGGCCTAAAACGTGCATTTGCTGTTTTCTCTTAAACGCAACATGGGAGAAAAACCATTTCACATCACATTTGTGGGTCTTGGTCTTCAACACATCCAGTGCAATTTTGAGCTGTCTGTGTTTGCTACAAGAGGAGATATCACAAAGTATGGACTTTTGTTATTTCCATTGCTTTCAATGCATTTTGGCCTAAAACTTGCATTTGCTGTTTTCTCTTAAAAGCAACATGGGAGAAAAACCATTTCACATCACATTTGTGGGTCTTGGTCTTCAACACATCCAGTGAAATTTTGAGCTGTCCGTGTTTGCTACAAGAGGAGATATCACAAAGTATGCGCTTTTGTTGTTTCCATTGCTTTCAATGCATTTTGGCCTAAAACGTGCATTTGCTGTTTTCTCTTAAACGCAACATGGGAGAAAAACCATTTCACATCACATTTGTGGGTATTGGTCTTCAACACATCCAGTGAAATTTTGAGCTGTCTGTGTTTGCTACAAGAGGAGATATCACAAAGTATGCGCTTTTGTAGTTTCCATTGCTTTCAATGCATTTTGGCTTAAAACGTGCATTTGCTGTTTTCTCTTAAACGCAACATGGGAGAAAAACCATTTCACATCACATTTGTGGGTCTTGGTCTTCAACACATCCAGTGAAATTTTGAGCTGTCTGTGTTTGCTACAAGAGGAGATATCACAAAGTATGCGCTTTTGTAGTTTCAATTGCTTTCAATGCATTTTGGCCTAAAACGAGCATTTGCTGTTTTCTCTTAAATGCAACATGGGAGAAAAACCATTTCACATCACATTTGTGGGTCTTGGTCTTCAACACATCCAGTGAAATTTTGAGCTGTCTGTGTTTGCTACAAGAGGAGATATCACAAAGTATGCGCTTTTGTAGTTTCCATTGCTTTCAATGCATTTTGGCTTAAAACGTGCATTTGCTGTTTTCTCTTAAACGCAACTTGGGAGAAAAACCATTTCACATCACATTTGTGGGTCTTGGTCTTCAACACATCCAGTGAAATTTTGAGCTGTCTGTGTTTGCTACAAGAGGAGATATCACAAAGTATGCGCTTTTGTAGTTTCAATTGCTTTCAATGCATTTTGGCCTAAAACGTGCATTTGCTGTTTTCTCTTAAACGCAACATGGGAGAAAAACCATTTCACATCACATTTGTGGGTCTTGGTCTTCAACACATCCAGTGAAATTTTGAGCTGTCTGTGTTTGCTACAAGAGGAGATATCACAAAGTATGCGCTTTTGTAGTTTCCATTGCTTTCAACGCATTTTGGCCTAAAACGTGCATTTGCTGTTTTCTCTTAAACGCAACATGGGAGAAAAACCATTTCACATCACATTTGTGGGTCTTGGTCTTCAACACATCCAGTGAAATTTTGAGCTGTCTGTGTTTGCTACAAGAGGAGATATCACAAAGTATGCACTTTTGTAGTTTCCATTGCTTTCAACGCATTTTGGCCTAAAACGTGCATTTGCTGTTTTCTCTTAAACGCAACATGGGAGAAAAACCATTTCACATCACATTTGTGGGTCTTGGTCTTCAACACATCCAGTGAAATTTTGAGCTGTCTGTGTTTGCTACAAGAGGAGATATCACAAAGTATGCGCTTTTGTTGTTTCCATTGCTTTCAATGCATTTTGGCCTAAAACGTGCATTTGCTGTTTTCTCTTAAACGCAACATGGGAGAAAAACCATTTCACATCACATTTGTGGGTCTTGGTCTTCAACACATCCAGTGAAATTTTGAGCTGTCTGTGTTTGCTACAAGAGGAGATATCACAAAGTATGCGCTTTTGTTGTTTCCATTGCTTTCAATGCATTTTGGCCTAAAACGTGCATTTGCTGTTTTCTCTTAAACGCAACATGGGAGAAAAACCATTTCACATCACATTTGTGGGTCTTGGTCTTCAACACATCCAGTGAAATTTTGAGCTGTCTGTGCTTGCTACAAGAGGAGATAACACAAAGTATGCGCTTTTGTGTTTCCATTGCTTTCAATGCATTTTGGCCTAAAACGTGCATTTGCTGTTTTCTCTTAAACGCATCATGGGAGAAAAACCATTTCACATCACATTTGTGGGTCTTGGTCTTCAACACATCCAGTGAAATTTTGAGCTGTCTGTGTTTGCTACAAGAGGAGATATCACAAAGAATGCGCTTTTGTTATTTCCATTGCTTTCAATGCATTTTGGCCTAAAACTTGCATTTGCTGTTTTCTCTTAAACACAACATGGGAGAAAAACCATTTCACATCACATTTGTTGGTTTTGGTCTTCAACACATCAAGTGAAATTTTGAGCTGTCTGTGTTTGCTACAAGAGGAGATAACAAAAAGTATGTGCTTTTGTTGTTTCCATTGCTTTCAATGCATTTTGGCCTAAAACGTGCATTTGCTGTTTTCTCTTAAACGCAACATGGGAGAAAAACCATTTCACATCACATTTGTGGGTCTTGGTCTTCAACACATCCAGTGAAATTATGAGCTATCTGTGTTTGCTACAAGAGGAGATATCACAAAGTATGCGCTTTTGTTGTTTCCATTGCTTTCAATGCATTTTGGCCTAAAACGTGCATTTGCTGTTTTCTCTTAAACGCAACATGGGAGAAAAACCATTTCACATCACATTTGTGGGTCTTGGTCTTCAACACATCCAGTGAAATTTTGAGCTGTCTGTGTTTGCTACAAGAGGAGATATCACAAAGTATGCGCTTTTGTTGTTTTCATTGCTTTCAAAGCATTTAGGCCTAAAACGTGCATTTGCTGTTTTCTCTTAAATGCAACATGGGAGAAAAACCATTTCACATCACATTTGTGGGTCTTGGTCTTCAACACATCCAGTGAAATTTTGAGCTGTCTGTGTTTGCTACAAGAGGAGATATCACAAAGTATGCACTTTTGTTGTTTTCATTGCTTTCAATGCATTTTGGCCTAAAACGTGCATTTGCTGTTTTCTCTTAAACGCAACATGGGAGAAAAACCATTTCACATCACATTTGTGGGTCTTGGTCTTCAACACATCCAGTGAAATTTTGAGCTGTCTGTGTTTGCTACAAGAGGAGATATCACAAAGTATGCGCTTTTGTTGTTTCCATTGCTTTCAATGCATTTTGGCCTAAAACGTGCATTTGCTGTTTTCTCTTAAACGCAACATGGGAGAAAAACCATTTCACATCACATTTGTGGGTCTTGGTCTTCAACACATCCAGTGAAATTTTGAGCTGTCTGTGTTTGCTACAAGAGGAGATATCACAAAGTATGCGCTTTTGTTGTTTCCATTGCTTTCAATGCATTTTGGCCTAAAACGTGCATTTGCTGTTTTCTCTTAAACGCAACATGGGAGTAAAACCATTTCACATCACATTTGTGGGTCTTGGTCTTCAACACATCCAGTGCAATTTTGAGCTGTCTGTGTTTGCTACAAGAGGAGATATCACAAAGTATGGACTTTTGTTATTTCCATTGCTTTCAATGCATTTTGGCCTAAAACTTGCATTTGCTGTTTTCTCTTAAAAGCAACATGGGAGAAAAACCATTTCACATCACATTTGTGGGTCTTGGTCTTCAACACATCCAGTGAAATTTTGAGCTGTCCGTGTTTGCTACAAGAGGAGATATCACAAAGTATGCGCTTTTGTTGTTTCCATTGCTTTCAATGCATTTTGGCCTAAAACGTGCATTTGCTCTTTTCTCTTAAACGCAACATGGGAGAAAAACCATTTCACATCACATTTGTGGGTCTTGGTCTTCAACACATCCAGTGAAATTTTGAGCTGTCTGTGTTTGCTACAAGAGGAGATATCACAAAGTATGCGCTTTTGTTGTTTCCATTGCTTTCAATGCATTTTGGCCTAAAACGTGCATTTGCTGTTTTCTCTTAAATGCAACATGGGAGAAAAACCATTTCACATCACATTTGTGGGTCTTGGTCTTCAACACATCCAGTGAAATTTTGAGCTGTCTGTGTTTGCTACAAGAGGAGATATCACAAAGTATGCGCTTTTGTTGTTTTCATTGCTTTCAATGCATTTTGGCCTAAAACGTGCATTTGCTGTTTTCTCTTAAACGCAACATGGGGGAAAAACCATTTCACATCACATTTGTGGGTCTTGGTCTTCAACACATCCAGTGAAATTTTGAGCTGTCTGTGTTTGCTACAAGAGGAGATATCACAAAGTATGCGCTTTTGTTGTTTTCATTGCTTTCAATGCATTTTGGCCTAAAACGAGCATTTGCTGTTTTCTCTTAAACGCAACATGGGAGAAAAACCATTTCACATCACATTTGTGGGTCTTGGTCTTCAACACATCCAGTGAAATTTTGAGCTGTCTGTGTTTGCTACAAGAGGAGATATCACAAAGTATGCGCTTTTGTAGTTTCCATTGCTTTCAACGCATTTTGGCCTAAAACGTGCATTTGCTGTTTTCTCTTAAACGCAACATGGGAGAAAAACCATTTCACATCACATTTGTGGGTCTTGGTCTTCAACACATCCAGTGAAATTTTGAGCTGTCTGTGTTTGCTACAAGAGGAGATATCACAAAGTATGCGCTTTTGTTGTTTCCATTGCTTTCAATGCATTTTGGCCTAAAACGTGCATTTGCTGTTTTCTCTTAAACGCAACATGGGAGAAAAACCATTTCACATCACATTTGTGGGTCTTGGTCTTCAACACATCCAGTGAAATTTTGAGCTGTCTGTGTTTGCTACAAGAGGAGATATCACAAAGTATGCGCTTTTGTTGTTTCCATTGCTTTCAATGCATTTTGGCCTAAAACGTGCATTTGCTGTTTTCTCTTAAACGCAACATGGGAGAAAAACCATTTCACATCACATTTGTGGGTCTTGGTCTTCAACACATCCAGTGCAATTTTGAGCTGTCTGTGTTTGCTACAAGAGGAGATATCACAAAGTATGGACTTTTGTTATTTCCATTGCTTTCAATGCATTTTGGCCTAAAACTTGCATTTGCTGTTTTCTCTTAAAAGCAACATGGGAGAAAAACCATTTCACATCACATTTGTGGGTCTTGGTCTTCAACACATCCAGTGAAATTTTGAGCTGTCCGTGTTTGCTACAAGAGGAGATATCACAAAGTATGCGCTTTTGTTGTTTCCATTGCTTTCAATGCATTTTGGCCTAAAACGTGCATTTGCTGTTTTCTCTTAAACGCAACATGGGAGAAAAACCATTTCACATCACATTTGTGGGTCTTGGTCTTCAACACATCCAGTGAAATTTTGAGCTGTCTGTGTTTGCTACAAGAGGAGATATCACAAAGTATGCGCTTTTGTAGTTTCCATTGCTTTCAATGCATTTTGGCTTAAAACGTGCATTTGCTGTTTTCTCTTAAACGCAACATGGGAGAAAAACCATTTCACATCACATTTGTGGGTCTTGGTCTTCAACACATCCAGTGAAATTTTGAGCTGTCTGTGTTTGCTACAAGAGGAGATATCACAAAGTATGCGCTTTTGTAGTTTCAATTGCTTTCAATGCATTTTGGCCTAAAACGAGCATTTGCTGTTTTCTCTTAAATGCAACATGGGAGAAAAACCATTTCACATCACATTTGTGGGTCTTGGTCTTCAACACATCCAGTGAAATTTTGAGCTGTCTGTGTTTGCTACAAGAGGAGATATCACAAAGTATGCGCTTTTGTAGTTTCCATTGCTTTCAATGCATTTTGGCTTAAAACGTGCATTTGCTGTTTTCTCTTAAACGCAACATGGGAGAAAAACCATTTCACATCACATTTGTGGGTCTTGGTCTTCAACACATCCAGTGAAATTTTGAGCTGTCTGTGTTTGCTACAAGAGGAGATATCACAAAGTATGCGCTTTTGTAGTTTCAATTGCTTTCAATGCATTTTGGCCTAAAACGTGCATTTGCTGTTTTCTCTTAAACGCAACATGGGAGAAAAACCATTTCACATCACATTTGTGGGTCTTGGTCTTCAACACATCCAGTGAAATTTTGAGCTGTCTGTGTTTGCTACAAGAGGAGATATCACAAAGTATGCGCTTTTGTAGTTTCCATTGCTTTCAACGCATTTTGGCCTAAAACGTGCATTTGCTGTTTTCTCTTAAACGCAACATGGGAGAAAAACCATTTCACATCACATTTGTGGGTCTTGGTCTTCAACACATCCAGTGAAATTTTGAGCTGTCTGTGTTTGCTACAAGAGGAGATATCACAAAGTATGCACTTTTGTAGTTTCCATTGCTTTCAACGCATTTTGGCCTAAAACGTGCATTTGCTGTTTTCTCTTAAACGCAACATGGGAGAAAAACCATTTCACATCACATTTGTGGGTCTTGGTCTTCAACACATCCAGTGAAATTTTGAGCTGTCTGTGTTTGCTACAAGAGGAGATATCACAAAGTATGCGCTTTTGTTGTTTCCATTGCTTTCAATGCATTTTGGCCTAAAACGTGCATTTGCTGTTTTCTCTTAAACGCAACATGGGAGAAAAACCATTTCACATCACATTTGTGGGTCTTGGTCTTCAACACATCCAGTGAAATTTTGAGCTGTCTGTGTTTGCTACAAGAGGAGATATCACAAAGTATGCGCTTTTGTTGTTTCCATTGCTTTCAATGCATTTTGGCCTAAAACGTGCATTTGCTGTTTTCTCTTAAACGCAACATGGGAGAAAAACCATTTCACATCACATTTGTGGGTCTTGGTCTTCAACACATCCAGTGAAATTTTGAGCTGTCTGTGCTTGCTACAAGAGGAGATAACACAAAGTATGCGCTTTTGTGTTTCCATTGCTTTCAATGCATTTTGGCCTAAAACGTGCATTTGCTGTTTTCTCTTAAACGCATCATGGGAGAAAAACCATTTCACATCACATTTGTGGGTCTTGGTCTTCAACACATCCAGTGAAATTTTGAGCTGTCTGTGTTTGCTACAAGAGGAGATATCACAAAGAATGCGCTTTTGTTATTTCCATTGCTTTCAATGCATTTTGGCCTAAAACTTGCATTTGCTGTTTTCTCTTAAACACAACATGGGAGAAAAACCATTTCACATCACATTTGTTGGTTTTGGTCTTCAACACATCAAGTGAAATTTTGAGCTGTCTGTGTTTGCTACAAGAGGAGATAACAAAAAGTATGTGCTTTTGTTGTTTCCATTGCTTTCAATGCATTTTGGCCTAAAACGTGCATTTGCTGTTTTCTCTTAAACGCAACATGGGAGAAAAACCATTTCACATCACATTTGTGGGTCTTGGTCTTCAACACATCCAGTGAAATTATGAGCTATCTGTGTTTGCTACAAGAGGAGATATCACAAAGTATGCGCTTTTGTTGTTTCCATTGCTTTCAATGCATTTTGGCCTAAAACGTGCATTTGCTGTTTTCTCTTAAACGCAACATGGGAGAAAAACCATTTCACATCACATTTGTGGGTCTTGGTCTTCAACACATCCAGTGAAATTTTGAGCTGTCTGTGTTTGCTACAAGAGGAGATATCACAAAGTATGCGCTTTTGTTGTTTTCATTGCTTTCAAAGCATTTAGGCCTAAAACGTGCATTTGCTGTTTTCTCTTAAATGCAACATGGGAGAAAAACCATTTCACATCACATTTGTGGGTCTTGGTCTTCAACACATCCAGTGAAATTTTGAGCTGTCTGTGTTTGCTACAAGAGGAGATATCACAAAGTATGCACTTTTGTTGTTTTCATTGCTTTCAATGCATTTTGGCCTAAAACGTGCATTTGCTGTTTTCTCTTAAACGCAACATGGGAGAAAAACCATTTCACATCACATTTGTGGGTCTTGGTCTTCAACACATCCAGTGAAATTTTGAGCTGTCTGTGTTTGCTACAAGAGGAGATATCACAAAGTATGCGCTTTTGTTGTTTCCATTGCTTTCAATGCATTTTGGCCTAAAACGTGCATTTGCTGTTTTCTCTTAAACGCAACATGGGAGAAAAACCATTTCACATCACATTTGTGGGTCTTGGTCTTCAACACATCCAGTGAAATTTTGAGCTGTCTGTGTTTGCTACAAGAGGAGATATCACAAAGTATGCGCTTTTGTTGTTTCCATTGCTTTCAATGCATTTTGGCCTAAAACGTGCATTTGCTGTTTTCTCTTAAACGCAACATGGGAGAAAAACCATTTCACATCACATTTGTGGGTCTTGGTCTTCAACACATCCAGTGCAATTTTGAGCTGTCTGTGTTTGCTACAAGAGGAGATATCACAAAGTATGGACTTTTGTTATTTCCATTGCTTTCAATGCATTTTGGCCTAAAACTTGCATTTGCTGTTTTCTCTTAAAAGCAACATGGGAGAAAAACCATTTCACATCACATTTGTGGGTCTTGGTCTTCAACACATCCAGTGAAATTTTGAGCTGTCCGTGTTTGCTACAAGAGGAGATATCACAAAGTATGCGCTTTTGTTGTTTCCATTGCTTTCAATGCATTTTGGCCTAAAACGTGCATTTGCTGTTTTCTCTTAAACGCAACATGGGAGAAAAACCATTTCACATCACATTTGTGGGTCTTGGTCTTCAACACATCCAGTGAAATTTTGAGCTGTCTGTGTTTGCTAC
Source organism: Taudactylus pleione (assembly GCA_031769625.1). Classification (NCBI taxonomy): domain Eukaryota; kingdom Metazoa; phylum Chordata; class Amphibia; order Anura; family Myobatrachidae; genus Taudactylus; species Taudactylus pleione. The sequence goes on from JAUIMM010001207.1 coordinate 71,941, forward strand.
AAGAGGAGATATCACAAAGTATGCGCTTTTGTTGTTTCCATTGCTTTCAATGCATTTTGGCCTAAAACGTGCATTTGCTGTTTTCTCTTAAATGCAACATGGGAGAAAAACCATTTCACATCACATTTGTGGGTCTTGGTCTTCAACACATCCAGTGAAATTTTGAGCTGTCTGTGTTTGCTACAAGAGGAGATATCACAAAGTATGCGCTTTTGTTGTTTTCATTGCTTTCAATGCATTTTGGCCTAAAACGTGCATTTGCTGTTTTCTCTTAAACGCAACATGGGGGAAAAACCATTTCACATCACATTTGTGGGTCTTGGTCTTCAACACATCCAGTGCAATTTTGAGCTGTCTGTGTTTGCTACAAGAGGAGATATCACAACGTATGGACTTTTGTTATTTCCATTGCTTTCAATGCATTTTGGCCTAAAACTTGCATTTGCTGTTTTCTCTTAAACGCAACATGGGAGAAAAACCATTTCACATCACATTTGTGGGTCTTGGTCTTCAACACATCCAGTGAAATTTTGAGCTGTCTGTGTTTGCTACAAGAGGAGATATCACAAAGTATGCGCTTTTGTTGTTTTCATTGCTTTCAATGCATTTTGGCCTAAAACGAGCATTTGCTGTTTTCTCTTAAACGCAACATGGGAGAAAAACCATTTCACATCACATTTGTGGGTCTTGGTCTTCAACACATCCAGTGAAATTTTGAGCTGTCTGTGTTTGCTACCAGAGGAGATATCACAAAGTATGCGCTTTTGTAGTTTCCATTGCTTTCAACGCATTTTGGCCTAAAACGTGCATTTGCTGTTTTCTCTTAAACGCAACATGGGAGAAAAACCATTTCACATCACATTTGTGGGTCTTGGTCTTCAACACATCCAGTGAAATTTTGAGCTGTCTGTGTTTGCTACAAGAGGAGATATCACAAAGTATGCGCTTTTGTAGTTTCCATTGCTTTCAACGCATTTTGGCCTAAAACGTGCATTTGCTGTTTTCTCTTAAACGCAACATGGGAGAAAAACCATTTCACATCACATTTGTGGGTCTTGGTCTTCAACACATCCAGTGAAATTTTGAGCTGTCTGTGTTTGCTACAAGAGGAGATATCACAAAGTATGCGCTTTTGTTGTTTCCATTGCTTTCAATGCATTTTGGCCTAAAACGTGCATTTGCTGTTTTCTCTTAAACGCAACATGGGAGAAAAACCATTTCACATCACATTTGTGGGTCTTGGTCTTCAACACATCCAGTGAAATTATGAGCTATCTGTGTTTGCTACAAGAGGAGATATCACAAAGTATGCGCTTTTGTTGTTTCCATTGCTTTCAATGCATTTTGGCCTAAAACGTGCATTTGCTGTTTTCTCTTAAACGCAACATGGGAGAAAAACCATTTCACATCACATTTGTGGGTCTTGGTCTTCAACACATCCAGTGAAATTTTGAGCTGTCTGTGTTTGCTACAAGAGGAGATATCACAAAGTATGCGCTTTTGTTGTTTTCATTGCTTTCAAAGCATTTAGGCCTAAAACGTGCATTTGCTGTTTTCTCTTAAATGCAACATGGGAGAAAAACCATTTCACATCACATTTGTGGGTCTTGGTCTTCAACACATCCAGTGAAATTTTGAGCTGTCTGTGTTTGCTACAAGAGGAGATATCACAAAGTATGCACTTTTGTTGTTTTCATTGCTTTCAATGCATTTTGGCCTAAAACGTGCATTTGCTGTTTTCTCTTAAACGCAACATGGGAGAAAAACCATTTCACATCACATTTGTGGGTCTTGGTCTTCAACACATCCAGTGAAATTTTGAGCTGTCTGTGTTTGCTACAAGAGGAGATATCACAAAGTATGCGCTTTTGTTGTTTCCATTGCTTTCAATGCATTTTGGCCTAAAACGTGCATTTGCTGTTTTCTCTTAAACGCAACATGGGAGAAAAACCATTTCACATCACATTTGTGGGTCTTGGTCTTCAACACATCCAGTGAAATTTTGAGCTGTCTGTGTTTGCTACAAGAGGAGATATCACAAAGTATGCGCTTTTGTTGTTTCCATTGCTTTCAATGCATTTTGGCCTAAAACGTGCATTTGCTGTTTTCTCTTAAACGCAACATGGGAGAAAAACCATTTCACATCACATTTGTGGGTCTTGGTCTTCAACACATCCAGTGCAATTTTGAGCTGTCTGTGTTTGCTACAAGAGGAGATATCACAAAGTATGGACTTTTGTTATTTCCATTGCTTTCAATGCATTTTGGCCTAAAACTTGCATTTGCTGTTTTCTCTTAAAAGCAACATGGGAGAAAAACCATTTCACATCACATTTGTGGGTCTTGGTCTTCAACACATCCAGTGAAATTTTGAGCTGTCCGTGTTTGCTACAAGAGGAGATATCACAAAGTATGCGCTTTTGTTGTTTCCATTGCTTTCAATGCATTTTGGCCTAAAACGTGCATTTGCTGTTTTCTCTTAAACGCAACATGGGAGAAAAACCATTTCACATCACATTTGTGGGTCTTGGTCTTCAACACATCCAGTGAAATTTTGAGCTGTCTGTGTTTGCTACAAGAGGAGATATCACAAAGTATGCGCTTTTGTTGTTTCCATTGCTTTCAATGCATTTTGGCCTAAAACGTGCATTTGCTGTTTTCTCTTAAATGCAACATGGGAGAAAAACCATTTCACATCACATTTGTGGGTCTTGGTCTTCAACACATCCAGTGAAATTTTGAGCTGTCTGTGTTTGCTACAAGAGGAGATATCACAAAGTATGCGCTTTTGTTGTTTTCATTGCTTTCAATGCATTTTGGCCTAAAACGTGCATTTGCTGTTTTCTCTTAAACGCAACATGGGGGAAAAACCATTTCACATCACATTTGTGGGTCTTGGTCTTCAACACATCCAGTGCAATTTTGAGCTGTCTGTGTTTGCTACAAGAGGAGATATCACAAAGTATGGACTTTTGTTATTTCCATTGCTTTCAATGCATTTTGGCCTAAAACTTGCATTTGCTGTTTTCTCTTAAACGCAACATGGGAGAAAAACCATTTCACATCACATTTGTGGGTCTTGGTCTTCAACACATCCAGTGAAATTTTGAGCTGTCTGTGTTTGCTACAAGAGGAGATATCACAAAGTATGCGCTTTTGTTGTTTTCATTGCTTTCAATGCATTTTGGCCTAAAACGAGCATTTGCTGTTTTCTCTTAAACGCAACATGGGAGAAAAACCATTTCACATCACATTTGTGGGTCTTGGTCTTCAACACATCCAGTGAAATTTTGAGCTGTCTGTGTTTGCTACCAGAGGAGATATCACAAAGTATGCGCTTTTGTAGTTTCCATTGCTTTCAACGCATTTTGGCCTAAAACGTGCATTTGCTGTTTTCTCTTAAACGCAACATGGGAGAAAAACCATTTCACATCACATTTGTGGGTCTTTGTCTTCAACACATCCAGTGAAATTTTGAGCTGTCTGTGTTTGCTACAAGAGGAGATATCACAAAGTATGCGCTTTTGTAGTTTCCATTGCTTTCAACGCATTTTGGCCTAAAACGTGCATTTGCTGTTTTCTCTTAAACGCAACATGGGAGAAAAACCATTTCACATCACATTTGTGGGTCTTGGTCTTCAACACATCCAGTGAAATTTTGAGCTGTCTGTGTTTGCTACAAGAGGAGATATCACAAAGTATGCGCTTTTGTTGTTTCCATTGCTTTCAATGCATTTTGGCCTAAAACGTGCATTTGCTGTTTTCTCTTAAACGCAACATGGGAGAAAAACCATTTCACATCACATTTGTGGGTCTTGGTCTTCAACACATCCAGTGAAATTTTGAGCTGTCTGTGTTTGCTACAAGAGGAGATATCACAAAGTATGCGCTTTTGTTGTTTCCATTGCTTTCAATGCATTTTGGCCTAAAACGTGCATTTGCTGTTTTCTCTTAAACGCAACATGGGAGAAAAACCATTTCACATCACATTTGTGGGTCTTGGTCTTCAACACATCCAGTGCAATTTTGAGCTGTCTGTGTTTGCTACAAGAGGAGATATCACAAAGTATGGACTTTTGTTATTTCCATTGCTTTCAATGCATTTTGGCCTAAAACTTGCATTTGCTGTTTTCTCTTAAAAGCAACATGGGAGAAAAACCATTTCACATCACATTTGTGGGTCTTGGTCTTCAACACATCCAGTGAAATTTTGAGCTGTCCGTGTTTGCTACAAGAGGAGATATCACAAAGTATGCGCTTTTGTTGTTTTCATTGCTTTCAATGCATTTTGGCCTAAAACGTGCATTTGCTGTTTTCTCTTAAACGCAACATGGGAGAAAAACCATTTCACATCACATTTGTGGGTCTTGGTCTTCAACACATCCAGTGAAATTTTGAGCTGTCTGTGTTTGCTACAAGAGGAGATATCACAAAGTATGCGCTTTTGTTGTTTCCATTGCTTTCAATGCATTTTGGCCTAAAACGTGCATTTGCTGTTTTCTCTTAAATGCAACATGGGAGAAAAACCATTTCACATCACATTTGTGGGTCTTGGTCTTCAACACATCCAGTGAAATTTTGAGCTGTCTGTGTTTGCTACAAGAGGAGATATCACAAAGTATGCGCTTTTGTTGTTTTCATTGCTTTCAATGCATTTTGGCCTAAAACGTGCATTTGCTGTTTTCTCTTAAACGCAACATGGGAGAAAAACCATTTCACATCACATTTGTGGGTCTTGGTCTTCAACACATCCAGTGCAATTTTGAGCTGTCTGTGTTTGCTACAAGAGGAGATATCACAAAGTATGGACTTTTGTTATTTCCATTGCTTTCAATGCATTTTGGCCTAAAACTTGCATTTGCTGTTTTCTCTTAAACGCAACATGGGAGAAAAACCATTTCACATCACATTTGTGGGTCTTGGTCTTCAACACATCCAGTGAAATTTTGAGCTGTCTGTGTTTGCTACAAGAGGAGATATCACAAAGTATGCGCTTTTGTTGTTTTCATTGCTTTCAATGCATTTTGGCATAAAACGAGCATTTGCTGTTTTCTCTTAAACGCAACATGGGAGAAAAACCATTTCACATCACATTTGTGGGTCTTGGTCTTCAACACATCCAGTGAAATTTTGAGCTGTCTGTGTTTGCTACAAGAGGAGATATCACAAAGTATGCGCTTTTGTAGTTTCCATTGCTTTCAATGCATTTTGGCTTAAAACGTGCATTTGCTGTTTTCTCTTAAACGCAACATGGGAGAAAAACCATTTCACATCACATTTGTGGGTCTTGGTCTTCAACACATCCAGTGAAATTTTGAGCTGTCTGTGTTTGCTACAAGAGGAGATATCACAAAGTATGCGCTTTTGTTGTTTCCATTGCTTTCAATGCATTTTGGCCTAAAACGTGCATTTGCTGTTTTCTCTTAAATGCAACATGGGAGAAAAACCATTTCACATCACATTTGTGGGTCTTGGTCTTCAACACATCCAGTGAAATTTTGAGCTGTCTGTGTTTGCTACAAGAGGAGATATCACAAAGTATGCGCTTTTGTTGTTTTCATTGCTTTCAATGCATTTTGGCCTAAAACGTGCATTTGCTGTTTTCTCTTAAACGCAACATGGGAGAAAAACCATTTCACATCACATTTGTGGGTCTTGGTCTTCAACACATCCAGTGCAATTTTGAGCTGTCTGTGTTTGCTACAAGAGGAGATATCACAAAGTATGGACTTTTGTTATTTCCATTGCTTTCAATGCATTTTGGCCTAAAACTTGCATTTGCTGTTTTCTCTTAAACGCAACATGGGAGAAAAACCATTTCACATCACATTTGTGGGTCTTGGTCTTCAACACATCCAGTGAAATTTTGAGCTGTCTGTGTTTGCTACAAGAGGAGATATCACAAAGTATGCGCTTTTGTTGTTTTCATTGCTTTCAATGCATTTTGGCATAAAACGAGCATTTGCTGTTTTCTTTTAAACGCAACATGGGAGAAAAACCATTTCACATCACATTTGTGGGTCTTGGTCTTCAACACATCCAGTGAAATTTTGAGCTGTCTGTGTTTGCTACAAGAGGAGATATCACAAAGTATGCGCTTTTGTAGTTTCCATTGCTTTCAATGCATTTTGGCTTAAAACGTGCATTTGCTGTTTTCTCTTAAACGCAACATGGGAGAAAAACCATTTCACATCACATTTGTGGGTCTTGGTCTTCAACACATCCAGTGAAATTTTGAGCTGTCTGTGTTTGCTACAAGAGGAGATATCACAAAGTATGCGCTTTTGTAGTTTCAATTGCTTTCAATGCATTTTGGCCTAAAACGTGCATTTGCTGTTTTCTCTTAAACGCAACATGGGAGAAAAACCATTTCACATCACATTTGTGGGTCTTGGTCTTCAACACATCCAGTGAAATTTTGAGCTGTCTGTGTTTGCTACAAGAGGAGATATCACAAAGTATGCGCTTTTGTTGTTTTCATTGCTTTCAAAGCATTTTGGCCTAAAACGTGCATTTGCTGTTTTCTCTTAAACGCAACATGGGAGAAAAACCATTTCACATCACATTTGTGGGTCTTGGTCTTCAACACATCCAGTGAAATTTTGAGCTGTCTGTGTTTGCTACAAGAGGAGATATCACAAAGTATGCACTTTTGTTGTTTTCATTGCTTTCAATGCATTTTGGCATAAAACGAGCATTTGCTGTTTTCTCTTAAACGCACATGGGAGAAAAACCATTTCACATCACATTTGTGGGTTTTGGGTCTTCAACACATCCAGTGAAATTTTGAGCTGTCTGTGTTTGCTACAAGAGGAGATAACACAAAGTATGCGCTTTTGTGTTTCCATTGCTTTCAATGCATTTTGGCCTAAAACGTGCATTTGCTGTTTTCTCTTAAACGCAACATGGGAGAAAAACCATTTCACATCACATTTGTGGGTCTTGGTCTTCAACACATCCAGTGAAATTTTGAGCTGTCTGTGTTTGCTACAAGAGGAGATATCACAAAGTATGCGCTTTTGTTGTTTTCATTGCTTTCAATGCATTTTAGCCTAAAATGAGCATTTGCTGTTTTCTCTTAAACGCAACATGGGAGAAAAACCATTTCACATCACATTTGTGGGTCTTGGTCTTCAACACATCCAGTGAAATTTTGAGCTGTCTGTGTTTGCTACAAGAGGAGATATCACAAAGTATGCGCTTTTGTTGTTTCCATTGCTTTCAATGCATTTTGGCCTAAAACGTGCATTTGCTGTTTTCTCTTAAACGCAACATGGGAGAAAAACCATTTCACATCACATTTGTGGGTCTTGGTCTTCAACACATCCAGTGAAATTTTGAGCTGTCTGTGTTTGCTACAAGAGGAGATATCACAAAGTATGCGCTTTTGTTGTTTCCATTGCTTTCAATGCATTTTGGCCTAAAACGTGCATTTGCTGTTTTCTCTTAAACGCAACATGGGAGAAAAACCATTTCACATCACATTTGTGGGTCTTGGTCTTCAACACATCCAGTGAAATTTTGAGCTGTCTGTGCTTGCTACAAGAGGAGATAACACAAAGTATGCGCTTTTGTGTTTCCATTGCTTTCAATGCATTTTGGCCTAAAACGTGCATTTGCTGTTTTCTCTTAAACGCATCATGGGAGAAAAACCATTTCACATCACATTTGTGGGTCTTGGTCTTCAACACATCCAGTGAAATTTTGAGCTGTCTGTGTTTGCTACAAGAGGAGATATCACAAAGAATGCGCTTTTGTTATTTCCATTGCTTTCAATGCATTTTGGCCTAAAACTTGCATTTGCTGTTTTCTCTTAAACACAACATGGGAGAAAAACCATTTCACATCACATTTGTTGGTTTTGGTCTTCAACACATCAAGTGAAATTTTGAGCTGTCTGTGTTTGCTACAAGAGGAGATAACACAAAGTATGTGCTTTTGTTGTTTCCATTGCTTTCAATGCATTTTGGCCTAAAACGTGCATTTGCTGTTTTCTCTTAAACGCAACATGGGAGAAAAACCATTTCACATCACATTTGTGGGTCTTGGTCTTCAACACATCCAGTGAAATTATGAGCTATCTGTGTTTGCTACAAGAGGAGATATCACAAAGTATGCGCTTTTGTTGTTTCCATTGCTTTCAATGCATTTTGGCCTAAAACGTGCATTTGCTGTTTTCTCTTAAACGCAACATGGGAGAAAAACCATTTCACATCACATTTGTGGGTCTTGGTCTTCAACACATCCAGTGCAATTTTGAGCTGTCTGTGTTTGCTACAAGAGGAGATATCACAAAGTATGGACTTTTGTTATTTCCATTGCTTTCAATGCATTTTGGCCTAAAACTTGCATTTGCTGTTTTCTCTTAAAAGCAACATGGGAGAAAAACCATTTCACATCACATTTGTGGGTCTTGGTCTTCAACACATCCAGTGAAATTTTGAGCTGTCCGTGTTTGCTACAAGAGGAGATATCACAAAGTATGCGCTTTTGTTGTTTCCATTGCTTTCAATGCATTTTGGCCTAAAACGTGCATTTGCTGTTTTCTCTTAAACGCAACATGGGAGAAAAACCATTTCACATCACATTTGTGGGTCTTGGTCTTCAACACATCCAGTGAAATTTTGAGCTGTCTGTGTTTGCTACAAGAGGAGATATCACAAAGTATGCGCTTTTGTTGTTTCCATTGCTTTCAATGCATTTTGGCCTAAAACGTGCATTTGCTGTTTTCTCTTAAATGCAACATGGGAGAAAAACCATTTCACATCACATTTGTGGGTCTTGGTCTTCAACACATCCAGTGAAATTTTGAGCTGTCTGTGTTTGCTACAAGAGGAGATATCACAAAGTATGCGCTTTTGTTGTTTTCATTGCTTTCAATGCATTTTGGCCTAAAATGTGCATTTGCTGTTTTCTCTTAAACGCAACATGGGGGAAAAACCATTTCACATCACATTTGTGGGTCTTGGTCTTCAACACATCCAGTGCAATTTTGAGCTGTCTGTGTTTGCTACAAGAGGAGATATCACAAAGTATGGACTTTTGTTATTTCCATTGCTTTCAATGCATTTTGGCCTAAAACTTGCATTTGCTGTTTTCTCTTAAACGCAACATGGGAGAAAAACCATTTCACATCACATTTGTGGGTCTTGGTCTTCAACACATCCAGTGAAATTTTGAGCTGTCTGTGTTTGCTACAAGAGGAGATATCACAAAGTATGCGCTTTTGTTGTTTTCATTGCTTTCAATGCATTTTGGCCTAAAACGAGCATTTGCTGTTTTCTCTTAAACGCAACATGGGAGAAAAACCATTTCACATCACATTTGTGGGTCTTGGTCTTCAACACATCCAGTGAAATTTTGAGCTGTCTGTGTTTGCTACCAGAGGAGATATCACAAAGTATGCGCTTTTGTAGTTTCCATTGCTTTCAACGCATTTTGGCCTAAAACGTGCATTTGCTGTTTTCTCTTAAACGCAACATGGGAGAAAAACCATTTCACATCACATTTGTGGGTCTTGGTCTTCAACACATCCAGTGAAATTTTGAGCTGTCTGTGTTTGCTACAAGAGGAGATATCACAAAGTATGCGCTTTTGTAGTTTCCATTGCTTTCAACGCATTTTGGCCTAAAACGTGCATTTGCTGTTTTCTCTTAAACGCAACATGGGAGAAAAACCATTTCACATCACATTTGTGGGTCTTGGTCTTCAACACATCCAGTGAAATTTTGAGCTGTCTGTGTTTGCTACAAGAGGAGATATCACAAAGTATGCGCTTTTGTTGTTTCCATTGCTTTCAATGCATTTTGGCCTAAAACGTGCATTTGCTGTTTTCTCTTAAACGCAACATGGGAGAAAAACCATTTCACATCACATTTGTGGGTCTTGGTCTTCAACACATCCAGTGAAATTTTGAGCTGTCTGTGTTTGCTACAAGAGGAGATATCACAAAGTATGCGCTTTTGTTGTTTCCATTGCTTTCAATGCATTTTGGCCTAAAACGTGCATTTGCTGTTTTCTCTTAAACGCAACATGGGAGAAAAACCATTTCACATCACATTTGTGGGTCTTGGTCTTCAACACATCCAGTGCAATTTTGAGCTGTCTGTGTTTGCTACAAGAGGAGATATCACAAAGTATGGACTTTTGTTATTTCCATTGCTTTCAATGCATTTTGGCCTAAAACTTGCATTTGCTGTTTTCTCTTAAAAGCAACATGGGAGAAAAACCATTTCACATCACATTTGTGGGTCTTGGTCTTCAACACATCCAGTGAAATTTTGAGCTGTCCGTGTTTGCTACAAGAGGAGATATCACAAAGTATGCGCTTTTGTTGTTTTCATTGCTTTCAATGCATTTTGGCCTAAAACGTGCATTTGCTGTTTTCTCTTAAACGCAACATGGGAGAAAAACCATTTCACATCACATTTGTGGGTCTTGGTCTTCAACACATCCAGTGAAATTTTGAGCTGTCTGTGTTTGCTACAAGAGGAGATATCACAAAGTATGCGCTTTTGTTGTTTCCATTGCTTTCAATGCATTTTGGCCTAAAACGTGCATTTGCTGTTTTCTCTTAAATGCAACATGGGAGAAAAACCATTTCACATCACATTTGTGGGTCTTGGTCTTCAACACATCCAGTGAAATTTTGAGCTGTCTGTGTTTGCTACAAGAGGAGATATCACAAAGTATGCGCTTTTGTTGTTTTCATTGCTTTCAATGCATTTTGGCCTAAAACGTGCATTTGCTGTTTTCTCTTAAACGCAACATGGGAGAAAAACCATTTCACATCACATTTGTGGGTCTTGGTCTTCAACACATCCAGTGCAATTTTGAGCTGTCTGTGTTTGCTACAAGAGGAGATATCACAAAGTATGGACTTTTGTTATTTCCATTGCTTTCAATGCATTTTGGCCTAAAACTTGCATTTGCTGTTTTCTCTTAAACGCAACATGGGAGAAAAACCATTTCACATCACATTTGTGGGTCTTGGTCTTCAACACATCCAGTGAAATTTTGAGCTGTCTGTGTTTGCTACAAGAGGAGATATCACAAAGTATGCGCTTTTGTTGTTTTCATTGCTTTCAATGCATTTTGGCATAAAACGAGCATTTGCTGTTTTCTCTTAAACGCAACATGGGAGAAAAACCATTTCACATCACATTTGTGGGTCTTGGTCTTCAACACATCCAGTGAAATTTTGAGCTGTCTGTGTTTGCTACAAGAGGAGATATCACAAAGTATGCGCTTTTGTAGTTTCCATTGCTTTCAATGCATTTTGGCTTAAAACGTGCATTTGCTGTTTTCTCTTAAACGCAACATGGGAGAAAAACCATTTCACATCACATTTGTGGGTCTTGGTCTTCAACACATCCAGTGAAATTTTGAGCTGTCTGTGTTTGCTACAAGAGGAGATATCACAAAGTATGCGCTTTTGTAGTTTCAATTGCTTTCAATGCATTTTGGCCTAAAACGTGCATTTGCTGTTTTCTCTTAAACGCAACATGGGAGAAAAACCATTTCACATCACATTTGTGGGTCTTGGTCTTCAACACATCCAGTGAAATTTTGAGCTGTCTGTGTTTGCTACAAGAGGAGATATCACAAAGTATGCGCTTTTGTTGTTTTCATTGCTTTCAAAGCATTTTGGCCTAAAACGTGCATTTGCTGTTTTCTCTTAAACGCAACATGGGAGAAAAACCATTTCACATCACATTTGTGGGTCTTGGTCTTCAACACATCCAGTGAAATTTTGAGCTGTCTGTGTTTGCTACAAGAGGAGATATCACAAAGTATGCACTTTTGTTGTTTTCATTGCTTTCAATGCATTTTGGCATAAAACGAGCATTTGCTGTTTTCTCTTAAACGCAACATGGGAGAAAAACCATTTCACATCACATTTGTGGGTTTTGGTCTTCAACACATCCAGTGAAATTTTGAGCTGTCTGTGTTTGCTACAAGAGGAGATAACACAAAGTATGCGCTTTTGTGTTTCCATTGCTTTCAATGCATTTTGGCCTAAAACGTGCATTTGCTGTTTTCTCTTAAACGCAACATGGGAGAAAAACCATTTCACATCACATTTGTGGGTCTTGGTCTTCAACACATCCAGTGAAATTTTGAGCTGTCTGTGTTTGCTACAAGAGGAGATATCACAAAGTATGCGCTTTTGTTGTTTTCATTGCTTTCAATGCATTTTAGCCTAAAACGAGCATTTGCTGTTTTCTCTTAAACGCAACATGGGAGAAAAACCATTTCACATCACATTTGTGGGTCTTGGTCTTCAACACATCCAGTGAAATTTTGAGCTGTCTGTGTTTGCTACAAGAGGAGATATCACAAAGTATGCGCTTTTGTTGTTTCCATTGCTTTCAATGCATTTTGGCCTAAAACGTGCATTTGCTGTTTTCTCTTAAACGCAACATGGGAGAAAAACCATTTCACATCACATTTGTGGGTCTTGGTCTTCAACACATCCAGTGAAATTTTGAGCTGTCTGTGTTTGCTACAAGAGGAGATATCACAAAGTATGCGCTTTTGTTGTTTCCATTGCTTTCAATGCATTTTGGCCTAAAACGTGCATTTGCTGTTTTCTCTTAAACGCAACATGGGAGAAAAACCATTTCACATCACATTTGTGGGTCTTGGTCTTCAACACATCCAGTGAAATTTTGAGCTGTCTGTGCTTGCTACAAGAGGAGATAACACAAAGTATGCGCTTTTGTGTTTCCATTGCTTTCAATGCATTTTGGCCTAAAACGTGCATTTGCTGTTTTCTCTTAAACGCATCATGGGAGAAAAACCATTTCACATCACATTTGTGGGTCTTGGTCTTCAACACATCCAGTGAAATTTTGAGCTGTCTGTGTTTGCTACAAGAGGAGATATCACAAAGAATGCGCTTTTGTTATTTCCATTGCTTTCAATGCATTTTGGCCTAAAACTTGCATTTGCTGTTTTCTCTTAAACACAACATGGGAGAAAAACCATTTCACATCACATTTGTTGGTTTTGGTCTTCAACACATCAAGTGAAATTTTGAGCTGTCTGTGTTTGCTACAAGAGGAGATAACACAAAGTATGTGCTTTTGTTGTTTCCATTGCTTTCAATGCATTTTGGCCTAAAACGTGCATTTGCTGTTTTCTCTTAAACGCAACATGGGAGAAAAACCATTTCACATCACATTTGTGAGTCTTGGTCTTCAACACATCCAGTGAAATTTTGAGCTATCTGTGTTTGCTACAAGAGGAGATATCACAAAGTATGCGCTTTTGTTGTTTCCATTGCTTTCAATGCATTTTGGCCTAAAACGTGCATTTGCTGTTTTCTCTTAAACGCAACATGGGAGAAAAACCATTTCACATCACATTTGTGGGTCTTGGTCTTCAACACATCCAGTGCAATTTTGAGCTGTCTGTGTTTGCTACAAGAGGAGATATCACAAAGTATGGACTTTTGTTATTTCCATTGCTTTCAATGCATTTTGGCCTAAAACTTGCATTTGCTGTTTTCTCTTAAAAGCAACATGGGAGAAAAACCATTTCACATCACATTTGTGGGTCTTGGTCTTCAACACATCCAGTGAAATTTTGAGCTGTCCGTGTTTGCTACAAGAGGAGATATCACAAAGTATGCGCTTTTGTTGTTTCCATTGCTTTCAATGCATTTTGGCCTAAAACGTGCATTTGCTGTTTTCTCTTAAACGCAACATGGGAGAAAAACCATTTCACATCACATTTGTGGGTCTTGGTCTTCAACACATCCAGTGAAATTTTGAGCTGTCTGTGTTTGCTACAAGAGGAGATATCACAAAGTATGCGCTTTTGTTGTTTCCATTGCTTTCAATGCATTTTGGCCTAAAACGTGCATTTGCTGTTTTCTCTTAAATGCAACATGGGAGAAAAACCATTTCACATCACATTTGTGGGTCTTGGTCTTCAACACATCCAGTGAAATTTTGAGCTGTCTGTGTTTGCTACAAGAGGAGATATCACAAAGTATGCGCTTTTGTTGTTTTCATTGCTTTCAATGCATTTTGGCCTAAAACGTGCATTTGCTGTTTTCTCTTAAACGCAACATGGGGGAAAAACCATTTCACATCACATTTGTGGGTCTTGGTCTTCAACACATCCAGTGCAATTTTGAGCTGTCTGTGTTTGCTACAAGAGGAGATATCACAAAGTATGGACTTTTGTTATTTCCATTGCTTTCAATGCATTTTGGCCTAAAACTTGCATTTGCTGTTTTCTCTTAAACGCAACATGGGAGAAAAACCATTTCACATCACATTTGTGGGTCTTGGTCTTCAACACATCCAGTGAAATTTTGAGCTGTCTGTGTTTGCTACAAGAGGAGATATCACAAAGTATGCGCTTTTGTTGTTTTCATTGCTTTCAATGCATTTTGGCCTAAAACGAGCATTTGCTGTTTTCTCTTAAACGCAACATGGGAGAAAAACCATTTCACATCACATTTGTGGGTCTTGGTCTTCAACACATCCAGTGAAATTTTGAGCTGTCTGTGTTTGCTACCAGAGGAGATATCACAAAGTATGCGCTTTTTTAGTTTCCATTGCTTTCAACGCATTTTGGCCTAAAACGTGCATTTGCTGTTTTCTCTTAAACGCAACATGGGAGAAAAACCATTTCACATCACATTTGTGGGTCTTGGTCTTCAACACATCCAGTGAAATTATGAGCTGTCTGTGTTTGCTACAAGAGGAGATATCACAAAGTATGCGCTTTTGTAGTTTCCATTGCTTTCAACGCATTTTGGCCTAAAACGTGCATTTGCTGTTTTCTCTTAAACGCAACATGGGAGAAAAACCATTTCACATCACATTTGTGGGTCTTGGTCTTCAACACATCCAGTGAAATTTTGAGCTGTCTGTGTTTGCTACAAGAGGAGATATCACAAAGTATGCGCTTTTGTTGTTTCCATTGCTTTCAATGCATTTTGGCCTAAAACGTGCATTTGCTGTTTTCTCTTAAACGCAACATGGGAGAAAAACCATTTCACATCACATTTGTGGGTCTTGGTCTTCAACACATCCAGTGAAATTTTGAGCTGTCTGTGTTTGCTACAAGAGGAGATATCACAAAGTATGCGCTTTTGTTGTTTCCATTGCTTTCAATGCATTTTGGCCTAAAACGTGCATTTGCTGTTTTCTCTTAAACGCAACATGGGAGAAAAACCATTTCACATCACATTTGTGGGTCTTGGTCTTCAACACATCCAGTGCAATTTTGAGCTGTCTGTGTTTGCTACAAGAGGAGATATCACAAAGTATGGACTTTTGTTATTTCCATTGCTTTCAATGCATTTTGGCCTAAAACTTGCATTTGCTGTTTTCTCTTAAAAGCAACATGGGAGAAAAACCATTTCACATCACATTTGTGGGTCTTGGTCTTCAACACATCCAGTGAAATTTTGAGCTGTCCGTGTTTGCTACAAGAGGAGATATCACAAAGTATGCGCTTTTGTTGTTTTCATTGCTTTCAATGCATTTTGGCCTAAAACGTGCATTTGCTGTTTTCTCTTAAACGCAACATGGGAGAAAAACCATTTCACATCACATTTGTGGGTCTTGGTCTTCAACACATCCAGTGAAATTTTGAGCTGTCTGTGTTTGCTACAAGAGGAGATATCACAAAGTATGCGCTTTTGTTGTTTCCATTGCTTTCAATGCATTTTGGCCTAAAACGTGCATTTGCTGTTTTCTCTTAAATGCAACATGGGAGAAAAACCATTTCACATCACATTTGTGGGTCTTGGTCTTCAACACATCCAGTGAAATTTTGAGCTGTCTGTGTTTGCTACAAGAGGAGATATCACAAAGTATGCGCTTTTGTTGTTTTCATTGCTTTCAATGCATTTTGGCCTAAAACGTGCATTTGCTGTTTTCTCTTAAACGCAACATGGGAGAAAAACCATTTCACATCACATTTGTGGGTCTTGGTCTTCAACACATCCAGTGAAATTTTGAGCTGTCTGTGTTTGCTACAAGAGGAGATATCACAAAGTATGCATTTTTGTTGTTTTCATTGCTTTCAATGCATTTTGGCATAAAACGAGCATTTGCTGTTTTCTCTTAAACGCAACATGGGAGAAAAACCATTTCACATCACATTTGTGGGTCTTGGTCTTCAACACATCCAATGCAATTTTGAGCTGTCTGTGTTTGCTACAAGAGGAGATATCACAAAGTATGCGCTTTTGTTGTTTCCATTGCTTTCAATGCATTTTGGCCTAAAACGTGCATTTGCTGTTTTCTCTTAAACGCAACATGGGAGAAAAACCATTTCACATCACATTTGTGGGTCTTGGTCTTCAACACATCCAGTGAAATTTTGAGCTGTCTGTGTTTGCTACAAGAGGAGATATCACAAAGTATGCGCTTTTGTTGTTTCCATTGCTTTCAATGCATTTTGGCCTAAAACGTGCATTTGCTGTTTTCTCTTAAACGCAACATGGGAGAAAAACCATTTCACATCACATTTGTGGGTCTTGGTCTTCAACACATCCAGTGCAATTTTGAGCTGTCTGTGTTTGCTACAAGAGGAGATATCACAAAGTATGGACTTTTGTTATTTCCATTGCTTTCAATGCATTTTGGCCTAAAACTTGCATTTGCTGTTTTCTCTTAAAAGCAACATGGGAGAAAAACCATTTCACATCACATTTGTGGGTCTTGGTCTTCAACACATCCAGTGAAATTTTGAGCTGTCCGTGTTTGCTACAAGAGGAGATATCACAAAGTATGCGCTTTTGTTGTTTTCATTGCTTTCAATGCATTTTGGCCTAAAACGTGCATTTGCTGTTTTCTCTTAAACGCAACATGGGAGAAAAACCATTTCACATCACATTTGTGGGTCTTGGTCTTCAACACATCCAGTGAAATTTTGAGCTGTCTGTGTTTGCTACAAGAGGAGATATCACAAAGTATGCGCTTTTGTTGTTTCCATTGCTTTCAATGCATTTTGGCCTAAAACGTGCATTTGCTGTTTTCTCTTAAATGCAACATGGGAGAAAAACCATTTCACATCACATTTGTGGGTCTTGGTCTTCAACACATCCAGTGAAATTTTGAGCTGTCTGTGTTTGCTACAAGAGGAGATATCACAAAGTATGCGCTTTTGTTGTTTTCATTGCTTTCAATGCATTTTGGCCTAAAACGT
Source organism: Taudactylus pleione (assembly GCA_031769625.1). Taxonomy (NCBI): domain Eukaryota; kingdom Metazoa; phylum Chordata; class Amphibia; order Anura; family Myobatrachidae; genus Taudactylus; species Taudactylus pleione. Next base: position 89,119 of record JAUIMM010001207.1, read on the forward strand.
GCATTTGCTGTTTTCTCTTAAACGCAACATGGGAGAAAAACCATTTCACATCACATTTGTGGGTCTTGGTCTTCAACACATCCAGTGAAATTTTGAGCTGTCTGTGTTTGCTACAAGAGGAGATATCACAAAGTATGCATTTTTGTTGTTTTCATTGCTTTCAATGCATTTTGGCATAAAACGAGCATTTGCTGTTTTCTCTTAAACGCAACATGGGAGAAAAACCATTTCACATCACATTTGTGGGTCTTGGTCTTCAACACATCCAATGCAATTTTGAGCTGTCTGTGTTTGCTACAAGAGGAGATATCACAAAGTATGCGCTTTTGTTGTTTCCATTGCTTTCAATGCATTTTGGCCTAAAACGTGCATTTGCTGTTTTCTCTTAAACGCAACATGGGAGAAAAACCATTTCACATCACATTTGTGGGTCTTGGTCTTCAACACATCCAGTGAAATTTTGAGCTGTCTGTGTTTGCTACAAGAGGAGATATCACAAAGTATGCGCTTTTGTTGTTTCCATTGCTTTCAATGCATTTTGGCCTAAAACGTGCATTTGCTGTTTTCTCTTAAACGCAACATGGGAGAAAAACCATTTCACATCACATTTGTGGGTCTTGGTCTTCAACACATCCAGTGAAATTTTGAGCTGTCTGTGCTTGCTACAAGAGGAGATAACACAAAGTATGCGCTTTTGTGTTTCCATTGCTTTCAATGCATTTTGGCCTAAAACGTGCATTTGCTGTTTTCTCTTAAACGCATCATGGGAGAAAAACCATTTCACATCACATTTGTGGGTCTTGGTCTTCAACACATCCAGTGAAATTTTGAGCTGTCTGTGTTTGCTACAAGAGGAGATATCACAAAGAATGCGCTTTTGTTATTTCCATTGCTTTCAATGAATTTTGGCCTAAAACTTGCATTTGCTGTTTTCTCTTAAACACAACATGGGAGAAAAACCATTTCACATCACATTTGTTGGTTTTGGTCTTCAACACATCAAGTGAAATTTTGAGCTGTCTGTGTTTGCTACAAGAGGAGATAACACAAAGTATGTGCTTTTGTTGTTTCCATTGCTTTCAATGCATTTTGGCCTAAAACGTGCATTTGCTGTTTTCTCTTAAACGCAACATGGGAGAAAAACCATTTCACATCACATTTGTGGGTCTTGGTCTTCAACACATCCAGTGAAATTTTGAGCTGTCTGTGTTTGCTACAAGAGGAGATATCACAAAGTATGCGCTTTTGTTGTTTCCATTGCTTTCAATGCATTTTGGCCTAAAACGTGCATTTGCTGTTTTCTCTTAAATGCAACATGGGAGAAAAACCATTTCACATCACATTTGTGGGTCTTGGTCTTCAACACATCCAGTGAAATTTTGAGCTGTCTGTGTTTGCTACAAGAGGAGATATCACAAAGTATGCGCTTTTGTTGTTTTCATTGCTTTCAATGCATTTTGGCCTAAAACATGCATTTGCTGTTTTCTCTTAAACGCAACATGGGAGAAAAACCATTTCACATCACATTTGTGGGTCTTGGTCTTCAACACATCCAGTGAAATTTTGAGCTGTCTGTGTTTGCTACAAGAGGAGATATCACAAAGTATGCATTTTTGTTGTTTTCATTGCTTTCAATGCATTTTGGCATAAAACGAGCATTTGCTGTTTTCTCTTAAACGCAACATGGGAGAAAAACCATTTCACATCACATTTGTGGGTCTTGGTCTTCAACACATCCAATGCAATTTTGAGCTGTCTGTGTTTGCTACAAGAGGAGATATCACAAAGTATGCGCTTTTGTTGTTTCCATTGCTTTCAATGCATTTTGGCCTAAAACGTGCATTTGCTGTTTTCTCTTAAACGCAACATGGGAGAAAAACCATTTCACATCACATTTGTGGGTCTTGGTCTTCAACACATCCAGTGAAATTTTGAGCTGTCTGTGTTTGCTACAAGAGGAGATATCACAAAGTATGCGCTTTTGTTGTTTCCATTGCTTTCAATGCATTTTGGCCTAAAACGTGCATTTGCTGTTTTCTCTTAAACGCAACATGGGAGAAAAACCATTTCACATCACATTTGTGGGTCTTGGTCTTCAACACATCCAGTGAAATTTTGAGCTGTCTGTGCTTGCTACAAGAGGAGATAACACAAAGTATGCGCTTTTGTGTTTCCATTGCTTTCAATGCATTTTGGCCTAAAACGTGCATTTGCTGTTTTCTCTTAAACGCATCATGGGAGAAAAACCATTTCACATCACATTTGTGGGTCTTGGTCTTCAACACATCCAGTGAAATTTTGAGCTGTCTGTGTTTGCTACAAGAGGAGATATCACAAAGAATGCGCTTTTGTTATTTCCATTGCTTTCAATGCATTTTGGCCTAAAACTTGCATTTGCTGTTTTCTCTTAAACACAACATGGGAGAAAAACCATTTCACATCACATTTGTTGGTTTTGGTCTTCAACACATCCAGTGAAATTTTGAGCTGTCTGTGTTTGCTACAAGAGGAGATAACACAAAGTATGTGCTTTTGTTGTTTCCATTGCTTTCAATGCATTTTGGCCTAAAACGTGCATTTGCTGTTTTGTCTTAAACGCAACATGGGAGAAAAACCATTTCACATCACATTTGTGGGTCTTGGTCTTCAACACATTCAGTGAAATTATGAGCTATCTGTGTTTGCTACAAGAGGAGATATCACAAAGTATGCGCTTTTGTTGTTTCCATTGCTTTCAATGCATTTTGGCCTAAAACGTGCATTTGCTGTTTTCTCTTAAACGCAACATGGGAGAAAAACCATTTCACATCACATTTGTGGGTCTTGGTCTTCAACACATCCAGTGAAATTTTGAGCTGTCTGTGTTTGCTACAAGAGGAGATATCACAAAGTATGCGCTTTTGTTGTTTTCATTGCTTTCAAAGCATTTTGGCCTAAAACGTGCATTTGCTGTTTTCTCTTAAATGCAACATGGGAGAAAAACCATTTCACATCACATTTGTGGGTCTTGGTCTTCAACACATCCAGTGAAATTTTGAGCTGTCTGTGTTTGCTACAAGAGGAGATATCACAAAGTATGCGCTTTTGTTGTTTTCATTGCTTTCAATGCATTTTGGCCTAAAACGTGCATTTGCTGTTTTCTCTTAAACGCAACATGGGAGAAAAACCATTTCACATCACATTTGTGGGTCTTGGTCTTCAACACATCCAGTGAAATTTTGAGCTGTCTGTGTTTGCTACAAGAGGAGATATCACAAAGTATGCGTTTTTGTTGTTTTCATTGCTTTCAATGCATTTTGGCATAAAACGAGCATTTGCTGTTTTCTCTTAAACGCAACATGGGAGAAAAACCATTTCACATCACATTTGTGGGTCTTGGTCTTCAACACATCCAGTGAAATTTTGAGCTGTCTGTGTTTGCTACAAGAGGAGATATCACAAAGTATGCGCTTTTGTTATTTCCATTGCTTTCAATGCATTTTGGCCTAAAACTTGCATTTGCTGTTTTCTCTTAAACGCAACATGGGAGAAAAACGATTTCACATCACATTTGTGGGTTTTGGTCTTCAACACATCCAGTGAAATTTTGAGCTGTCTGTGTTTGCTACAAGAGGAGATAACACAAAGTATGCGCTTTTGTGTTTCCATTGCTTTCAATGCATTTTGGCCTAAAACGTGCATTTGATGTTTTCTCTTAAATGCAACATGGGAGAAAAACCATTTCACATCACATTTGTGGGTCTTGGTCTTCAACACATCCAGTGAAATTTTGAGCTGTCTGTGTTTGCTACAAGAGGAGATATCACAAAGTATGCGCTTTTGTTATTTCCATTGCTTTCAATGCATTTTGGCCTAAAACTTGCATTTGCTGTTTTCTATTAAACGCAACATGAGAGAAAAACCATTTCACTTCACATTTGTGGGTTTTGGTCTTCAACACATCCAGTGAAATTTTGAGCTGTCTGTGTTTGCTACAAGAGGAGATAACACAAAGTATGTGCTTTTGTTGTTTCCATTGCTTTCAATGCATTTTGGCCTAAAACGTGCATTTGCTGTTTTCTCTTAAACGCAACATGGGAGAAAAACCATTTCACATCACATTTGTGGGTCTTGGTCTTCAACACATCCAGTGAAATTTTGAGCTATCTGTGTTTGCTACAAGAGGAGATATCACAAAGTATGCGCTTTTGTTGTTTCCATTGCTTTCAATGCATTTTGGCCTAAAACGTGCATTTGCTGTTTTCTCTTAAACGCAACATGGGAGAAAAACCATTTCACACCACATTTGTGGGTCTTGGTCTTCAACACATCCAGTGAAATTTTGAGCTGTCTGTGTTTGCTACAAGAGGAGATATCACAAAGTATGCGCTTTTGTTGTTTTCATTGCTTTCAAAGCATTTTGGCCTAAAACGTGCATTTGCTGTTTTCTCTTAAACGCAACATGGGAGAAAAACCATTTCACATCACATTTGTGGGTCTTGGTCTTCAACACATCCAGTGAAATTTTGAGCTGTCTGTGTTTGCTACAAGAGGAGATATCACAAAGTATGCGCTTTTGTTGTTTTCATTGCTTTCAATGCATTTTGGCATAAAACGTGCATTTGCTGTTTTCTCTTAAACGCAACATGGGAGAAAAACCATTTCACATCACATTTGTGGGTCTTGGTCTTCAACACATCCAGTGAAATTTTGAGCTGTCTGTGTTTGCTACAAGAGGAGATATCACAAAGTATGCGCTTTTGTTATTTCCATTGCTTTCAATGCATTTTGGCCTAAAACTTGCATTTGCTGTTTTCTCTTAAACGCAACATGGGAGAAAAACCATTTCACATCACATTTGTGGGTCTTGGTCTTCAACACATCCAGTGAAATTTTGAGCTGTCTGTGTTTGCTACAAGAGGAGATAACACAAAGTATGCGCTTTTGTGTTTTCATTGCTTTCAATGCATTTTGGCCTAAAACGTGCATTTGCTGTTTTCTCTTAAACGCAACATGGGAGAAAAACCATTTCACATCACATTTGTGGGTCTTGGTCTTCAACACATCCAGTGAAATTATGAGCTATCTGTGTTTGCTACAAGAGGAGATATCACAAAGTATGCGCTTTTGTTGTTTCCATTGCTTTCAATGCATTTTGGCCTAAAACGTGCATTTGCTCTTTTCTCTTAAACGCAACATGGGAGAAAAACCATTTCACATCACATTTGTGGGTCTTGGTCTTCAACACATCCAGTGAAATTTTGAGCTGTCTGTGTTTGCTACAAGAGGAGATATCACAAAGTATGCGCTTTTGTTGTTTTCATTGCTTTCAAAGCATTTTGGCCTAAAACGTGCATTTGCTGTTTTCTCTTAAACGCAACATGGGAGAAAAACCATTTCACATCACATTTGTGGGTCTTGGTCTTCAACACATCCAGTGAAATTTTGAGCTATCTGTGTTTGCTACAAGAGGAGATATCACAAAGTATGCGCTTTTGTTGTTTTCATTGCTTTCAAAGCATTTTGGCCTAAAACGTGCATTTGCTGTTTTCTCTTAAACGCAACATGGGAGAAAAACCATTTCACATCACATTTGTGGGTCTTGGTCTTCAACACATCCAGTGAAATTTTGAGCTGTCTGTGTTTGCTACAAGAGGAGATATCACAAAGTATGCGCTTTTGTTGTTTTCATTGCTTTCAATGCATTTTGGCATAAAACGAGCATTTGCTGTTTTCTCTTAAACGCAACATGGGAGAAAAACCATTTTACATCACATTTGTGGGTCTTGGTCTTCAACACATCCAGTGAAAATTTGAGCTGTCTGTGTTTGCTACAAGAGGAGATAACACAAAGTATGCGCTTTTGTGTTTTCATTGCTTTCAATGCATTTTGGCCTAAAACGTGCATTTGCTGTTTTCTCTTAAACGCAACATGGGAGAAAACCATTTCACATCACATTTGTGGGTCTTGGTCTTCAACACATCCAGTGAAATTTTGAGCTGTCTGTGTTTGCTACAAGAGGAGATATCACAAAGTATGCGCTTTTGTTATTTCCATTGCTTTCAATGCATTTTGGCCTAAAACTTGCATTTGCTGTTTTCTATTAAACGCAACATGAGAGAAAAACCATTTCACATCACATTTGTGGGTTTTGGTCTTCAACACATCCAGTGAAATTTTGAGCTGTCTGTGTTTGCTACAAGAGGAGATAACACAAAGTATGTGCTTTTGTTGTTTCCATTGCTTTTAATGCATTTTGGCCTAAAACGTGCATTTGCTGTTTTCTCTTAAACGCAACATGGGAGAAAAACCATTTCACATCACATTTGTGGGTCTTGGTCTTCAACACATCCAGTGAAATTTTGAGCTATCTGTGTTTGCTACAAGAGGAGATATCACAAAGTATGCGCTTTTGTTGTTTCCATTGCTTTCAATGCATTTTGGCCTAAAACGTGCATTTGCTGTTTTCTCTTAAACGCAACATGGGAGAAAAACCATTTCACACCACATTTGTGGGTCTTGGTCTTCAACACATCCAGTGAAATTTTGAGCTGTCTGTGTTTGCTACAAGAGGAGATATCACAAAGTATGCGCTTTTGTTATTTCCATTGCTTTCAATGCATTTTGGCCTAAAACTTGCATTTGCTGTTTTCTCTTAAACGCAACATGGGAGAAAAATCATTTCACATCACATTTGTGGGTTTTGGTCTTCAACACATCCAGTGAAATTTTGAGCTGTCTGTGTTTGCTACAAGAGGAGATAACACAAAGTATGCGCTTTTGTGTTTCCATTGCTTTCAATGCATTTTGGCCTAAAACGTGCATTTGCTGTTTTCTCTTAAACGCAACATGGGAGAAAAACCATTTCACATCACATTTGTGGGTCTTGGTCTTCAACACATCCAGTGAAATTTTGAGCTGTCTGTGTTTGCTACAAGAGGAGATATCACAAAGTATGCGCTTTTGTTATTTCCATTGCTTTCAATGCATTTTGGCCTAAAACTTGCATTTGCTGTTTTCTATTAAACGCAACATGAGAGAAAAACCATTTCACATCACATTTGTGGGTTTTGGTCTTCAACACATCCAGTGAAATTTTGAGCTGTCTGTGTTTGCTACAAGAGGAGATAACACAAAGTATGTGCTTTTGTTGTTTCCATTGCTTTCAATGCATTTTGGCCTAAAACGTGCATTTGCTGTTTTCTCTTAAACGCAACATGGGAGAAAAACCATTTCACATCACATTTGTGGGTCTTGGTCTTCAACACATCCAGTGAAATTTTGAGCTATCTGTGTTTGCTACAAGAGGAGATATCACAAAGTATGCGCTTTTGTTGTTTCCATTGCTTTCAATGCATTTTGGCCTAAAACGTGCATTTGCTGTTTTCTCTTAAACGCAACATGGGAGAAAAACCATTTCACACCACATTTGTGGGTCTTGGTCTTCAACACATCCAGTGAAATTTTGAGCTGTCTGTGTTTGCTACAAGAGGAGATATCACAAAGTATGCGCTTTTGTTGTTTTCATTGCTTTCAAAGCATTTTGGCCTAAAACGTGCATTTGCTGTTTTCTCTTAAACGCAACATGGGAGAAAAACCATTTCACATCACATTTGTGGGTCTTGGTCTTCAACACATCCAGTGAAATTTTGAGCTGTCTGTGTTTGCTACAAGAGGAGATATCACAAAGTATGCGCTTTTGTTATTTCCATTGCTTTCAATGCATTTTGGCCTAAAACTTGCATTTGCTGTTTTCTCTTAAACGCAACATGGGAGAAAAACCATTTCACATCACATTTGTGGGTCTTGGTCTTCAACACATCCAGTGAAATTTTGAGCTGTCTGTGTTTGCTACAAGAGGAGATAACACAAAGTATGCGCTTTTGTGTTTTCATTGCTTTCAATGCATTTTGGCCTAAAACGTGCATTTGCTGTTTTCTCTTAAACGCAACATGGGAGAAAAACCATTTCACATCACATTTGTGGGTCTTGGTCTTCAACACATCCAGTGAAATTATGAGCTATCTGTGTTTGCTACAAGAGGAGATATCACAAAGTATGCGCTTTTGTTGTTTCCATTGCTTTCAATGCATTTTGGCCTAAAACGTGCATTTGCTCTTTTCTCTTAAACGCAACATGGGAGAAAAACCATTTCACATCACATTTGTGGGTCTTGGTCTTCAACACATCCAGTGAAATTTTGAGCTGTCTGTGTTTGCTACAAGAGGAGATATCACAAAGTATGCGCTTTTGTTGTTTTCATTGCTTTCAAAGCATTTTGGCCTAAAACGTGCATTTGCTGTTTTCTCTTAAACGCAACATGGGAGAAAAACCATTTCACATCACATTTGTGGGTCTTGGTCTTCAACACATCCAGTGAAATTTTGAGCTATCTGTGTTTGCTACAAGAGGAGATATCACAAAGTATGCGCTTTTGTTGTTTTCATTGCTTTCAAAGCATTTTGGCCTAAAACGTGCATTTGCTGTTTTCTCTTAAACGCAACATGGGAGAAAAACCATTTCACATCACATTTGTGGGTCTTGGTCTTCAACACATCCAGTGAAATTTTGAGCTGTCTGTGTTTGCTACAAGAGGAGATATCACAAAGTATGCGCTTTTGTTGTTTTCATTGCTTTCAATGCATTTTGGCATAAAACGAGCATTTGCTGTTTTCTCTTAAACGCAACATGGGAGAAAAACCATTTTACATCACATTTGTGGGTCTTGGTCTTCAACACATCCAGTGAAAATTTGAGCTGTCTGTGTTTGCTACAAGAGGAGATAACACAAAGTATGCGCTTTTGTGTTTTCATTGCTTTCAATGCATTTTGGCCTAAAACGTGCATTTGCTGTTTTCTCTTAAACGCAACATGGGAGAAAACCATTTCACATCACATTTGTGGGTCTTGGTCTTCAACACATCCAGTGAAATTTTGAGCTGTCTGTGTTTGCTACAAGAGGAGATATCACAAAGTATGCGCTTTTGTTATTTCCATTGCTTTCAATGCATTTTGGCCTAAAACTTGCATTTGCTGTTTTCTCTTAAACGCAACATGGGAGAAAAATCATTTCACATCACATTTGTGGGTTTTGGTCTTCAACACATCCAGTGAAATTTTGAGCTGTCTGTGTTTGCTACAAGAGGAGATAACACAAAGTATGCGCTTTTGTGTTTCCATTGCTTTCAATGCATTTTGGCCTAAAACGTGCATTTGCTGTTTTCTCTTAAACGCAACATGGGAGAAAAACCATTTCACATCACATTTGTGGGTAATCCTTTTTTATTGAAAAACTTGCAGCATATAAATAAATACATAGAAAAATACTGCACTTCAACATATCTTTTGCCATATATACAAAAATCAACCAGGTTACTGTAATCAAAATATATGACTCTATCAAATTCTGCAAAGAGCCACAAAACAGATAAAACCTCCTGAACATAACACATCACACACTCCACCCAGACAAGACAGTGCACAAACCATCACCTGAAACAACAAAATATCATTAAAACAATAAACTTTAACACAATAAGCTTTTAGCTATTCCCTTTTTTCAAAAAAGACTTTAAACTATCACCAACACTAACTCCAACACATAGAGAAAATGAAGGAGCTGTTTAGGCGCATGAAAATCATTCCATAAAAAACAGAAAAAATCCAAAAATCTACTGCGGAAGTGGAAAGAAGAGCTTCAAGCCCATAGGATAAACAGGAAAAAGACTGGTACTTTTTGTCACCCACTAAGGGGGCTTCAGGTGCCTCCATCTCCTCGACCACCCAACAGCATCCAGTCTCCTCCTGTCCATCTCCATCAGAGACCTAACCTCGTGAAGAATATTACACGCCACCACCTCACAGGGAAGGATTTTACTTCTAGTTGTTACTAAGCACCGTGCGCTCCACGTGTGATATCTAACCACTAAACTAACTACAAAAATGGTGACCAAATCATAACGCCCATACCCTTTGAATGCTCCGTAAACCCACTCAGGGTAACTGAGCCCCGAAAGGCACGGAATGCGTAAGGCGCTCGAAACTTTCTTATAAATCTCAATGTTAAAGGGACATTCAAGCAAGAAGTGGTCCATAGTCTCCTCCTCCCCTGGACATTCCTCACGTGGGCAACCACGATCATCGGCACTTCTCCACCTGATGTGCCCCCTAACATAGAGCCTTCCTTGAAAAGAGAGCCAGGCCAGGTCCCTATACTTCAGTGGAATCCTCTCTGAACAGATCAAAGAGATCCCATCTGAGCAAACCTTGCCCGGGCAGTCCCTCAGTGATAGCGGGGCATAGAAGTGAGCCCACAAAATGCCTCTCTCCAACTCCTTCCTAGAAAGGGTCTTGACATCACTCGCCACTACTCCCCATAGCCTTGTCACTCTCAAGCACAGGATGACATAGATCGGAAGAGCACCAGACCTACCTCTGAAGGCTTTAACACGGCCGCCACCATACCAGAGTTCAAGGAAAGGAGACACCCAAGCCCTAAAACTCTCTACCCACCAAGGAGAAGTCTCCAGAAACAGACTTCCAAGATTCAATTTAATAAAAGTTGTGGCAAAAAACACCACCGGATTGACCATACCCAATCCACCTTCATTCCTTGGTCTGTAGGTTATACCCCTCTTGACAATGTTCATCCCGTTCCCCCAAAATAAAAGGAAGAACAAGGATAACACTTTGGACCACAAAGATTGTGGCAAGAAACACACGTAGCTGACATACAGAAAAATAGGAACCAGGAAAGTTTTGCACAAGTGAACCCTTTCCCTGTAGGAGAACTGCCAAGTTCTCCAGGACTGTACTTTCCTGCTGGCTTCCTCTATCCTCTTTTCCCAATTTCGAGTGGCATAATCACCACGGTCAAAAATGATGCCTAAGATTTTGATCTGTGAACTGGCCTGGGGGAGACTGTCCGGAAGGCGAAATTCATCACCTTCCTCCCCCATCCAGAAAGCTTCACATTTGTCCTGATTTACTCTGGAGCACGAGGCTTCAGAGTAGTCGGAGACTAGGTGTTCTATACACTGAGCCTCTGCCACAGAGGACAGGACCACAGTGACATCATCCGCGTAGGCCACCACCCTCAATGGAGCCTCTGGGCCCAGCTGCACCCCCCTCAATGCACTGCAACCAATCCTCCTTACGAAGGGATCGATCGCGAAAACATATAAGAGCGGGCTCAGGGGGCATCCCTGACGGACACCAGAGTCAACCTTGAAAGCAGGGCCCACCCAACCATTAACAAGCGGGAAGCTTTCAGCCTTATTGTATAAAACACGAAGCCAATCCACCACCCTCACTGGAAGACCATACCACTCCAGAACAGCCCACAGGTACTTGTGGTTCACCCGGTCAAAAGCCTTTGACTGGTCCAATGCCAGTAAGTACTTGCCCCACTTTTCAGCACGACAGCGTTCCACGGCCTCCCGGATGCCAAGGACAGCACTAAACGTGCTACGACCCTTCACAGTGCAATGCTGAGATGGAGACAGTACCAGCCGGAAATTTCCATCAGCCGATTAAACAGTATTTTTGCCAGGATCTTTCTGTCCATATTGAGAAGAGCGATGGGGCACCAATTCTCAATACGGGACGGGTCCTTACCTTTTGATAACAATATGAGAGCGGAAGACCTCATGGAAGGAGGGAGCGACCCCTCACCCAGGCATTCATTATAGACCTCCATAAGGCGCGGAGCCAAGATGTCCCTGAAAGCTTTAAAGAACTCGGACGTTAAACCATCCGGACCTGGAGATTTTTTGATAGACAAACTGTCTATTGCCCTCTTGACTTCCTCCACCGTCACATCATCACCCAAAGAGTTAAAGGAGGCATCAAGTTTCTGTAACCCTGGTGTCTCCCTCAGAAAGGACTCCATCCTCTCCCTAATAAGTGGCTGCTCAGACAGAAGGTCCGTATAATAGGACCTGATGACCCCCAGGATACCATCCCTGTCTTCACAGAGAGTACCCTGCCCGTCATACAGGCCCCTCACCTCCCTTAGATCAACCGCCTTCCTGCAACTCTGGTAGGGATCAGGCGAGTGGTATTTACCATAATCCCTCTCCAAAATCAAGGAAGCCAGCCGATCATATTGGAGCTCCCTCAACTGAGCTTTCACCCGGAAGATATCCCCACTATCTCCACACTCAGAGATCAGGAAATCAAGTTTCTTCCTCAAACTCTGGTAGACACATCTTTTCCTCAAGTTCTTTTGTGCTACCAGCCTCTGAAAAAGCCTTCGAGTCCTTTTTTTGCACTCTTCCCACCACTCAGACCTAGACCAACCAGCCTCCAGAAGTGTCTCCTGTAGTTGGAAGAAATCCCTAAAGGACTGGCTAATACTCTCTTCTTTCAGAAGGTCAGAGCTCAAACGCCAAAGGCCCCGGCCTCTCTGAGGAGTTTCCGAAGCATTCAACGCGACACTCAGACAAACGTGGTCGGAGAATTCTACAGCCCTTACCTCAGGAGGCAGAGTTTTCGAACTCTCCTTAACAAAAAACCTATCTATCCTAGACCTACGATTGCTACAATGATACGTGTAACCCGTGAGGTCTGGACAATGGCGAATGTGCACATCGACCAGACCTGCCTCTCTAACCATACTAACTAAAAATCTCGCATCATAGCCCAGGGTTGACTTTGCACCCCCCCTGTCTTTGGGCCTTACAATGGTGTTAAAATCACCACCAAAGACAACCTGCCGGGCCGTAAAAAGGAATGGTTTTATCAGCCCAAAAAGGCACTTCCTATCCCAGGCCGACTGCGGCCCGTAGACGTTAATCAGCCTGAGATCATGCCCCCTTAGGCTAACATCCAAAACCATACACCTACCTATCTGTAATTCTATAATCTTGTGTACAGTTACCATATCAGTAAAAAGCACTGCCACCCCACCGTACGGCTCGGCCGCAAGAGACCAATAGGATGGGCCCCTCCTCCACTGGCTTTTGGCCCTGCGAAGTGTGGACAAGTCCCCTATTCTGGTCTCCTGCAAAAACAAAATATCAACCTCAATCGTGTTGAAAAAAGAAAAGGCCATATAACGAGCACGTTCAGAATAAACGGAAGCCACATTAATGGTGGCACATCGTATAGGGTGTGTAGCCATAGTTCTAGATTATAGAGATAGGGCTCCATTTCACTTTCACTTTGTTACACAGGAAGACCCCTCCCCCGAGGAACCTTCCTGCTTACAAGGCACCCCAGAAGTGATACCTTCACCAGACGATGACACAACCATAAACTCACCCTCCACCACATCCACACCATCCCCAAGAGGCACAGCACCCGCAGTTGGTTCACCCGGCCCATCGGCCCCAACCGCAGACACCAACCCCACCTCAACAATACCCTGCCTGTCCCCACCAGTCAGGGAAACAAAAGCAGGATCAGGGTCAGGATCTGGTGGTTTTGGATCCACCAAGATGACTGGAGCTTCCTGACTTGGAGGTATCATCTCCAAAGAATCTCCCAAAATAACAGACTCAGGGGTTTCCTCCACTATGTCTGCTCCGGCAGAAAACACTCCAACCTCCTCCATCTTCCCTAAACCCTTTCCTTCACCACTTGACCCTGTCAATCCCAGATTCGACAGGTCCCACTCCAGCTTACCACCCTGTTCCACATTCTTTGATTTTACCGTAACCTTACCCCCTCTTCTCCTGTTTTTCGCTTTGGCACCTTCCGCAGCTTCCCCAAAGGTACTTTTCCTACTGACCTTCTTTCTCACCTCAGAAGGCCGAGCAACCTGAACCAAATCACCACTTTCCTGTCTTACTATCTCCCCCCCCTTCTCCGCTACCTCCTCCTCCTCGTCATCTGCCACAGAGAATGTAAAGCGATTTGAAAGCTGGACAACATCCTCCCTTTGCCCTACCCTCCTCTTCCTTTTTGACTTCACAACTGTAAAGGAAGATTCTCCCCTCTCTACCGGCACCTCCTTCTGGATTTTGGCAGCTTCCAGCACCTCTTTTCCACTACCTACTTCCTCACCCTCCTCAATGTCACTCAGACTGGCCCCTCTCGTTGGAGGTTCTATGACCACCGGCAAACTCCCAATAGCACTTTCCTCATTGTGCGATGCCGAGGGGCAACGGCTATAAGGATGACCGATACACCCACAGAGATTACACTTCACCACATCACAATCTCTAGAGAGGTGACCCAACTCGCCACACATGGCACACTTGACCTCAGGGCAATTGTTAGAAAAATGCCTAAAGCTGCCACAACGATGACAGACTCTTGGCTGACCGGGGTAGAAAGCCTGGATCTTATCTCGGCCAATAAAAGCTGCTGCCAGAATATGCTTTGTCTCTATACCTACCCTGTTTAGCCTGACAAAGACAGAATAAGCTCCACCCCACACCCCCTTTGTGTAGTCAATTTTCTCCAGGCACGTGGACAATACTGTACAAAAACGGGATAACCAGAAAAGGATGTCCTGCACTGGGAGGCTCTCATTTCTCACCAGGATAGTGACTTTAACCCTATCCTGGCGAGAGACCATTTGAGACCTGTAATTACTAAAGGGTGTCACACCCTTCTTCTCCTCCCACCTGGACGCAAATGCCTGTAACCCCCGCAAAGTCTGAAAACTCAGATCATACTCCGGGGTTCTGATGGGGTGAATGCAGGCAAAGAGGTCTATGGGTGAGAATCCCAAGGAGAAAACCATCTCTAGAAAAACACCCTTACTTGGCGGGTCCCCTTCAGCTACCCACTTTAGCTGCACCACATTCCGCCTTCTTATCGGGGTACCACCACCAATACCACTCCCACCACCATCACCACTGGTAGCGGCATTAGGAATCCTTGGCGCCCCTCCACCAGACACTATTGTCGCATAAGACTTGGGCATAGGCTGGCCCATACTTTCCAGTCTCGAATTATTTTCAGCAATCAATTCAATTGCCGCACGGATCCTCTCAGGCCCCCCTATTCCCCCATACAGTGAGTCTGCTACTTTTAATTGTTCCTCCGACAAAGTGGACCTGTCCAGAGGGGGCAGACCCTGTACCAGGCTAGCACCTGCCCTCAGTACCGGAGCCCCTGGGACAACAGCTGTGGCCTTGTTAACATCTGCCTCCACCCTGTCAGCAATCTGCAACATTTCTGCATCAAGGGAGTCATTCCCACAGTCAGCCGCTACCACCCTCCTCCCAACAGCTGGCAAATCAGTACCGGGCGCCAGCATAATACCGGCAGGCATGAGACACTCACCGGATCCAACAGCAGTGTTCCCGATCACCGTGGGAACCACGGCCACGTCCCCATCCACCAGTCGCCGGGGAGCTTCCTCCAACTCCATGGCTCCGTCAGCAACAATCTCCAAAGGCACTTCCGCCCTGCCACCGTGAAGCGCATCGTGAGCCGCATCGTGAGCCGCAGAGAGCCGGGTCCCCGCAGCCATCTTACGGACTCTGTGGATTAACTCCTTCGGGCCCGCAACAGCCGCTGAGACACCCACCATGTCTTCCGACTTGATCTCCGCGCCGCCTCCTTCCCCGATCTCGTCGTCTCCGACCTCCATCGGCGCCATCTTGGGACCCGAAATAGCCTGTTTCTGTAGACTCGATTCCCAAAACGCCTCTGAAGACTCCTCCATCCTCGCTGGGGCTGCCACCGGGCCCGCCAGGCTCAGCAGATAGAGTACTCTGCCCTTGTACTTGGCCCGCTTCTCCGCCAGCATCAGGAGCTCATCTTTGATGATCAGCCTCCCCTCGTTCGTGGATGTCAAGAACTTCTTCTTCTTGGAGGCAATCCGAGCAGACACCCGACCAGCCTCCTTTCTCAAAGCCGCAACATCCATAGCCAGGAACGTCTCCTGTTCAGCGGCAGCGGCAGCAGCGGCGGCGGCAGCAGCAGCAGCAGCGGCCCCGTCTCCCTCGGAATCAGACTCCAGGGAATCTTCCTCCAGGAGACGCTGAGCATCGGGACAGATCTCCTCCTCCATCTCCATCTCTGTCTCCGCACAAAAGGTAAGCAGAACTGGCTCTACTCCTGGGGTTGCTTCACTCCCAGGGGAGCTTACCACCATCTCACACCCTAGAGTTAAGTCCTCACTCATAGGGGAGCACTGCGTTAGCCCGCACCCTGAAGTTAAATCGCCACTCACAGGGGGGCCATGCAGCATGGGGTCCAAAGTCCGGCTCTCACCATCTTCCACGGCCACATCCAGCCGGGAGAGCACCACCACCGGTCGGCCAGTACTTCCAGCAGGCCCTCCACCACCTCCAGGATCCGGGCCCTCAGAGACTTACAGGACCCCGGGATCTCCTCCACCATCTCCCGGCAGGCCCTCCATCCTCCCTGGGGAGGGACACTCCTGACAGTCCCTGGCTGCAAATCACTTCCAGAGGCCTAAGAGCTGAATCACAGGCGACCTCTAGGGGCGAGGTCTTCAACAGATCTGGTGAAATTTTGAGCTGTCTGTGTTTGCTACAAGAGGAGATATCACAAAGTATGCGCTTTTGTTATTTCCATTGCTTTCAATGCATTTTGGCCTAAAACTTGCATTTGCTGTTTTCTATTAAACGCAACATGGGAGAAAAACCATTTCACATCACATTTGTGGGTTTTGGTCTTCAACACATTCAGTGAAATTTTGAGCTGTCTGTGTTTGCTACAAGAGGAGATATCACAAAGTATGTGCTTTTGTTGTTTCCATTGCTTTCAATGCATTTTGGTCTAAAACGTGCATTTGCTGTTTTCTCTTAAACGCAACATGGGAGAAAAACCATTTCACATCACATTTGTGGGTCTTGGTCTTCAACACATCCAGTGAAATTTTGAGCTGTCTGTGTTTGCTACAAGAGGAGATATCACAAAGTATGCGCTTTTGTTATTTCAATTGCTTTCAATGCATTTTGGCCTAAAACTTGCATTTGCTGTTTTCTCTTAAACGCAACATGGGAGAAAAACCATTTCACATCACATTTGTGGGTCTTGGTCTTCAACACATCCAGTGAAATTTTGAGCTGTCTGTGTTTGCTACAAGAGGAGATATCACAAAGTATGCGCTTTTGTTGTTTTCATTGCTTTCAATGCATTTTGGCATAAAACGAGCATTTGCTGTTTTCTCTTAAACGCAACATGGGAGAAAAACGATTTCACATCACATTTGTGGGTTTTGGTCTTCAACACATCCAGTGAAATTTTGAGCTGTCTGTGTTTGCTACAAGAGGAGATAACACAAAGTATGCGCTTTTGTGTTTCCATTGCTTTCAATGCATTTTGGCCTAAAACGTGCATTTGCTGTTTTCTCTTAAACGCAACATGGGAGAAAAACCATTTCACATCACATTTGTGGGTCTTGGTCTTCAACACATCCAGTGAAATTTTGAGCTGTCTGTGTTTGCTACAAGAGGAGATAACACAAAGTATGTGATTTTGTTGTTTCTATTGCTTTCAATGCATTTTGGCCTAAAACGTCCATTTGCTGTTTTCTCTTAAACGCAACATGGGAGAAAAACCATTTCACATCACATTTGTGGGTCTTGGTCTTCAACACATCCAGTGAAATTTTGAGCTGTCTGTGTTTGCTACAAGAGGATATATCACAAAGTATGCGCTTTTGCTGTTTTCATTGCTTTCAAAGCATTTTGGCCTAAAACGTGCATTTGCTGTTTTCTCTTAAACGCAACATGGGAGAAAAACCATTTCACATCACATTTGTGGGTCTTGGTCTTCAACACATCCAGTGAAATTTTGAGCTGTCTGTGTTTGCTACAAGAGGAGATATCACAAAGTATGCGCTTTTGTTGTTTTCATTTCTTTCAATGCATTTTGGCCTAAAACGTGCATTTGCTGTTTCTCTTAAACGCAACATGGGAGAAAAACCATTTCACATCACATTTGTGGGTCTTGGTCTTAAACACATCCAGTGAAATTTTGAGCTGTCTGTGTTTGCTACAAGAGGAGATATCACAAAGTATGCGTTTTTGTTGTTTTCATTGCTTTCAATGCATTTTGGCCTAAAACTTGCATTTGCTGTTTTCTCTTAAACGCAACATGGGAGAAAAACCATTTCACATCACATTTGTGGGTCTTGGTCTTCAAAACATCCAGTGAAATTTTGAGCTGTCTGTGTTTGCTACAAGAGGAGATATCACAAAGTATGCGCTTTTGTTATTTCCATTGCTTTCAATGCATTTTGGCCTAAAACTTGCATTTGCTGTTTTCTCTTAAACGCAACATGGGAGAAAAACGATTTCACATCATATTTGTGGGTTTTGGTCTTCAACACATCCAGTGAAATTTTGAGCTGTCTGTGTTTGCTACAAGAGGAGATAACACAAAGTATGCGCTTTTGTGTTTCCATTGCTTTCAATGCATTTTGGCCTAAAACGTGCATTTGCTGTTTTCTCTTAAACGCAACATGGGAGAAAAACCATTTCACATCACATTTGTGGGTCTTGGTCTTCAACACATCCAGTGAAATTTTGAGCTGTCTGTGTTTGCTACAAGAGGAGATATCACAAAGTATGCGCTTTTGTTATTTCCATTGCTTTCAATGCATTTTGGCCTAAAACTTGCATTTGCTGTTTTCTTTTAAACGCAACATGGGAGAAAAACCATTTCACATCACATTTGTGGGTTTTGGTCTTCAACACATCAAGTGAAATTTTGAGCTGTCTGTGTTTGCTACAAGAGGAGATAACACAAAGTATGTGCTTTTGTTGTTTCTATTGCTTTCAATGCATTTTGGCCTAAAATGTGCATTTGCTGTTTTCTCTTAAACGCAACATGGGAGAAAAACCATTTCACATCACATTTGTGGGTCTTGGTCTTCAACACATCCAGTGAAATTTTGAGCTATCTGTGTTTGCTACAAGAGGAGATATCACAAAGTATGCGCTTTTGTTGTTTCCATTGCTTTCAATGCATTTTGGCCTAAAACGTGCATTTGCTGTTTTCTCTTAAACGCAACATGGGAGAAAAACCATTTCACATCACATTTGTGGGTCTTGGTCTTCAACACATCCAGTGAAATTTTGAGCTGTCTGTGTTTGCTACAAGAGGAGATATCACAAAGTATGCGCTTTTGTTGTTTTCATTGCTTTCAAAGCATTTTGGCCTAAAACATGCATTTGCTGTTTTATCTTAAACGCAACATGGGAGAAAAACCATTTCACATCACATTTGTGGGTCTTGGTCTTCAACACATCCAGTGAAATTTTGAGCTGTCTGTGTTTGCTACAAGAGGAGATATCACAAAGTATGCGCTTTTGTTGTTTTCATTGCTTTCAATGCATTTTGGCATAAAACGAGCATTTGCTGTTTTCTCTTAAACACAACATGGGAGAAAAACCATTTCACATCACATTTGTGGGTCTTGGTCTTCAACACATCCAGTGAAATTTTGAGCTGTCTGTGTTTGCTACAAGAGGAGATATCACAAAGTATGCGCTTTTGTTGTTTTCATTGCTTTCAAAGCATTTTGGCCTAAAACGTGCATTTGCTGTTTTCTCTTAAACGCAACACGGGAGAAAAACCATTTCACATCACATTTGTGGGTCTTGGTCTTCAACACATCCAGTGAAATTTTGAGCTGTCTGTGTTTGCTACAAGAGGAGATATCACAAAGTATGCGCTTTTGTTGTTTCCATTGCTTTCAATGCATTTTGGCCTAAAACGTGCATTTGCTGTTTTCTCTTAAACGCAACATGGGAGAAAAACGATTTCACATCACATTTGTTGGTCTTGGTCTTCAACACATCCAGTGAAATTTTGAGCTGTCTGTGTTTGCTACAAGAGGAGATATCACAAAGTATGCGCTTTTGTGTTTCCATTGCTTTCAATGCATTTTGGCCTAAAACGTGCATTTGCTGTTTTCTCTTAAATGCAACATGGGAGAAAAACCATTTCACATCACATTTGTGGGTCTTGGTCTTCAACACATCCAGTGAAATTTTGAGCTGTCTGTGTTTGCTACAAGAGGAGATATCACAAAGTATGCGCTTTTGTTATTTCCATTGCTTTCAATGCATTTTGGCCTAAAACTTGCATTTGCTGTTTTCTATTAAACGCAACATGGGAGAAAAACCATTTCACATCACATTTGTGGGTTTTGGTCTTCAACACATCAAGTGAAATTTTGAGCTGTCTGTGTTTGCTACAAGAGGAGATAACACAAAGTATGTGCTTTTGTTGTTTCCATTGCTTTCAATGCATTTTGGTCTAAAACGTGCATTTGCTGTTTTCTCTTAAACGCAACATGGGAGAAAAACCATTTCACATCACATTTGTGGGTCTTGGTCTTCAACACATCCAGTGAAATTTTGAGCTGTCTGTGTTTGCTACAAGAGGAGATATCACAAAGTATGCGCTTTTGTTATTTCCATTGCTTTCAATGCATTTTGGCCTAAAACTTGCATTTGCTGTTTTCTATTAAACGCAACATGGGAGAAAAACCATTTCACATCACATTTGTGGGTTTTGGTCTTCAACACATCAAGTGAAATTTTGAGCTGTCTGTGTTTGCTACAAGAGGAGATAACACAAAGTATGTGCTTTTGTTGTTTCCATTGCTTTCAATGCATTTTGGCCTAAAACGTGCATTTGCTGTTTTCTCTTAAACGCAACATGGGAGAAAAACCATTTCACATCACATTTGTGGGTCTTGGTCTTCAACACATCCAGTGAAATTTTGAGCTGTCTGTGTTTGCTACAAGAGGAGATATCACAAAGTATGCGCTTTTGTTATTTCCATTGCTTTCAATGCATTTTGGCCTAAAACTTGCATTTGCTGTTTTCTATTAAACGCAACATGGGAGAAAAACCATTTCACATCACATTTGTTGGTCTTGGTCTTCAACACATCCAGTGAAATTTTGAGCTGTCTGTGTTTGCTACAAGAGGAGATATCACAAAGTATGCGCTTTTGTGTTTCCATTGCTTTCAATGCATTTTGGCCTAAAACGTGCATTTGCTGTTTTCTCTTAAACGCAACATGGGAGAAAAACCATTTCACATCACATCTGTGGGTCTTGGTCTTCAACACATCCAGTGAAATTTTGAGCTGTCTGTGTTTGCTACAAGAGGAGATATCACAAAGTATGCGCTTTTGTTATTTCCATTGCTTTCAATGCATTTTGGCCTAAAACTTGCATTTGCTGTTTTCTATTAAACGCAACATGGGAGAAAAAACATTTCACATCACATTTGTGGGTTTTGGTCTTCAACACATCAAGTGAAATTTTGAGCTGTCTGTGTTTGCTACAAGAGGAGATAACACAAAGTATGTGCTTTTGTTGTTTCCATTGCTTTCAATGCATTTTGGCCTAAAACGTGCATTTGCTGTTTTCTCTTAAACGCAACATGGGAGAAAAACCATTTCACATCACATTTGTGGGTCTTGGTCTTCAACACATCCAGTGAAATTATGAGCTGTCTGTGTTTGCTACAAGAGGAGATATCACAAAGTATGCGCTTTTGTTATTTCCATTGCTTTCAATGCATTTTGGCCTAAAACTTGCATTTGCTGTTTTCTATTAAACGCAACATGGGAGAAAAACGATTTCACATCACATTTGTGGGTCTTGGTCTTCAACACATCCAGTGAAATTTTGAGCTGTCTGTGTTTGCTACAAGAGGAGATATCACAAAGTATGCGCTTTTGTGTTTCCATTGCTTTCAATGCATTTTGGTCTAAAACGTGCATTTGCTGTTTTCTCTTAAACGCAACATGGGAGAAAAACCATTTCACATCACATTTGTGGGTCTTGGTCTTCAACACATCCAGTGAAATTTTGAGCTGTCTGTGTTTGCTACAAGAGGAGATATCACAAAGTATGCGCTTTTGTTATTTCAATTGCTTTCAATGCATTTTGGCCTAAAACTTGCATTTGCTGTTTTCTCTTAAACGCAACATGGGAGAAAAACCATTTCACATCACATTTGTGGGTCTTGGTCTTCAACACATCCAGTGAAATTTTGAGCTGTCTGTGTTTGCTACAAGAGGAGATATCACAAAGTATGCGCTTTTGTTGTTTTCATTGCTTTCAATGCATTTTGGCATAAAACGAGCATTTGCTGTTTTCTCTTAAACGCAACATGGGAGAAAAACGATTTCACATCACATTTGTGGGTTTTGGTCTTCAACACATCCAGTGAAATTTTGAGCTGTCTGTGTTTGCTACAAGAGGAGATAACACAAAGTATGCGCTTTTGTGTTTCCATTGCTTTCAATGCATTTTGGCCTAAAACGTGCATTTGCTGTTTTCTCTTAAACGCAACATGGGAGAAAAACCATTTCACATCACATTTGTGGGTCTTGGTCTTCAACACATCCAGTGAAATTTTGAGCTGTCTGTGTTTGCTACAAGAGGAGATAACACAAAGTATGTGATTTTGTTGTTTCTATTGCTTTCAATGCATTTTGGCCTAAAACGTCCATTTGCTGTTTTCTCTTAAACGCAACATGGGAGAAAAACCATTTCACATCACATTTGTGGGTCTTGGTCTTCAACACATCCAGTGAAATTTTGAGCTGTCTGTGTTTGCTACAAGAGGATATATCACAAAGTATGCGCTTTTGTTGTTTTCATTGCTTTCAAAGCATTTTGGCCTAAAACGTGCATTTGCTGTTTTCTCTTAAACGCAACATGGGAGAAAAACCATTTCACATCACATTTGTGGGTCTTGGTCTTCAACACATCCAGTGAAATTTTGAGCTGTCTGTGTTTGCTACAAGAGGAGATATCACAAAGTATGCGCTTTTGTTGTTTTCATTTCTTTCAATGCATTTTGGCCTAAAACGTGCATTTGCTGTTTCTCTTAAACGCAACATGGGAGAAAAACCATTTCACATCACATTTGTGGGTCTTGGTCTTAAACACATCCAGTGAAATTTTGAGCTGTCTGTGTTTGCTACAAGAGGAGATATCACAAAGTATGCGTTTTTGTTGTTTTCATTGCTTTCAATGCATTTTGGCCTAAAACTTGCATTTGCTGTTTTCTCTTAAACGCAACATGGGAGAAAAACCATTTCACATCACATTTGTGGGTCTTGGTCTTCAAAACATCC
Organism: Taudactylus pleione; assembly: GCA_031769625.1. NCBI lineage: Eukaryota > Metazoa > Chordata > Amphibia > Anura > Myobatrachidae > Taudactylus > Taudactylus pleione. The sequence continues at coordinate 112,143 of JAUIMM010001207.1, forward strand.
AGTGAAATTTTGAGCTGTCTGTGTTTGCTACAAGAGGAGATATCACAAAGTATGCGCTTTTGTTATTTCCATTGCTTTCAATGCATTTTGGCCTAAAACTTGCATTTGCTGTTTTCTCTTAAACGCAACATGGGAGAAAAACGATTTCACATCATATTTGTGGGTTTTGGTCTTCAACACATCCAGTGAAATTTTGAGCTGTCTGTGTTTGCTACAAGAGGAGATAACACAAAGTATGCGCTTTTGTGTTTCCATTGCTTTCAATGCATTTTGGCCTAAAACGTGCATTTGCTGTTTTCTCTTAAACGCAACATGGGAGAAAAACCATTTCACATCACATTTGTGGGTCTTGGTCTTCAACACATCCAGTGAAATTTTGAGCTGTCTGTGTTTGCTAGAAGAGGAGATATCACAAAGTATGCGCTTTTGTTATTTCCATTGCTTTCAATGCATTTTGGCCTAAAACTTGCATTTGCTGTTTTCTATTAAACGCAACATGGGAGAAAAACCATTTCACATCACATTTGTGGGTTTTGGTCTTCAACACATCAAGTGAAATTTTGAGCTGTCTGTGTTTGCTACAAGAGGAGATAACACAAAGTATGTGCTTTTGTTGTTTCTATTGCTTTCAATGCATTTTGGCCTAAAATGTGCATTTGCTGTTTTCTCTTAAACGCAACATGGGAGAAAAACCATTTCACATCACATTTGTGGGTCTTGGTCTTCAACACATCCAGTGAAATTTTGAGCTATCTGTGTTTGCTACAAGAGGAGATATCACAAAGTATGCGCTTTTGTTGTTTCCATTGCTTTCAATGCATTTTGGCCTAAAACGTGCATTTGCTGTTTTCTCTTAAACGCAACATGGGAGAAAAACCATTTCACATCACATTTGTGGGTCTTGGTCTTCAACACATCCAGTGAAATTTTGAGCTGTCTGTGTTTGCTACAAGAGGAGATATCACAAAGTATGCGCTTTTGTTGTTTTCATTGCTTTCAAAGCATTTTGGCCTAAAACATGCATTTGCTGTTTTATCTTAAACGCAACATGGGAGAAAAACCATTTCACATCACATTTGTGGGTCTTGGTCTTCAACACATCCAGTGAAATTTTGAGCTGTCTGTGTTTGCTACAAGAGGAGATATCACAAAGTATGCGCTTTTGTTGTTTTCATTGCTTTCAATGCATTTTGGCATAAAACGAGCATTTGCTGTTTTCTCTTAAACACAACATGGGAGAAAAACCATTTCACATCACATTTGTGGGTCTTGGTCTTCAACACATCCAGTGAAATTTTGAGCTGTCTGTGTTTGCTACAAGAGGAGATATCACAAAGTATGCGCTTTTGTTGTTTTCATTGCTTTCAAAGCATTTTGGCCTAAAACGTGCATTTGCTGTTTTCTCTTAAACGCAACACGGGAGAAAAACCATTTCACATCACATTTGTGGGTCTTGGTCTTCAACACATCCAGTGAAATTTTGAGCTGTCTGTGTTTGCTACAAGAGGAGATATCACAAAGTATGCGCTTTTGTTGTTTCCATTGCTTTCAATGCATTTTGGCCTAAAACGTGCATTTGCTGTTTTCTCTTAAACGCAACATGGGAGAAAAACGATTTCACATCACATTTGTTGGTCTTGGTCTTCAACACATCCAGTGAAATTTTGAGCTGTCTGTGTTTGCTACAAGAGGAGATATCACAAAGTATGCGCTTTTGTGTTTCCATTGCTTTCAATGCATTTTGGCCTAAAACGTGCATTTGCTGTTTTCTCTTAAATGCAACATGGGAGAAAAACCATTTCACATCACATTTGTGGGTCTTGGTCTTCAACACATCCAGTGAAATTTTGAGCTGTCTGTGTTTGCTACAAGAGGAGATATCACAAAGTATGCGCTTTTGTTATTTCCATTGCTTTCAATGCATTTTGGCCTAAAACTTGCATTTGCTGTTTTCTATTAAACGCAACATGGGAGAAAAACCATTTCACATCACATTTGTGGGTTTTGGTCTTCAACACATCAAGTGAAATTTTGAGCTGTCTGTGTTTGCTACAAGAGGAGATAACACAAAGTATGTGCTTTTGTTGTTTCCATTGCTTTCAATGCATTTTGGTCTAAAACGTGCATTTGCTGTTTTCTCTTAAACGCAACATGGGAGAAAAACCATTTCACATCACATTTGTGGGTCTTGGTCTTCAACACATCCAGTGAAATTTTGAGCTGTCTGTGTTTGCTACAAGAGGAGATATCACAAAGTATGCGCTTTTGTTATTTCCATTGCTTTCAATGCATTTTGGCCTAAAACTTGCATTTGCTGTTTTCTATTAAACGCAACATGGGAGAAAAACCATTTCACATCACATTTGTGGGTTTTGGTCTTCAACACATCAAGTGAAATTTTGAGCTGTCTGTGTTTGCTACAAGAGGAGATAACACAAAGTATGTGCTTTTGTTGTTTCCATTGCTTTCAATGCATTTTGGCCTAAAACGTGCATTTGCTGTTTTCTCTTAAACGCAACATGGGAGAAAAACCATTTCACATCACATTTGTGGGTCTTGGTCTTCAACACATCCAGTGAAATTTTGAGCTGTCTGTGTTTGCTACAAGAGGAGATAACACAAAGTATGTGATTTTGTTGTTTCTATTGCTTTCAATGCATTTTGGCCTAAAACGTCCATTTGCTGTTTTCTCTTAAACGCAACATGGGAGAAAAACCATTTCACATCACATTTGTGGGTCTTGGTCTTCAACACATCCAGTGAAATTTTGAGCTGTCTGTGTTTGCTACAAGAGGATATATCACAAAGTATGCGCTTTTGTTGTTTTCATTGCTTTCAAAGCATTTTGGCCTAAAACGTGCATTTGCTGTTTTCTCTTAAACGCAACATGGGAGAAAAACCATTTCACATCACATTTGTGGGTCTTGGTCTTCAACACATCCAGTGAAATTTTGAGCTGTCTGTGTTTGCTACAAGAGGAGATATCACAAAGTATGCGCTTTTGTTGTTTTCATTTCTTTCAATGCATTTTGGCCTAAAACGTGCATTTGCTGTTTCTCTTAAACGCAACATGGGAGAAAAACCATTTCACATCACATTTGTGGGTCTTGGTCTTAAACACATCCAGTGAAATTTTGAGCTGTCTGTGTTTGCTACAAGAGGAGATATCACAAAGTATGCGTTTTTGTTGTTTTCATTGCTTTCAATGCATTTTGGCCTAAAACTTGCATTTGCTGTTTTCTCTTAAACGCAACATGGGAGAAAAACCATTTCACATCACATTTGTGGGTCTTGGTCTTCAAAACATCCAGTGAAATTTTGAGCTGTCTGTGTTTGCTACAAGAGGAGATATCACAAAGTATGCGCTTTTGTTATTTCCATTGCTTTCAATGCATTTTGGCCTAAAACTTGCATTTGCTGTTTTCTCTTAAACGCAACATGGGAGAAAAACGATTTCACATCATATTTGTGGGTTTTGGTCTTCAACACATCCAGTGAAATTTTGAGCTGTCTGTGTTTGCTACAAGAGGAGATAACACAAAGTATGCGCTTTTGTGTTTCCATTGCTTTCAATGCATTTTGGCCTAAAACGTGCATTTGCTGTTTTCTCTTAAACGCAACATGGGAGAAAAACCATTTCACATCACATTTGTGGGTCTTGGTCTTCAACACATCCAGTGAAATTTTGAGCTGTCTGTGTTTGCTACAAGAGGAGATATCACAAAGTATGCGCTTTTGTTATTTCCATTGCTTTCAATGCATTTTGGCCTAAAACTTGCATTTGCTGTTTTCTATTAAACGCAACATGGGAGAAAAACCATTTCACATCACATTTGTGGGTTTTGGTCTTCAACACATCAAGTGAAATTTTGAGCTGTCTGTGTTTGCTACAAGAGGAGATAACACAAAGTATGTGCTTTTGTTGTTTCTATTGCTTTCAATGCATTTTGGCCTAAAATGTGCATTTGCTGTTTTCTCTTAAACGCAACATGGGAGAAAAACCATTTCACATCACATTTGTGGGTCTTGGTCTTCAACACATCCAGTGAAATTTTGAGCTATCTGTGTTTGCTACAAGAGGAGATATCACAAAGTATGCGCTTTTGTTGTTTCCATTGCTTTCAATGCATTTTGGCCTAAAACGTGCATTTGCTGTTTTCTCTTAAACGCAACATGGGAGAAAAACCATTTCACATCACATTTGTGGGTCTTGGTCTTCAACACATCCAGTGAAATTTTGAGCTGTCTGTGTTTGCTACAAGAGGAGATATCACAAAGTATGCGCTTTTGTTGTTTTCATTGCTTTCAAAGCATTTTGGCCTAAAACATGCATTTGCTGTTTTATCTTAAACGCAACATGGGAGAAAAACCATTTCACATCACATTTGTGGGTCTTGGTCTTCAACACATCCAGTGAAATTTTGAGCTGTCTGTGTTTGCTACAAGAGGAGATATCACAAAGTATGCGCTTTTGTTGTTTTCATTGCTTTCAATGCATTTTGGCATAAAACGAGCATTTGCTGTTTTCTCTTAAACACAACATGGGAGAAAAACCATTTCACATCACATTTGTGGGTCTTGGTCTTCAACACATCCAGTGAAATTTTGAGCTGTCTGTGTTTGCTACAAGAGGAGATATCACAAAGTATGCGCTTTTGTTGTTTTCATTGCTTTCAAAGCATTTTGGCCTAAAACGTGCATTTGCTGTTTTCTCTTAAACGCAACACGGGAGAAAAACCATTTCACATCACATTTGTGGGTCTTGGTCTTCAACACATCCAGTGAAATTTTGAGCTGTCTGTGTTTGCTACAAGAGGAGATATCACAAAGTATGCGCTTTTGTTGTTTCCATTGCTTTCAATGCATTTTGGCCTAAAACGTGCATTTGCTGTTTTCTCTTAAACGCAACATGGGAGAAAAACGATTTCACATCACATTTGTTGGTCTTGGTCTTCAACACATCCAGTGAAATTTTGAGCTGTCTGTGTTTGCTACAAGAGGAGATATCACAAAGTATGCGCTTTTGTGTTTCCATTGCTTTCAATGCATTTTGGCCTAAAACGTGCATTTGCTGTTTTCTCTTAAATGCAACATGGGAGAAAAACCATTTCACATCACATTTGTGGGTCTTGGTCTTCAACACATCCAGTGAAATTTTGAGCTGTCTGTGTTTGCTACAAGAGGAGATATCACAAAGTATGCGCTTTTGTTATTTCCATTGCTTTCAATGCATTTTGGCCTAAAACTTGCATTTGCTGTTTTCTATTAAACGCAACATGGGAGAAAAACCATTTCACATCACATTTGTGGGTTTTGGTCTTCAACACATCAAGTGAAATTTTGAGCTGTCTGTGTTTGCTACAAGAGGAGATAACACAAAGTATGTGCTTTTGTTGTTTCCATTGCTTTCAATGCATTTTGGTCTAAAACGTGCATTTGCTGTTTTCTCTTAAACGCAACATGGGAGAAAAACCATTTCACATCACATTTGTGGGTCTTGGTCTTCAACACATCCAGTGAAATTTTGAGCTGTCTGTGTTTGCTACAAGAGGAGATATCACAAAGTATGCGCTTTTGTTATTTCCATTGCTTTCAATGCATTTTGGCCTAAAACTTGCATTTGCTGTTTTCTATTAAACGCAACATGGGAGAAAAACCATTTCACATCACATTTGTGGGTTTTGGTCTTCAACACATCAAGTGAAATTTTGAGCTGTCTGTGTTTGCTACAAGAGGAGATAACACAAAGTATGTGCTTTTGTTGTTTCCATTGCTTTCAATGCATTTTGGCCTAAAACGTGCATTTGCTGTTTTCTCTTAAACGCAACATGGGAGAAAAACCATTTCACATCACATTTGTGGGTCTTGGTCTTCAACACATCCAGTGAAATTTTGAGCTGTCTGTGTTTGCTACAAGAGGAGATATCACAAAGTATGCGCTTTTGTTATTTCCATTGCTTTCAATGCATTTTGGCCTAAAACTTGCATTTGCTGTTTTCTATTAAACGCAACATGGGAGAAAAACCATTTCACATCACATTTGTGGGTTTTGGTCTTCAACACATCAAGTGAAATTTTGAGCTGTCTGTGTTTGCTACAAGAGGAGATAACACAAAGTATGTGCTTTTGTTGTTTCCATTGCTTTCAATGCATTTTGGCCTAAAACGTGCATTTGCTGTTTTCTCTTAAACGCAACATGGGAGAAAAACCATTTCACATCACATTTGTGGGTCTTGGTCTTCAACACATCCAGTGAAATTATGAGCTGTCTGTGTTTGCTACAAGAGGAGATATCACAAAGTATGCGCTTTTCTTATTTCCATTGCTTTCAATGCATTTTGGCCTAAAACTTGCATTTGCTGTTTTCTATTAAACGCAACATGGGAGAAAAACGATTTCACATCACATTTGTGGGTCTTGGTCTTCAACACATCCAGTGAAATTTTGAGCTGTCTGTGTTTGCTACAAGAGGAGATATCACAAAGTATGCGCTTTTGTGTTTCCATTGCTTTCAATGCATTTTGGTCTAAAATGTGCATTTGCTGTTTTCTCTTAAACGCAACATGGGAGAAAAACCATTTCACATCACATTTGTGGGTCTTGGTCTTCAACACATCCAGTGAAATTTTGAGCTGTCTGTGTTTGCTACAAGAGGAGATATCACAAAGTATGCGCTTTTGTTATTTCAATTGCTTTCAATGCATTTTGGCCTAAAACTTGCATTTGCTGTTTTCTCTTAAACGCAACATGGGAGAAAAACCATTTCACATCACATTTGTGGGTCTTGGTCTTCAACACATCCAGTGAAATTTTGAGCTGTCTGTGTTTGCTACAAGAGGAGATATCACAAAGTATGCGCTTTTGTTGTTTTCATTGCTTTCAATGCATTTTGGCATAAAACGAGCATTTGCTGTTTTCTCTTAAACGCAACATGGGAGAAAAACCATTTCACATCACATTTGTGGGTCTTGGTCTTCAACACATCCAGTGAAATTTTGAGCTGTCTGTGTTTGCTACAAGAGGAGATATCACAAAGTATGCGCTTTTGTTGTTTTCATTGCTTTCAAAGCATTTTGGCCTAAAACGTGCATTTGCTGTTTTCTCTTAAACGCAACATGGGAGAAAAACCATTTCACATCACATTTGTGGGTCTTGGTCTTCAACACATCCAGTGAAATTTTGAGCTGTCTGTGTTTGCTACAAGAGGAGATATCACAAAGTATGCGCTTTTGTTGTTTCCATTGCTTTCAATGCATTTTGGCCTAAAACGTGCATTTGCTGTTTTCTCTTAAACGCAACATGGGAGAAAAACGATTTCACATCACATTTGTGGGTTTTGGTCTTCAACACATCCAGTGAAATTTTGAGCTGTCTGTGTTTGCTACAAGAGGAGATAACACAAAGTATGCGCTTTTGTGTTTCCATTGCTTTCAATGCATTTTGGCCTAAAACGTGCATTTGCTGTTTTCTCTTAAACGCAACATGGGAGAAAAACCATTTCACATCACATTTGTGGGTCTTGGTCTTCAACACATCCAGTGAAATTTTGAGCTGTCTGTGTTTGCTACAAGAGGAGATAACACAAAGTATGTGATTTTGTTGTTTCTATTGCTTTCAATGCATTTTGGCCTAAAACGTCCATTTGCTGTTTTCTCTTAAACGCAACATGGGAGAAAAACCATTTCACATCACATTTGTGGGTCTTGGTCTTCAACACATCCAGTGAAATTTTGAGCTGTCTGTGTTTGCTACAAGAGGATATATCACAAAGTATGCGCTTTTGCTGTTTTCATTGCTTTCAAAGCATTTTGGCCTAAAACGTGCATTTGCTGTTTTCTCTTAAACGCAACATGGGAGAAAAACCATTTCACATCACATTTGTGGGTCTTGGTCTTCAACACATCCAGTGAAATTTTGAGCTGTCTGTGTTTGCTACAAGAGGAGATATCACAAAGTATGCGCTTTTGTTGTTTTCATTTCTTTCAATGCATTTTGGCCTAAAACGTGCATTTGCTGTTTCTCTTAAACGCAACATGGGAGAAAAACCATTTCACATCACATTTGTGGGTCTTGGTCTTCAACACATCCAGTGAAATTTTGAGCTGTCTGTGTTTGCTACAAGAGGAGATATCACAAAGTATGCGTTTTTGTTGTTTTCATTGCTTTCAATGCATTTTGGCCTAAAACTTGCATTTGCTGTTTTCTCTTAAACGCAACATGGGAGAAAAACCATTTCACATCACATTTGTGGGTCTTGGTCTTCAACACATCCAGTGAAATTTTGAGCTGTCTGTGTTTGCTACAAGAGGAGATATCACAAAGTATGCGCTTTTGTTATTTCCATTGCTTTCAATGCATTTTGGCCTAAAACTTGCATTTGCTGTTTTCTCTTAAACGCAACATGGGAGAAAAACGATTTCACATCATATTTGTGGGTTTTGGTCTTCAACACATCCAGTGAAATTTTGAGCTGTCTGTGTTTGCTACAAGAGGAGATATCACAAAGTATGCGCTTTTGTTATTTCCATTGCTTTCAATGCATTTTGGCCTAAAACTTGCATTTGCTGTTTTCTATTAAACGCAACATGGGAGAAAAACCATTTCACATCACATTTGTGGGTTTTGGTCTTCAACACATCAAGTGAAATTTTGAGCTGTCTGTGTTTGCTACAAGAGGAGATAACACAAAGTATGTGCTTTTGTTGTTTCCATTGCTTTCAATGCATTTTGGCCTAAAACGTGCATTTGCTGTTTTCTCTTAAACGCAACATGGGAGAAAAACCATTTCACATCACATTTGTGGGTCTTGGTCTTCAACACATCCAGTGAAATTATGAGCTGTCTGTGTTTGCTACAAGAGGAGATATCACAAAGTATGCGCTTTTCTTATTTCCATTGCTTTCAATGCATTTTGGCCTAAAACTTGCATTTGCTGTTTTCTATTAAACGCAACATGGGAGAAAAACGATTTCACATCACATTTGTGGGTCTTGGTCTTCAACACATCCAGTGAAATTTTGAGCTGTCTGTGTTTGCTACAAGAGGAGATATCACAAAGTATGCGCTTTTGTGTTTCCATTGCTTTCAATGCATTTTGGTCTAAAACGTGCATTTGCTGTTTTCTCTTAAACGCAACATGGGAGAAAAACCATTTCACATCACATTTGTGGGTCTTGGTCTTCAACACATCCAGTGAAATTTTGAGCTGTCTGTGTTTGCTACAAGAGGAGATATCACAAAGTATGCGCTTTTGTTATTTCAATTGCTTTCAATGCATTTTGGCCTAAAACTTGCATTTGCTGTTTTCTCTTAAACGCAACATGGGAGAAAAACCATTTCACATCACATTTGTGGGTCTTGGTCTTCAACACATCCAGTGAAATTTTGAGCTGTCTGTGTTTGCTACAAGAGGAGATATCACAAAGTATGCGCTTTTGTTGTTTTCATTGCTTTCAATGCATTTTGGCATAAAACGAGCATTTGCTGTTTTCTCTTAAACGCAACATGGGAGAAAAACCATTTCACATCACATTTGTGGGTCTTGGTCTTCAACACATCCAGTGAAATTTTGAGCTGTCTGTGTTTGCTACAAGAGGAGATATCACAAAGTATGCGCTTTTGTTGTTTTCATTGCTTTCAAAGCATTTTGGCCTAAAACGTGCATTTGCTGTTTTCTCTTAAACGCAACATGGGAGAAAAACCATTTCACATCACATTTGTGGGTCTTGGTCTTCAACACATCCAGTGAAATTTTGAGCTGTCTGTGTTTGCTACAAGAGGAGATATCACAAAGTATGCGCTTTTGTTGTTTCCATTGCTTTCAATGCATTTTGGCCTAAAACGTGCATTTGCTGTTTTCTCTTAAACGCAACATGGGAGAAAAACGATTTCACATCACATTTGTGGGTTTTGGTCTTCAACACATCCAGTGAAATTTTGAGCTGTCTGTGTTTGCTACAAGAGGAGATAACACAAAGTATGCGCTTTTGTGTTTCCATTGCTTTCAATGCATTTTGGCCTAAAACGTGCATTTGCTGTTTTCTCTTAAACGCAACATGGGAGAAAAACCATTTCACATCACATTTGTGGGTCTTGGTCTTCAACACATCCAGTGAAATTTTGAGCTGTCTGTGTTTGCTACAAGAGGAGATAACACAAAGTATGTGATTTTGTTGTTTCTATTGCTTTCAATGCATTTTGGCCTAAAACGTCCATTTGCTGTTTTCTCTTAAACGCAACATGGGAGAAAAACCATTTCACATCACATTTGTGGGTCTTGGTCTTCAACACATCCAGTGAAATTTTGAGCTGTCTGTGTTTGCTACAAGAGGATATATCACAAAGTATGCGCTTTTGCTGTTTTCATTGCTTTCAAAGCATTTTGGCCTAAAACGTGCATTTGCTGTTTTCTCTTAAACGCAACATGGGAGAAAAACCATTTCACATCACATTTGTGGGTCTTGGTCTTCAACACATCCAGTGAAATTTTGAGCTGTCTGTGTTTGCTACAAGAGGAGATATCACAAAGTATGCGCTTTTGTTGTTTTCATTTCTTTCAATGCATTTTGGCCTAAAACGTGCATTTGCTGTTTCTCTTAAACGCAACATGGGAGAAAAACCATTTCACATCACATTTGTGGGTCTTGGTCTTCAACACATCCAGTGAAATTTTGAGCTGTCTGTGTTTGCTACAAGAGGAGATATCACAAAGTATGCGTTTTTGTTGTTTTCATTGCTTTCAATGCATTTTGGCCTAAAACTTGCATTTGCTGTTTTCTCTTAAACGCAACATGGGAGAAAAACCATTTCACATCACATTTGTGGGTCTTGGTCTTCAACACATCCAGTGAAATTTTGAGCTGTCTGTGTTTGCTACAAGAGGAGATATCACAAAGTATGCGCTTTTGTTATTTCCATTGCTTTCAATGCATTTTGGCCTAAAACTTGCATTTGCTGTTTTCTCTTAAACGCAACATGGGAGGAAAACGATTTCACATCATATTTGTGGGTTTTGGTCTTCAACACATCCAGTGAAATTTTGAGCTGTCTGTGTTTGCTACAAGAGGAGATAACACAAAGTATGCGCTTTTGTGTTTCCATTGCTTTCAATGCATTTTGGCCTAAAACGTGCATTTGCTGTTTTCTCTTAAACGCAACATGGGAGAAAAACCATTTCACATCACATTTGTGGGTCTTGGTCTTCAACACATCCAGTGAAATTTTGAGCTGTCTGTGTTTGCTACAAGAGGAGATATCACAAAGTATGCGCTTTTGTTATTTCCATTGCTTTCAATGCATTTTGGCCTAAAACTTGCATTTGCTGTTTTCTATTAAACGCAACATGGGAGAAAAACCATTTCACATCACATTTGTGGGTTTTGGTCTTCAACACATCAAGTGAAATTTTGAGCTGTCTGTGTTTGCTACAAGAGGAGATAACACAAAGTATGTGCTTTTGTTGTTTCTATTGCTTTCAATGCATTTTGGCCTAAAATGTGCATTTGCTGTTTTCTCTTAAATGCAACATGGGAGAAAAACCATTTCACATCACATTTGTGGGTCTTGGTCTTCAACACATCCAGTGAAATTTTGAGCTATCTGTGTTTGCTACAAGAGGAGATATCACAAAGTATGCGCTTTTGTTGTTTCCATTGCTTTCAATGCATTTTGGCCTAAAACGTGCATTTGCTGTTTTCTCTTAAACGCAACATGGGAGAAAAACCATTTCACATCACATTTGTGGGTCTTGGTCTTCAACACATCCAGTGAAATTTTGAGCTGTCTGTGTTTGCTACAAGAGGAGATATCACAAAGTATGCGCTTTTGTTGTTTTCATTGCTTTCAAAGCATTTTGGCCTAAAACATGCATTTGCTGTTTTATCTTAAACGCAACATGGGAGAAAAACCATTTCACATCACATTTGTGGGTCTTGGTCTTCAACACATCCAGTGAAATTTTGAGCTGTCTGTGTTTGCTACAAGAGGAGATATCACAAAGTATGCGCTTTTGTTGTTTTCATTGCTTTCAATGCATTTTGGCATAAAACGAGCATTTGCTGTTTTCTCTTAAACACAACATGGGAGAAAAACCATTTCACATCACATTTGTGGGTCTTGGTCTTCAACACATCCAGTGAAATTTTGAGCTGTCTGTGTTTGCTACAAGAGGAGATATCACAAAGTATGCGCTTTTGTTGTTTTCATTGCTTTCAAAGCATTTTGGCCTAAAACGTGCATTTGCTGTTTTCTCTTAAACGCAACACGGGAGAAAAACCATTTCACATCACATTTGTGGGTCTTGGTCTTCAACACATCCAGTGAAATTTTGAGCTGTCTGTGTTTGCTACAAGAGGAGATATCACAAAGTATGCGCTTTTGTTGTTTTCATTGCTTTCAATGCATTTTGGCCTAAAACGTGCATTTGCTGTTTTCTCTTAAACGCAACATGGGAGAAAAACGATTTCACATCACATTTGTTGGTCTTGGTCTTCAACACATCCAGTGAAATTTTGAGCTGTCTGTGTTTGCTACAAGAGGAGATATCACAAAGTATGCGCTTTTGTGTTTCCATTGCTTTCAATGCATTTTGGCCTAAAACGTGCATTTGCTGTTTTCTCTTAAACGCAACATGGGAGAAAAACCATTTCACATCACATTTGTGGGTCTTGGTCTTCAACACATCCAGTGAAATTTTGAGCTGTCTGTGTTTGCTACAAGAGGAGATATCACAAAGTATGCGCTTTTGTTATTTCCATTGCTTTCAATGCATTTTGGCCTAAAACTTGCATTTGCTGTTTTCTATTAAACGCAACATGGGAGAAAAACCATTTCACATCACATTTGTGGGTTTTGGTCTTCAACACATCAAGTGAAATTTTGAGCTGTCTGTGTTTGCTACAAGAGGAGATAACACAAAGTATGTGCTTTTGTTGTTTCCATTGCTTTCAATGCATTTTGGCCTAAAACGTGCATTTGCTGTTTTCTCTTAAACGCAACATGGGAGAAAAACCATTTCACATCACATTTGTGGGTCTTGGTCTTCAACACATCCAGTGAAATTTTGAGCTGTCTGTGTTTGCTACAAGAGGAGATATCACAAAGTATGCGCTTTTGTGTTTCCATTGCTTTCAATGCATTTTGGTCTAAAACGTGCATTTGCTGTTTTCTCTTAAACGCAACATGGGAGAAAAACCATTTCACATCACATTTGTGGGTCTTGGTCTTCAACACATCCAGTGAAATTTTGAGCTGTCTGTGTTTGCTACAAGAGGAGATATCACAAAGTATGCGCTTTTGTTATTTCCATTGCTTTCAATGCATTTTGGCCTAAAACTTGCATTTGCTGTTTTCTATTAAACGCAACATGGGAGAAAAACCATTTCACATCACATTTGTGGGTTTTGGTCTTCAACACATCAAGTGAAATTTTGAGCTGTCTGTGTTTGCTACAAGAGGAGATAACACAAAGTATGTGCTTTTGTTGTTTCTATTGCTTTCAATGCATTTTGGCCTAAAATGTGCATTTGCTGTTTTCTCTTAAATGCAACATGGGAGAAAAACCATTTCACATCACATTTGTGGGTCTTGGTCTTCAACACATCCAGTGAAATTTTGAGCTGTCTGTGTTTGCTACAAGAGGAGATAACACAAAGTATGTGATTTTGTTGTTTCTATTGCTTTCAATGCATTTTGGCCTAAAACGTCCATTTGCTGTTTTCTCTTAAACGCAACATGGGAGAAAAACCATTTCACATCACATTTGTGGGTCTTGGTCTTCAACACATCCAGTGAAATTTTGAGCTGTCTGTGTTTGCTACAAGAGGATATATCACAAAGTATGCGCTTTTGCTGTTTTCATTGCTTTCAAAGCATTTTGGCCTAAAACGTGCATTTGCTGTTTTCTCTTAAACGCAACATGGGAGAAAAACCATTTCACATCACATTTGTGGGTCTTGGTCTTCAACACATCCAGTGAAATTTTGAGCTGTCTGTGTTTGCTACAAGAGGAGATATCACAAAGTATGCGCTTTTGTTGTTTTCATTTCTTTCAATGCATTTTGGCCTAAAACGTGCATTTGCTGTTTCTCTTAAACGCAACATGGGAGAAAAACCATTTCACATCACATTTGTGGGTCTTGGTCTTAAACACATCCAGTGAAATTTTGAGCTGTCTGTGTTTGCTACAAGAGGAGATATCACAAAGTATGCGTTTTTGTTGTTTTCATTGCTTTCAATGCATTTTGGCCTAAAACTTGCATTTGCTGTTTTCTCTTAAACGCAACATGGGAGAAAAACCATTTCACATCACATTTGTGGGTCTTGGTCTTCAAAACATCCAGTGAAATTTTGAGCTGTCTGTGTTTGCTACAAGAGGAGATATCACAAAGTATGCGCTTTTGTTATTTCCATTGCTTTCAATGCATTTTGGCCTAAAACTTGCATTTGCTGTTTTCTCTTAAACGCAACATGGGAGAAAAACGATTTCACATCATATTTGTGGGTTTTGGTCTTCAACACATCCAGTGAAATTTTGAGCTGTCTGTGTTTGCTACAAGAGGAGATAACACAAAGTATGCGCTTTTGTGTTTCCATTGCTTTCAATGCATTTTGGCCTAAAACGTGCATTTGCTGTTTTCTCTTAAACGCAACATGGGAGAAAAACCATTTCACATCACATTTGTGGGTCTTGGTCTTCAACACATCCAGTGAAATTTTGAGCTGTCTGTGTTTGCTACAAGAGGAGATATCACAAAGTATGCGCTTTTGTTATTTCCATTGCTTTCAATGCATTTTGGCCTAAAACTTGCATTTGCTGTTTTCTATTAAACGCAACATGGGAGAAAATCCATTTCACATCACATTTGTGGGTTTTGGTCTTCAACACATCAAGTGAAATTTTGAGCTGTCTGTGTTTGCTACAAGAGGAGATAACACAAAGTATGTGCTTTTGTTGTTTCTATTGCTTTCAATGCATTTTGGCCTAAAATGTGCATTTGCTGTTTTCTCTTAAACGCAACATGGGAGAAAAACCATTTCACGTCACATTTGTGGGTCTTGGTCTTCAACACATCCAGTGAAATTTTGAGCTATCTGTGTTTGCTACAAGAGGAGATATCACAAAGTATGCGCTTTTGTTGTTTCCATTGCTTTCAATGCATTTTGGCCTAAAACGTGCATTTGCTGTTTTCTCTTAAACGCAACATGGGAGAAAAACCATTTCACATCACATTTGTGGGTCTTGGTCTTCAACACATCCAGTGAAATTTTGAGCTGTCTGTGTTTGCTACAAGAGGAGATATCACAAAGTATGCGCTTTTGTTGTTTTCATTGCTTTCAAAGCATTTTGGCCTAAAACATGCATTTGCTGTTTTATCTTAAACGCAACATGGGAGAAAAACCATTTCACATCACATTTGTGGGTCTTGGTCTTCAACACATCCAGTGAAATTTTGAGCTGTCTGTGTTTGCTACAAGAGGAGATATCACAAAGTATGCGCTTTTGTTGTTTTCATTGCTTTCAATGCATTTTGGCATAAAACGAGCATTTGCTGTTTTCTCTTAAACACAACATGGGAGAAAAACCATTTCACATCACATTTGTGGGTCTTGGTCTTCAACACATCCAGTGAAATTTTGAGCTGTCTGTGTTTGCTACAAGAGGAGATATCACAAAGTATGCGCTTTTGTTGTTTTCATTGCTTTCAAAGCATTTTGGCCTAAAACGTGCATTTGCTGTTTTCTCTTAAACGCAACACGGGAGAAAAACCATTTCACATCACATTTGTGGGTCTTGGTCTTCAACACATCCAGTGAAATTTTGAGCTGTCTGTGTTTGCTACAAGAGGAGATATCACAAAGTATGCGCTTTTGTTGTTTCCATTGCTTTCAATGCATTTTGGCCTAAAACGTGCATTTGCTGTTTTCTCTTAAACGCAACATGGGAGAAAAACGATTTCACATCACATTTGTTGGTCTTGGTCTTCAACACATCCAGTGAAATTTTGAGCTGTCTGTGTTTGCTACAAGAGGAGATATCACAAAGTATGCGCTTTTGTGTTTCCATTGCTTTCAATGCATTTTGGCCTAAAACGTGCATTTGCTGTTTTCTCTTAAACGCAACATGGGAGAAAAACCATTTCACATCACATTTGTGGGTCTTGGTCTTCAACACATCCAGTGAAATTTTGAGCTGTCTGTGTTTGCTACAAGAGGAGATATCACAAAGTATGCGCTTTTGTTATTTCCATTGCTTTCAATGCATTTTGGCCTAAAACTTGCATTTGCTGTTTTCTATTAAACGCAACATGGGAGAAAAACCATTTCACATCACATTTGTGGGTTTTGGTCTTCAACACATCAAGTGAAATTTTGAGCTGTCTGTGTTTGCTACAAGAGGAGATAACACAAAGTATGTGCTTTTGTTGTTTCCATTGCTTTCAATGCATTTTGGTCTAAAACGTGCATTTGCTGTTTTCTCTTAAACGCAACATGGGAGAAAAACCATTTCACATCACATTTGTGGGTCTTGGTCTTCAACACATCCAGTGAAATTTTGAGCTGTCTGTGTTTGCTACAAGAGGAGATATCACAAAGTATGCGCTTTTGTTATTTCCATTGCTTTCAATGCATTTTGGCCTAAAACTTGCATTTGCTGTTTTCTATTAAACGCAACATGGGAGAAAAACCATTTCACATCACATTTGTGGGTTTTGGTCTTCAACACATCAAGTGAAATTTTGAGCTGTCTGTGTTTGCTACAAGAGGAGATAACACAAAGTATGTGCTTTTGTTGTTTCCATTGCTTTCAATGCATTTTGGCCTAAAACGTGCATTTGCTGTTTTCTCTTAAACGCAACATGGGAGAAAAACCATTTCACATCACATTTGTGGGTCTTGGTCTTCAACACATCCAGTGAAATTTTGAGCTGTCTGTGTTTGCTACAAGAGGAGATATCACAAAGTATGCGCTTTTGTTATTTCCATTGCTTTCAATGCATTTTGGCCTAAAACTTGCATTTGCTGTTTTCTATTAAACGCAACATGGGAGAAAAACCATTTCACATCACATTTGTGGGTTTTGGTCTTCAACACATCAAGTGAAATTTTGAGCTGTCTGTGTTTGCTACAAGAGGAGATAACACAAAGTATGTGCTTTTGTTGTTTCCATTGGTTTCAATGCATTTTGGCCTAAAACGTGCATTTGCTGTTTTCTCTTAAACGCAACATGGGAGAAAAACCATTTCACATCACATTTGTGGGTCTTGGTCTTCAACACATCCAGTGAAATTATGAGCTGTCTGTGTTTGCTACAAGAGGAGATATCACAAAGTATGCGCTTTTGTTATTTCCATTGCTTTCAATGCATTTTGGCCTAAAACTTGCATTTGCTGTTTTCTATTAAACGCAACATGGGAGAAAAACGATTTCACATCACATTTGTGGGTCTTGGTCTTCAACACATCCAGTGAAATTTTGAGCTGTCTGTGTTTGCTACAAGAGGAGATATCACAAAGTATGCGCTTTTGTGTTTCCATTGCTTTCAATGCATTTTGGTCTAAAACGTGCATTTGCTGTTTTCTCTTAAACGCAACATGGGAGAAAAACCATTTCACATCACATTTGTGGGTCTTGGTCTTCAACACATCCAGTGAAATTTTGAGCTGTCTGTGTTTGCTACAAGAGGAGATATCACAAAGTATGCGCTTTTGTTATTTCAATTGCTTTCAATGCATTTTGGCCTAAAACTTGCATTTGCTGTTTTCTCTTAAACGCAACATGGGAGAAAAACCATTTCACATCACATTTGTGGGTCTTGGTCTTCAACACATCCAGTGAAATTTTGAGCTGTCTGTGTTTGCTACAAGAGGAGATATCACAAAGTATGCGCTTTTGTTGTTTTCATTGCTTTCAATGCATTTTGGCATAAAACGAGCATTTGCTGTTTTCTCTTAAACGCAACATGGGAGAAAAACCATTTCACATCACATTTGTGGGTCTTGGTCTTCAACACATCCAGTGAAATTTTGAGCTGTCTGTGTTTGCTACAAGAGGAGATATCACAAAGTATGCGCTTTTGTTGTTTTCATTGCTTTCAAAGCATTTTGGCCTAAAACGTGCATTTGCTGTTTTCTCTTAAACGCAACATGGGAGAAAAACCATTTCACATCACATTTGTGGGTCTTGGTCTTCAACACATCCAGTGAAATTTTGAGCTGTCTGTGTTTGCTACAAGAGGAGATATCACAAAGTATGCGCTTTTGTTGTTTCCATTGCTTTCAATGCATTTTGGCCTAAAACGTGCATTTGCTGTTTTCTCTTAAACGCAACATGGGAGAAAAACGATTTCACATCACATTTGTGGGTTTTGGTCTTCAACACATCCAGTGAAATTTTGAGCTGTCTGTGTTTGCTACAAGAGGAGATAACACAAAGTATGCGCTTTTGTGTTTCCATTGCTTTCAATGCATTTTGGCCTAAAACGTGCATTTGCTGTTTTCTCTTAAACGCAACATGGGAGAAAAACCATTTCACATCACATTTGTGGGTCTTGGTCTTCAACACATCCAGTGAAATTTTGAGCTGTCTGTGTTTGCTACAAGAGGAGATAACACAAAGTATGTGATTTTGTTGTTTCTATTGCTTTCAATGCATTTTGGCCTAAAACGTCCATTTGCTGTTTTCTCTTAAACGCAACATGGGAGAAAAACCATTTCACATCACATTTGTGGGTCTTGGTCTTCAACACATCCAGTGAAATTTTGAGCTGTCTGTGTTTGCTACAAGAGGATATATCACAAAGTATGCGCTTTTGCTGTTTTCATTGCTTTCAAAGCATTTTGGCCTAAAACGTGCATTTGCTGTTTTCTCTTAAACGCAACATGGGAGAAAAACCATTTCACATCACATTTGTGGGTCTTGGTCTTCAACACATCCAGTGAAATTTTGAGCTGTCTGTGTTTGCTACAAGAGGAGATATCACAAAGTATGCGCTTTTGTTGTTTTCATTTCTTTCAATGCATTTTGGCCTAAAACGTGCATTTGCTGTTTCTCTTAAACGCAACATGGGAGAAAAACCATTTCACATCACATTTGTGGGTCTTGGTCTTCAACACATCCAGTGAAATTTTGAGCTGTCTGTGTTTGCTACAAGAGGAGATATCACAAAGTATGCGTTTTTGTTGTTTTCATTGCTTTCAATGCATTTTGGCCTAAAACTTGCATTTGCTGTTTTCTCTTAAACGCAACATGGGAGAAAAACCATTTCACATCACATTTGTGGGTCTTGGTCTTCAACACATCCAGTGAAATTTTGAGCTGTCTGTGTTTGCTACAAGAGGAGATATCACAAAGTATGCGCTTTTGTTATTTCCATTGCTTTCAATGCATTTTGGCCTAAAACTTGCATTTGCTGTTTTCTCTTAAACGCAACATGGGAGAAAAACGATTTCACATCATATTTGTGGGTTTTGGTCTTCAACACATCCAGTGAAATTTTGAGCTGTCTGTGTTTGCTACAAGAGGAGATAACACAAAGTATGCGCTTTTGTGTTTCCATTGCTTTCAATGCATTTTGGCCTAAAACGTGCATTTGCTGTTTTCTCTTAAACGCAACATGGGAGAAAAACCATTTCACATCACATTTGTGGGTCTTGGTCTTCAACACATCCAGTGAAATTTTGAGCTGTCTGTGTTTGCTACAAGAGGAGATATCACAAAGTATGCGCTTTTGTTATTTCCATTGCTTTCAATGCATTTTGGCCTAAAACTTGCATTTGCTGTTTTCTATTAAACGCAACATGGGAGAAAAACCATTTCACATCACATTTGTGGGTTTTGGTCTTCAACACATCAAGTGAAATTTTGAGCTGTCTGTGTTTGCTACAAGAGGAGATAACACAAAGTATGTGCTTTTGTTGTTTCTATTGCTTTCAATGCATTTTGGCCTAAAATGTGCATTTGCTGTTTTCTCTTAAATGCAACATGGGAGAAAAACCATTTCACATCACATTTGTGGGTCTTGGTCTTCAACACATCCAGTGAAATTTTGAGCTATCTGTGTTTGCTACAAGAGGAGATATCACAAAGTATGCGCTTTTGTTGTTTCCATTGCTTTCAATGCATTTTGGCCTAAAACGTGCATTTGCTGTTTTCTCTTAAACGCAACATGGGAGAAAAACCATTTCACATCACATTTGTGGGTCTTGGTCTTCAACACATCCAGTGAAATTTTGAGCTGTCTGTGTTTGCTACAAGAGGAGATATCACAAAGTATGCGCTTTTGTTGTTTTCATTGCTTTCAAAGCATTTTGGCCTAAAACATGCATTTGCTGTTTTATCTTAAACGCAACATGGGAGAAAAACCATTTCACATCACATTTGTGGGTCTTGGTCTTCAACACATCCAGTGAAATTTTGAGCTGTCTGTGTTTGCTACAAGAGGAGATATCACAAAGTATGCGCTTTTGTTGTTTTCATTGCTTTCAATGCATTTTGGCATAAAACGAGCATTTGCTGTTTTCTCTTAAACACAACATGGGAGAAAAACCATTTCACATCACATTTGTGGGTCTTGGTCTTCAACACATCCAGTGAAATTTTGAGCTGTCTGTGTTTGCTACAAGAGGAGATATCACAAAGTATGCGCTTTTGTTGTTTTCATTGCTTTCAAAGCATTTTGGCCTAAAACGTGCATTTGCTGTTTTCTCTTAAACGCAACACGGGAGAAAAACCATTTCACATCACATTTGTGGGTCTTGGTCTTCAACACATCCAGTGAAATTTTGAGCTGTCTGTGTTTGCTACAAGAGGAGATATCACAAAGTATGCGCTTTTGTTGTTTCCATTGCTTTCAATGCATTTTGGCCTAAAACGTGCATTTGCGGTTTTCTCTTAAACGCAACATGGGAGAAAAACGATTTCACATCACATTTGTTGGTCTTGGTCTTCAACACATCCAGTGAAATTTTGAGCTGTCTGTGTTTGCTACAAGAGGAGATATCACAAAGTATGCGCTTTTGTGTTTCCATTGCTTTCAATGCATTTTGGCCTAAAACGTGCATTTGCTGTTTTCTCTTAAACGCAACATGGGAGAAAAACCATTTCACATCACATTTGTGGGTCTTGGTCTTCAACACATCCAGTGAAATTTTGAGCTGTCTGTGTTTGCTACAAGAGGAGATATCACAAAGTATGCGCTTTTGTTATTTCCATTGCTTTCAATGCATTTTGGCCTAAAACTTGCATTTGCTGTTTTCTATTAAACGCAACATGGGAGAAAAACCATTTCACATCACATTTGTGGGTTTTGGTCTTCAACACATCAAGTGAAATTTTGAGCTGTCTGTGTTTGCTACAAGAGGAGATAACACAAAGTATGTGCTTTTGTTGTTTCCATTGCTTTCAATGCATTTTGGCCTAAAACGTGCATTTGCTGTTTTCTCTTAAACGCAACATGGGAGAAAAACCATTTCACATCACATTTGTGGGTCTTGGTCTTCAACACATCCAGTGAAATTTTGAGCTGTCTGTGTTTGCTACAAGAGGAGATATCACAAAGTATGCGCTTTTGTGTTTCCATTGCTTTCAATGCATTTTGGTCTAAAATGTGCATTTGCTGTTTTCTCTTAAACGCAACATGGGAGAAAAACCATTTCACATCACATTTGTGGGTCTTGGTCTTCAACACATCCAGTGAAATTTTGAGCTGTCTGTGTTTGCTACAAGAGGAGATATCACAAAGTATGCGCTTTTGTTATTTCCATTGCTTTCAATGCATTTTGGCCTAAAACTTGCATTTGCTGTTTTCTATTAAATGCAACATGGGAGAAAAACCATTTCACATCATATTTGTGGGTTTTGGTCTTCAACACATCAAGTGAAATTTTGAGCTGTCTGTGTTTGCTACAAGAGGAGATAACACAAAGTATGTGCTTTTGTTGTTTCTATTGCTTTCAATGCATTTTGGCCTAAAATGTGCATTTGCTGTTTTCTCTTAAATGCAACATGGGAGAAAAACCATTTCACATCACATTTGTGGGTCTTGGTCTTCAACACATCCAGTGAAATTTTGAGCTATCTGTGTTTGCTACAAGAGGAGATATCACAAAGTATGCGCTTTTGTTGTTTCCATTGCTTTCAATGCATTTTGGCCTAAAACGTGCATTTGCTGTTTTCTCTTAAACGCAACATGGGAGAAAAACCATTTCACATCACATTTGTGGGTCTTGGTCTTCAACACATCCAGTGAAATTTTGAGCTGTCTGTGTTTGCTACAAGAGGAGATATCACAAAGTATGCGCTTTTGTTGTTTTCATTGCTTTCAAAGCATTTTGGCCTAAAACATGCATTTGCTGTTTTATCTTAAACGCAACATGGGAGAAAAACCATTTCACATCACATTTGTGGGTCTTGGTCTTCAACACATCCAGTGAAATTTTGAGCTGTCTGTGTTTGCTACAAGAGGAGATATCACAAAGTATGCGCTTTTGTTGTTTCCATTGCTTTCAATGCATTTTGGCCTAAAACGTGCATTTGCTGTTTTCTCTTAAACGCAACATGGGAGAAAAACGATTTCACATCACATTTGTTGGTCTTGGTCTTCAACACATCCAGTGAAATTTTGAGCTGTCTGTGTTTGCTACAAGAGGAGATATCACAAAGTATGCGCTTTTGTGTTTCCATTGCTTTCAATGCATTTTGGCCTAAAACGTGCATTTGCTGTTTTCTCTTAAACGCAACATGGGAGAAAAACCATTTCACATCACATTTGTGGGTAATCCTTTTTTTTATTGAAAAACTTGCAGCATATAAATAAATACATAGAAAAAATACTGCACTTCAACATATCTTTTGCCATATATACAAAAATCAACCAGGTTATTGTAATCAAAATATATGACTCTATCAAATTCTGCAAAGAGCCACAAAACAGATAAACCTCCTGAACATAACACATCACACACTCCACCCAGACAAGACAGTGTACAAAACCATCACCTGAAACAACAAAACATCTTTAAAACAATAAACTTTAACACAATAAGCTTTTAGCTATTCCCTTTTTCAAAAAAGACTTTAAAACTATCACCAACACTAACTCCAACACATAGAGAAAATGAAGGAGCTGTTTAGGCGCATGAAAATCATTCCATAAAAAACCAGAAAAAACCAAAAATCTACTGCGGAAGTGGAAAGAAGAGCTTCAAGCCCATAGGATAAACAGGAAAAAGACTGGTACTTTTTGTCACCCACTAAGGGGGCTTCAGGTGCCTCCATCTCCTCGACCACCCAACAGCATCCAGTCTCCTCCTGTCCATCTCCATCAGAGACCTAACCTCGTGAAGAATGTTACACGCCACCACCTCACAGGGAAGGATTTTACTTCTAGTTGTTACTAAGCACCATGCACTCCACGTGTGATATCTAACCACTAAACTAACTACAAAAATGGTGACCAAATCATAACGCCCATACCCTTTGAATGCTCCGTAAACCCACTCAGGGTAACTGAGCCCCGAAAGGCACGGAATGCGTAAGGCGCTCGAAACTTTCTTATAAATCTCAATGTTAAAGGGACATTCAAGCAAGAAATGGTCCATAGTCTCCTCCTCCCCTGGACATTCCTCCCGTGGGCAACCACGATCATCGGCGCTTCTCCACCTGATGTGCCCCCTAACATAGAGCCTTCCTTGAAAAGAGAGCCAGGCCAGGTCCCTATACTTCAGTGGAATCCTCTCTGAACAGATCAAAGAGATCCCATCTGAGCAAACCTTGCCCGGGCAGTCCCTCAGTGATAGCGGGGCATAGAAGCGAGCCCGCAAAATGCCTCTCTCCAACTCCTTCCTAGAAAGGGTCTTGACATCACTCGCCACTACTCCCCATAGCCTTGTCACTCTCAAGCACAGGATGACATAGATCGGAAGAGCACCAGACCTACCTCTGAAGGCTTTAACACGGCCGCCATCATACCAGAGTTCAAGGAAAGGAGACACCCAAGCCCTAAAACTCTCTACCCACCAAGGAGAAGTCTCCAGAAACAGACTTCCAAGATTCAATTTAATAAAAGTTGTGGCAAAAAACACCACCGGATTGACCATACCCAATCCACCTTCATTCCTTGGTCTGTAGGTTATACCCCTCTTGACAATGTTCATCCCGTTCCCCCAAAACAAAAGGAAGAACAAGGATAACACTTTGGACCACAAAGATTGTGGCAAGAAACACACGTAGCTGACATACAGAAAAATAGGAACCAGGAAAGTTTTGCACAAGTGAACCCTTTCCCTGTAGGAGAACTGCCAAGTTCTCCAGGACTGTACTTTCCTGCTGGCTTCCTCTATCCTCTTTTCCCAATTTCGAGTGGCATAATCACCACGGTCAAAAATGATGCCTAAGATTTTGATCTGCGAACTGGCCCGGGGGAGACTGTCCGGAAGGCAAAATTCATCACCTTCCTCCCCCATCCAGAAAGCTTCACATTTGTCCTGATTTACTCTGGAGCACGAGGCTTCAGAGTAGTCGGAGACTAGGTGTTCTATACACTGAGCCTCTGCCACAGAGGACAGGACCACAGTGACATCATCCGCGTAGGCCACCACCCTCAATGGAGCCTCTGGGCCCAGCTGCACCCCCCTCAATGCACTGCAACCAATCCTCCTTACGAAGGGATCAATCGCGAAAACATATAAGAGCGGGCTCAGGGGGCATCCCTGACGGACACCAGAGTCAACCTTGAAAGCAGGGCCCACCCAACCATTAACAAGCGGGAAGCTTTCGGCCTTATTGTATAAAACACGAAGCCAATCCACCACCCTCACTGGAAGACCATACCACTCCAGAACAGCCCACAGGTACTTGTGGTTCACCCGGTCAAAAGCCTTCGACTGGTCCAATGCCAGTAAGTACTTGCCCCACTTTTCAGCACGACAGCGTTCCACGGCCTCCCGGACGCCAAGGACAGCACTAAACGTGCTACGACCCTTCACAGTGCAATGCTGAGATGGAGACAGTACCAGCCCGGAAATTTCCATCAGCCGATTAAACAGTATTTTTGCCAGGATCTTTCTGTCCGTATTGAGAAGAGCGATGGGGCGCCAATTCTCAATACGGGACGGGTCCTTACCTTTTGATAACAATATGAGAGCGGAAGACCTCATGGAAGGAGGGAGCGACCCCTCACCCAGGCATTCATTATAGACCTCCATAAGGCGCGGAGCCAAGATGTCCCTGAAAGCTTTAAAAAACTCGGACGTTAAACCATCCGGACCTGGAGATTTTTTGATAGACAAACTATCTATCGCCCTCTTGACTTCCTCCACCGTCACATCATCACCCAAAGAGTCAAAGGAGGCATCAAGTTTCTGTAACCCTGGTGTCTCCCTCAGAAAGGACTCCATCCTCTCCCTAATAAGTGGCTGCTCAGACAGAAGGTCCGTATAATAGGACCTGATGACCCCCAGGATACCATCCCTGTCTTCACAGAGAGTACCCTGCCCGTCATACAGGCCCCTCACCTCCCTTAGATCAACCGCCTTCCTGCAACTCTGGTAGGGATCAGGCGAGTGGTATTTACCATAATCCCTCTCCAAAATCAAGGAAGCCAGCCGATCATATTGGAGCTCCCTCAACTGAGCTTTCACCCGGAAGATATCCCCACTATCTCCACACTCAGAGATCAGGAAATCAAGTTTCTTCCTCAAACTCTGGTAGACACATCTTTTTCTCAAGTACTTTTGTGCTACCAGCCTCTGAAAAAGCCTTCGAGTCCTTTTTTTGCACTCTTCCCACCACTCAGACCTAGACCAACCAGCCTCCAGAAGTGTCTCCTGTAGTTGGAAGAAATCCCTAAAGGACTGGCTAATACTCTCTTCTTTCAGAAGGTCAGAGCTCAAACGCCAAAGGCCCCGGCCTCTCTGAGGAGTTTCCGAAGCATTCAACGCGACACTCAGACAAACGTGGTCGGAGAATTCTACAGCCCTTACCTCAGGAGGCAGAGTTTTCGAACTCTCCTTAACAAAAAACCTATCTATCCTAGACCTACGGTTGCTACAATGATACGTGTAACCCGTGAGGTCTGGACAATGGCGAATGTGCACATCGACCAGACCTGCCTCTCTAACCATACTAACTAAAAATCTCGCATCATAGCCCAGGGTTGACTTTGCACCTCCCCTGTCTTTGGGCCTTACAATGGTGTTAAAATCACCACCAAAGACAACCTGCCGGGCCGTAAAAAGGAATGGTTTTATCAGCCCAAAAAGGCACTTCCTATCCCAGGCCGACTGCGGTCCGTAGACGTTAATCAGCCTGAGATCATGCCCCCTTAGGCTAACATCCAAAACCATACACCTACCTATCTGTAATTCTATAATCTTGTGTACAGTTACCATATCAGTAAAAAGCACTGCCACCCCACCGTACGGCTCGGCCGCAAGAGACCAATAGGATGGGCCCCTCCTCCACTGGCTTTTGGCCCTGCGAAGTGTGGACAAGTCCCCTATTCTGGTCTCCTGCAAAAACAAAATATCAACCTCAATCGTGTTGAAAAAAGAAAAGGCCATATAACGAGCACGTTCAGAATAAACGGAAGCCACATTAATGGTGGCACATCGTATAGGGTGTGTAGCCATAGTTCTAGATTATAGAGATAGGGCTCCATTTCACTTTCACTTTGTTACACAGGAAGACCCCTCCCCCGAGGAACCTTCCTGCTTACAAGGCACCCCAGAAGTGATACCTTCACCAGACGATGACACAACCATACACACACCCTCCACCACATCCACACCATCCCCAAGAGGCACAGCACCCACAGTTGGTTCACCCGGCCCATCGGCCCCAACCGCAGACACCAACCCCACCTCAACAATACCCTGCCTGTCCCCACCAGTCAGGGAAACAAAAGCAGGATCAGGGTCAGGATCTGGCGGTTTTGGATCCACCAAGATGACTGGAGCTTCCTGACTTGGAGGTATCATCTCCCAAGAATCTCCCAAAATAACAGACTCAGGGGTTTCCTCCACTATGTCTTCTCCGGCAGAAAACACTCCAACCTCCTCCATCTTCCCTAAACCCTTTCCTTCACCACTTGACCCTGTCAATCCCAGATTCGACAGGTCCCACTCCAGCTTACCACCCTGTTCCACATTCTTTGATTTCACCGTAACCTTTCCCCCTCTTCTCCTGTTTTTCGCTTTAGCACCTTCCGCAGCTTCCCCAAAGGTACTTTTCCTACTGACCTTCTTTCTCATCTCAGAAGGCCGAGCAACCTGAACCAAATCACCACTTTCCTGCCTTACTATCTCCCCCCCCTTCTCCGCTACCTCCTCCTCCTCGTCATCTGCCACAGAGAATGTAAAGCGATTTGAAAGCTGGACAACATCCTCCCTTTGCCCTACCCTCCTCTTCCTATTTGACTTCACAACTGTAAAGGAAGATTCTCCCCTCTCTACCGGCACCTCCTTCTGGATTTTGGCAGCTTCCAGCACCTCTTTTCCACTACCTACTTCCTCACCCTCCTCAATGTCACTCAGACTGGCCCCTCTCGTTGGAGGTTCTATGACCACCGGCAAACTCCCAATAGCACTTTCCTCATTGTGCGATGCCGAGGGGCAACGGCTATAAGGATGACCGATACACCCACAGAGATTACACTTCACCACATCACAATCTCTAGAGAGGTGACCCAACTCGCCACACATGGCACACTTGACCTCAGGGCAATTGTTAGAAAAATGCCTAAAGCTGCCACAACGATGACAGACTCTTGGCTGACCGGGGTAGAAAGCCTGGATCTTATCTCGGCCAATAAAAGTTGCTGCCGGAATATGCTTTGTCTCTATACCTACCCTGTTTAGCCTGACAAAGACAGAATAAGCTCCACCCCACACCCCCTTTGTGTAGTCAATTTTCTCCAGGCACGTGGACAATACTGTACAAAAGCGGGATAACCAGAACAGGATGTCCTGCACTGGGAGGCTCTCATTTCTCACCAGGATAGTGACTTTAACCCTATCCTGGCGAGAGACCATTTGAGACCTGTAATTACTAAAGGGTGTCGCACCCTTCTTCTCCTCCCACCTGGACGCAAATGCCTGTAACCCCCGCAGAGTCTGAAAACTCAGATCATACTCCGGGGTTCTGATGGGGTGAATGCAGGCAAAGAGGTCTATGGGTGAGAATCCCAAGGAGAAAACCATCTCCAGAAAAACACCCTTACTTGGCGGGTCCCCTTCAGCTACCCACTTTAGCTGCACCACATTCCGCCTTCTTATCGGGGTACCACCACCAATACCACTCCCACCACCATCACCACTGGTAGCGGCATTAGGAAACCTTGGTGCCCCTCCACCAGACACTATTGTCGCATAAGACTTGGGCATAGGCTGGCCCATACTTTCCAGTCTGGAATTATTTTCAGCAATCAATTCAATTGCCGCACGGATCCTCTCAGGCCCCCCTATTCCCCCATACAGTGAGTCTGCAACTTTTAATTGTTCCTCCGACAAAGTGGACCTGTCCAGAGGGGGCAGACCCTGTACCAGGCTAGCACCTGCCCTCAGTACCGGAGCCCCTGGGACAACAGCTGTGGCCTTGTTAACATCTTCCTCCACCCTGTCAGCAATCAGCAACATTTCTGCGTCAAGGGAGTCATTCCCACAGTCAGCCGCTACCACCCTCCTCCCAACAGCTGGCAAATCAGTACCGGGCGCCAGCATAATACCGGCAGGCATGACACACTCACCGGATCCAACAGCAGTGTTCCCGATCACCGTGGGAACCACGGCCACGTCCCCATCCACCAGCCGGCGGGGAGCTTCCTCCAACTCCATGGCTCCGTCAGCAACAATCACCAAAGGCACTTCCGCCCTGCCACCGTGAAGCGCATCGTGAGCCGCATCGTGACCCGCAGAGAGCCGGGTCCCCGCAGCCATCTTCCGGACTCTGTGGATTAACTCCTTCGGGCCCGCAACAGCCGCTGAGACACCCACCATGTCTTCCGACTTGATCTCCGCGCCGCCTCCTTCCCCGATCTCGTCGTCTCCGACCTCCATCGGCGCCATGTTGGGACCCGAAATAGCCTGTTTCTGCAGACTCGATTCCCACAACGCCTCTGAAGACTCCTCCATCCTCGCTGGGGCTGCCACCGGGCCCGCCAGGCTCAGCAGATAGAGTACTCTGCCCTTGTACTTGGCCCGCTTCTCCGCCAGCATCAGGAGCTCATCTTTGATGATCAGCCTCCCCTCGTTCGTGGATGTCAAGAACTTCTTCTTCTTGGAGGCAATCCGAGCAGACACCCGACCAGCCTCCTTTCTCAAAGCCGCAAAATCCATAGCCAGGAACGTCTCCAGTTCAGCGGCAGCGGCAGCAGCGGCGGCGGCAGCAGCAGCAGCAGCGGCCCCGTCTCCCTCGGAATCAGACTCCAGGGAATCTTCCTCCAAGAGACGCTGAGCATCGGGACAGATCTCCTCCTCCATCTCCGTCTCCGTCTCCGCACAAAAGGTAAGCAGACCCGGGGGAACTGGCTCTACTCCTGGGGTTGCTTCACTCCCAGGGGAGCTTACCACCATCTCACACCCTAGAGTTAAGTCCTCACTCATAGGGGAGCACTGCGTTAGCCCGCACCCTGAAGTTAAATCGCCACTCACAGGGGGGTCATGCAGCATGGGGTCCAAAGTCCGGCTCTCACCATCTTCCACGGCCACATCCAGCCGGGAGAGCACCACCACCGGTCGGCCAGTACTTCCAGCAGGCCCTCCACCACCTCCAGGATCCGGGCCCTCAGAGACTTCCAGGACCCCGGGATCTCCTCCACCATCTCCCGGCAGGCCCTCCATCCTCCCTGGGGAGGGACACTCCAGACAGTCCCTGGCTGCAAATCACTTCCAGAGGCCTAAGAGCTGAATCACAGGCGACCTCTAGGGGCGAGGTCTTCAACACATCCAGTGAAATTTTGAGCTGTCTGTGTTTGCTACAAGAGGAGATATCACAAAGTATGCGCTTTTGTTATTTCCATTGCTTTCAATGCATTTTGGCCTAAAACTTGCATTTGCTGTTTTCTATTAAACGCAACATGGGAGAAAAACCATTTCACATCACATTTGTGGGTTTTGGTCTTCAACACATCAAGTGAAATTTTGAGCTGTCTGTGTTTGCTACAAGAGGAGATAACACAAAGTATGTGCTTTTGTTGTTTCCATTGCTTTCAATGCATTTTGGCCTAAAACGTGCATTTGCTGTTTTCTCTTAAACGCAACATGGGAGAAAAACCATTTCACATCACATTTGTGGGTCTTGGTCTTCAACACATCCAGTGAAATTTTGAGCTGTCTGTGTTTGCTACAAGAGGAGATATCACAAAGTATGCGCTTTTGTGTTTCCATTGCTTTCAATGCATTTTGGTCTAAAACGTGCATTTGCTGTTTTCTCTTAAACGCAACATGGGAGAAAAACCATTTCACATCACATTTGTGGGTCTTGGTCTTCAACACATCCAGTGAAATTTTGAGCTGTCTGTGTTTGCTACAAGAGGAGATATCACAAAGTATGCGCTTTTGTTATTTCAATTGCTTTCAATGCATTTTGGCCTAAAACTTGCATTTGCTGTTTTCTCTTAAACGCAACATGGGAGAAAAACCATTTCACATCACATTTGTGGGTCTTGGTCTTCAACACATCCAGTGAAATTTTGAGCTGTCTGTGTTTGCTACAAGAGGAGATATCACAAAGTATGCGCTTTTGTTGTTTTCATTGCTTTCAATGCATTTTGGCATAAAATGAGCATTTGCTGTTTTCTCTTAAACGCAACATGGGAGAAAAACCATTTCACATCACATTTGTGGGTCTTGGTCTTCAACACATCCAGTGAAATTTTGAGCTGTCTGTGTTTGCTACAAGAGGAGATATCACAAAGTATGCGCTTTTGTTGTTTTCATTGCTTTCAAAGCATTTTGGCCTAAAACGTGCATTTGCTGTTTTCTCTTAAACGCAACATGGGAGAAAAACCATTTCACATCACATTTGTGGGTCTTGGTCTTCAACACATCCAGTGAAATTTTGAGCTGTCTGTGTTTGCTACAAGAGGAGATATCACAAAGTATGCGCTTTTGTTGTTTCCATTGCTTTCAATGCATTTTGGCCTAAAACGTGCATTTGCTGTTTTCTCTTAAACGCAACATGGGAGAAAAACGATTTCACATCACATTTGTGGGTTTTGGTCTTCAACACATCCAGTGAAATTTTGAGCTGTCTGTGTTTGCTACAAGAGGAGATAACACAAAGTATGCGCTTTTGTGTTTCCATTGCTTTCAATGCATTTTGGCCTAAAACGTGCATTTGCTGTTTTCTCTTAAACGCAACATGGGAGAAAAACCATTTCACATCACATTTGTGGGTCTTGGTCTTCAACACATCCAGTGAAATTTTGAGCTGTCTGTGTTTGCTACAAGAGGAGATATCACAAAGTATGCGCTTTTGTTGTTTTCATTTCTTTCAATGCATTTTGGCCTAAAACGTGCATTTGCTGTTTCTCTTAAACGCAACATGGGAGAAAAACCATTTCACATCACATTTGTGGGTCTTGGTCTTCAACACATCCAGTGAAATTTTGAGCTGTCTGTGTTTGCTACAAGAGGAGATATCACAAAGTATGCGTTTTTGTTGTTTTCATTGCTTTCAATGCATTTTGGCCTAAAACTTGCATTTGCTGTTTTCTCTTAAACGCAACATGGGAGAAAAACCATTTCACATCACATTTGTGGGTCTTGGTCTTCAACACATCCAGTGAAATTTTGAGCTGTCTGTGTTTGCTACAAGAGGAGATATCACAAAGTATGCGCTTTTGTTATTTCCATTGCTTTCAATGCATTTTGGCCTAAAACTTGCATTTGCTGTTTTCTCTTAAACGCAACATGGGAGAAAAACGATTTCACATCATATTTGTGGGTTTTGGTCTTCAACACATCCAGTGAAATTTTGAGCTGTCTGTGTTTGCTACAAGAGGAGATAACACAAAGTATGCGCTTTTGTGTTTCCATTGCTTTCAATGCATTTTGGCCTAAAACGTGCATTTGCTGTTTTCTCTTAAACGCAACATGGGAGAAAAACCATTTCACATCACATTTGTGGGTCTTGGTCTTCAACACATCCAGTGAAATTTTGAGCTGTCTGTGTTTGCTACAAGAGGAGATATCACAAAGTATGCGCTTTTGTTATTTCCATTGCTTTCAATGCATTTTGGCCTAAAACTTGCATTTGCTGTTTTCTATTAAACGCAACATGGGAGAAAAACCATTTCACATCACATTTGTGGGTTTTGGTCTTCAACACATCAAGTGAAATTTTGAGCTGTCTGTGTTTGCTACAAGAGGAGATAACACAAAGTATGTGCTTTTGTTGTTTCCATTGCCTTCAATGCATTTTGGCCTAAAACGTGCATTTGCTGTTTTCTCTTAAACGCAACATGGGAGAAAAACCATTTCACATCACATTTGTGGGTCTTGGTCTTCAACACATCCAGTGAAATTTTGAGCTATCTGTGTTTGCTACAAGAGGAGATATCACAAAGTATGCGCTTTTGTTGTTTCCATTGCTTTCAATGCATTTTGGCCTAAAACTTGCATTTGCTGTTTTCTATTAAACGCAACATGGGAGAAAAACCATTTCACATCACATTTGTGGGTCTTGGTCTTCAACACATCCAGTGAAATTTTGAGCTGTCTGTGTTTGCTACAAGAGGAGATATCACAAAGTATGCGCTTTTGTTGTTTTCATTGCTTTCAAAGCATTTTCGCCTAAAACGTGCATTTGCTGTTTTCTCTTAAACGCAACATGGGAGAAAAACCATTTCACATCACATTTGTGGGTCTTGGTCTTCAACACATCCAGTGAAATTTTGAGCTGTCTGTGTTTGCTACAAGAGGAGATATCACAAAGTATGCGCTTTTGTTGTTTTCATGCTTTCAATGCATTTTGGCATAAAACGAGCATTTGCTGTTTTCTCTTAAATGCAACATGGGAGAAAAACCATTTCACATCACATTTGTGGGTCTTGGTCTTCAACACATCCAGTGAAATTTTGAGCTGTCTGTGTTTGCTACAAGAGGAGATATCACAAAGTATGCGCTTTTGTTGTTTTCATTGCTTTCAAAGCATTTTGGCCTAAAACGTGCATTTGCTGTTTTCTCTTAAACGCAACATGGGAGAAAAACCATTTCACATCACATTTGTGGGTCTTGGTCTTCAACACATCCAGTGAAATTTTGAGCTGTCTGTGTTTGCTACAAGAGGAGATATCACAAAGTATGCGCTTTTGTTATTTCCATTGCTTTCAATGCATTTTGGCCTAAAACTTGCATTTGCTGTTTTCTCTTAAACGCAACATGGGAGAAAAACCATTTCACATCACATTTGTGGGTCTTGGTCTTCAACACATCCAGTGAAAATTTGAGCTGTCTGTGTTTGCTACAAGAGGAGATAACACAAAGTATGCGCTTTTGTTATTTCCATTGCTTTCAATGCATTTTGGCCTAAAACTTGCATTTGCTGTTTTCTCTTAAACGCAACATGGGAGAAAAACCATTTCACATCACATTTGTGGGTTTTGGTCTTCAACACATCCAGTGAAATTTTGAGCTGTCTGTGTTTGCTACAAGAGGAGATAACACAAAGTATGCGCTTTTGTTGTTTCCATTGCTTTCAATGCATTTTGGCCTAAAACGTGCATTTGCTGTTTTCTCTTAAACGCAACATGGGAGAAAAACCATTTCACATCACATTTGTGGGTCTTGGTCTTCAACACATCCAGTGAAAATTTGAGCTGTCTGTGTTTGCTACAAGAGGAGATAACACAAAGTATGCGCTTTTGTTGTTTTCATTGCTTTCAATGCATTTTGGCATAAAACGAGCATTTGCTGTTTTCTCTTAAACGCAACATGGGAGAAAAACCATTTCACATCACATTTGTGGGTCTTGGTCTTCAACACATCCAGTAAAATTTTGAGCTGTCTGTGTTTGCTACAAGAGGAGATATCACAAAGTATGCGCTTTTGTTGTTTTCATTGCTTTCAAAGCATTTTGGCCTAAAACGTGCATTTGCTGTTTTCTCTTAAACGCAACATGGGAGAAAAACCATTTCACATCACATTTGTGGGTCTTGGTCTTCAACACATCCAGTGAAATTTTGAGCTGTCTGTGTTTGCTACAAGAGGAGATATCACAAAGTATGCGCTTTTGTTATTTCCATTGCTTTCAATGCATTTTGGAATAAAACTTGCATTTGCTGTTTTCTCTTAAACGCAACATGGGAGAAAAACCATTTCACATCACATTTGTGGGTCTTGGTCTTCAACACATCCAGTGAAATTTTGAGCTGTCTGTGTTTGCTACAAGAGGAGATAACACAAAGTATGCGCTTTTGTGTTTTCATTGCTTTCAATGCATTTTGGCCTAAAACGTGCATTTGCTGTTTTCTCTTAAACGCAACATGGGAGAAAAACCATTTCACATCACATTTGTGGGTCTTGGTCTTCAACACATCCAGTGAAATTTTGAGCTGTCTGTGTTTGCTACAAGAGGAGATATCACAAAGTATGCGCTTTTGTTGTTTTCATTTCTTTCAATGCATTTTGGCCTAAAACGTGCATTTGCTGTTTTCTCTTAAACGCAACATGGGAGAAAAACCATTTCACATCACATTTGTGGGTCTTGGTCTTCAACACATCCAGTGAAATTTTGAGCTGTCTGTGTTTGCTACAAGAGGAGATATCACAAAGTATGCGTTTTTGTTGTTTTCATTGCTTTCAATGCGTTTTGGCATAAAACGAGCATTTGCTGTTTTCTCTTAAACGCAACATGGGAGAAAAACCATTTCACATCACATTTGTGGGTCTTGGTCTTCAACACATCCAGTGAAATTTTGAGCTGTCTGTGTTTGCTATAAGAGGAGATATCACAAAGTATGCGCTTTTGTTATTTCCATTGCTTTCAATGCATTTTGGCCTAAAACTTGCATTTGCTGTTTTCTCTTAAACGCAACATGGGAGAAAAACGATTTCACATCACATTTGTGGGTTTTGGTCTTCAACACATCCAGTGAAATTTTGAGCTGTCTGTGTTTGCTACAAGAGGAGATAACACAAAGTATGCGCTTTTGTGTTTCCATTGCTTTCAATGCATTTTGGCCTAAAACGTGCATTTGCTGTTTTCTCTTAAACGCAACATGGGAGAAAAACCATTTCACATCACATTTGTGGGTTTTGGTCTTCAACACATCAAGTGAAATTTTGAGCTGTCTGTGTTTGCTACAAGAGGAGATAACACAAAGTATGTGCTTTTGTTGTTTCCATTGCTTTCAATGCATTTTGGCCTAAAACGTGCATTTGCTGTTTTCTCTTAAACGCAACATGGGAGAAAAACCATTTCACATCACATTTGTGGGTCTTGGTCTTCAACACATCCAGTGAAATTTTGAGCTATCTGTGTTTGCTACAAGAGGAGATATCACAAAGTATGCGCTTTTGTTGTTTCCATTGCTTTCAATGCATTTTGGCCTAAAACTTGCATTTGCTGTTTTCTATTAAACGCAACATGGGAGAAAAACCATTTCACATCACATTTGTGGGTCTTGGTCTTCAACACATCCAGTGAAATTTTGAGCTGTCTGTGTTTGCTACAAGAGGAGATATCACAAAGTATGCGCTTTTGTTGTTTTCATTGCTTTCAAAGCATTTTGGCCTAAAACGTGCATTTGCTGTTTTCTCTTAAACGCAACTTGGGAGAAAAACCATTTCACATCACATTTGTGGGTCTTGGTCTTCAACACATCCAGTGAAATTTTGAGCTGTCTGTGTTTGCTACAAGAGGAGATATCACAAAGTATGCGCTTTTGTTGTTTTCATTGCTTTCAATGCATTTTGGCATAAAACGAGCATTTGCTGTTTTCTCTTAAACGCAACATGGGAGAAAAACCATTTCACATCACATTTGTGGGTCTTGGTCTTCAACACATCCAGTGAAATTTTGAGCTGTCTGTGTTTGCTACAAGAGGAGATATCACAAAGTATGCGCTTTTGTTGTTTTCATTGCTTTCAAAGCATTTTGGCCTAAAACGTGCATTTGCTGTTTTCTCTTAAACGCAACATGGGAGAAAAACCATTTCACATCACATTTGTGGGTCTTGGTCTTCAACACATCCAGTGAAATTTTGAGCTGTCTGTGTTTGCTACAAGAGGAGATATCACAAAGTATGTGCTTTTGTTATTTCCATTGCTTTCAATGCATTTTGGCCTAAAACTTGCATTTGCTGTTTTCTCTTAAACGCAACATGGGAGAAAAACCATTTCACATCACATTTGTGGGTCTTGGTCTTCAACACATCCAGTGAAATTTTGAGCTGTCTGTGTTTGCTACAAGAGGAGATATCACAAAGTATGCGCTTTTGTTGTTTTCATTGCTTTCAAAGCATTTTGGCCTAAAACGTGCATTTGCTGTTTTCTCTTAAACGCAACATGGGAGAAAAACCATTTCACATCACATTTGTGGGTCTTGGTCTTCAACACATCCAGTGAAATTTTGAGCTGTCTGTGTTTGCTACAAGAGGAGATATCACAAAGTATGCGCTTTTGTTATTTCCATTGCTTTCAATGCATTTTGGCCTAAAACTTGCATTTGCTGTTTTCTCTTAAACGCAACATGGGAGAAAAACCATTTCACATCACATTTGTGGGTCTTGGTCTTCAACACATCCAGTGAAAATTTGAGCTGTCTGTGTTTGCTACAAGAGGAGATAACACAAAGTATGCGCTTTTGTTATTTCCATTGCTTTCAATGCATTTTGGCCTAAAACTTGCATTTGCTGTTTTCTCTTAAACGCAACATGGGAGAAAAACCATTTCACATCACATTTGTGGGTTTTGGTCTTCAACACATCCAGTGAAATTTTGAGCTGTCTGTGTTTGCTACAAGAGGAGATAACACAAAGTATGCGCTTTTGTTGTTTCCATTGCTTTCAATGCATTTTGGCCTAAAACGTGCATTTGCTGTTTTCTCTTAAACGCAACATGGGAGAAAAACCATTTCACATCACATTTGTGGGTCTTGGTCTTCAACACATCCAGTGAAAATTTGAGCTGTCTGTGTTTGCTACAAGAGGAGATAACACAAAGTATGCGCTTTTGTTGTTTTCATTGCTTTCAATGCATTTTGGCATAAAACGAGCATTTGCTGTTTTCTCTTAAACGCAACATGGGAGAAAAACCATTTCACATCACATTTGTGGGTCTTGGTCTTCAACACATCCAGTAAAATTTTGAGCTGTCTGTGTTTGCTACAAGAGGAGATATCACAAAGTATGCGCTTTTGTTGTTTTCATTGCTTTCAAAGCATTTTGGCCTAAAACGTGCATTTGCTGTTTTCTCTTAAACGCAACATGGGAGAAAAACCATTTCACATCACATTTGTGGGTCTTGGTCTTCAACACATCCAGTGAAATTTTGAGCTGTCTGTGTTTGCTACAAGAGGAGATATCACAAAGTATGCGCTTTTGTTATTTCCATTGCTTTCAATGCATTTTGGAATAAAACTTGCATTTGCTGTTTTCTCTTAAACGCAACATGGGAGAAAAACCATTTCACATCACATTTGTGGGTCTTGGTCTTCAACACATCCAGTGAAATTTTGAGCTGTCTGTGTTTGCTACAAGAGGAGATAACACAAAGTATGCGCTTTTGTGTTTTCATTGCTTTCAATGCATTTTGGCCTAAAACGTGCATTTGCTGTTTTCTCTTAAACGCAACATGGGAGAAAAACCATTTCACATCACATTTGTGGGTCTTGGTCTTCAACACATCCAGTGAAATTTTGAGCTGTCTGTGTTTGCTACAAGAGGAGATATCACAAAGTATGCGCTTTTGTTGTTTTCATTTCTTTCAATGCATTTTGGCCTAAAACGTGCATTTGCTGTTTTCTCTTAAACGCAACATGGGAGAAAAACCATTTCACATCACATTTGTGGGTCTTGGTCTTCAACACATCCAGTGAAATTTTGAGCTGTCTGTGTTTGCTACAAGAGGAGATATCACAAAGTATGCGTTTTTGTTGTTTTCATTGCTTTCAATGCATTTTGGCATAAAACGAGCATTTGCTGTTTTCTCTTAAACGCAACATGGGAGAAAAACCATTTCACATCACATTTGTGGGTCTTGGTCTTCAACACATCCAGTGAAATTTTGAGCTGTCTGTGTTTGCTATAAGAGGAGATATCACAAAGTATGCGCTTTTGTTATTTCCATTGCTTTCAATGCATTTTGGCCTAAAACTTGCATTTGCTGTTTTCTCTTAAACGCAACATGGGAGAAAAACGATTTCACATCACATTTGTGGGTTTTGGTCTTCAACACATCCAGTGAAATTTTGAGCTGTCTGTGTTTGCTACAAGAGGAGATAACACAAAGTATGCGCTTTTGTGTTTCCATTGCTTTCAATGCATTTTGGCCTAAAACGTGCATTTGCTGTTTTCTCTTAAACGCAACATGGGAGAAAAACCATTTCACATCACATTTGTGGGTTTTGGTCTTCAACACATCAAGTGAAATTTTGAGCTGTCTGTGTTTGCTACAAGAGGAGATAACACAAAGTATGTGCTTTTGTTGTTTCCATTGCTTTCAATGCATTTTGGCCTAAAACGTGCATTTGCTGTTTTCTCTTAAACGCAACATGGGAGAAAAACCATTTCACATCACATTTGTGGGTCTTGGTCTTCAACACATCCAGTGAAATTTTGAGCTATCTGTGTTTGCTACAAGAGGAGATATCACAAAGTATGCGCTTTTGTTGTTTCCATTGCTTTCAATGCATTTTGGCCTAAAACTTGCATTTGCTGTTTTCTATTAAACGCAACATGGGAGAAAAACCATTTCACATCACATTTGTGGGTCTTGGTCTTCAACACATCCAGTGAAATTTTGAGCTGTCTGTGTTTGCTACAAGAGGAGATATCACAAAGTATGCGCTTTTGTTGTTTTCATTGCTTTCAAAGCATTTTGGCCTAAAACGTGCATTTGCTGTTTTCTCTTAAACGCAACTTGGGAGAAAAACCATTTCACATCACATTTGTGGGTCTTGGTCTTCAACACATCCAGTGAAATTTTGAGCTGTCTGTGTTTGCTACAAGAGGAGATATCACAAAGTATGCGCTTTTGTTGTTTTCATTGCTTTCAATGCATTTTGGCATAAAACGAGCATTTGCTGTTTTCTCTTAAACGCAACATGGGAGAAAAACCATTTCACATCACATTTGTGGGTCTTGGTCTTCAACACATCCAGTGAAATTTTGAGCTGTCTGTGTTTGCTACAAGAGGAGATATCACAAAGTATGCGCTTTTGTTGTTTTCATTGCTTTCAAAGCATTTTGGCCTAAAACGTGCATTTGCTGTTTTCTCTTAAACGCAACATGGGAGAAAAACCATTTCACATCACATTTGTGGGTCTTGGTCTTCAACACATCCAGTGAAATTTTGAGCTGTCTGTGTTTGCTACAAGAGGAGATATCACAAAGTATGTGCTTTTGTTATTTCCATTGCTTTCAATGCATTTTGGCCTAAAACTTGCATTTGCTGTTTTCTCTTAAACGCAACATGGGAGAAAAACCATTTCACATCACATTTGTGGGTCTTGGTCTTCAACACATCCAGTGAAAATTTGAGCTGTCTGTGTTTGCTACAAGAGGAGATAAAACAAAGTATGCGCTTTTGTGTTTTCATTGCTTTCAATGCATTTTGGCCTAAAACGTGCATTTGCTGTTTTCTCTTAAACGCAACATGGGAGAAAAACCATTTCACATCACATTTGTGGGTCTTGGTCTTCAACACATCCAGTGAAATTTTGAGCTGTCTGTGTTTGCTACAAGAGGAGATATCACAAAGTATGCGCTTTTGTTATTTCCATTGCTTTCAATGCATTTTGGCCTAAAACTTGCATTTGCTGTTTTCTCTTAAACGCAACATGGGAGAAAAACCATTTCACATCACATTTGTGGGTTTTGGTCTTCAACACATCCAGTGAAATTTTGAGCTGTCTGTGTTTGCTACAAGAGGAGATAACACAAAGTATGCGCTTTTGTTGTTTCCATTGCTTTCAATGCATTTTGGCCTAAAACGTGCATTTGCTGTTTTCTCTTAAACGCAACATGGGAGAAAAAACATTTCACATCACATTTGTGGGTCTTGGTCTTCAACACATCCAGTGAAATTTTGAGCTGTCTGTGTTTGCTACAAGAGGAGATATCACAAAGTATGCACTTTTGTTATTTCAATTGCATTCAATGCATTTTGGCCTAAAACGTGCATTTGCTGTTTTCTCTTAAACGCAACATGGGAGAAAAACCATTTCACATCACATTTGTGGGTCTTGGTCTTCAACACATCCAGTGAAATTTTGAGCTATCTGTGTTTGCTACAAGAGGAGATATCACAAAGTATGCGCTTTTGTTGTTTCCATTGCTTTCAATGCATTTTGGCCTAAAACGTGCATTTGCTGTTTTCTCTTAAACGCAACATGGGAGAAAAACCATTTCACATCACATTTGTGGGTCTTGGTCTTCAACACATCCAGTGAAATTTTGAGCTGTCTGTGTTTGCTACAAGAGGAGATATCACAAAGTATGCGCTTTTGTTGTTTTCATTGCTTTCAAAGCATTTTGGCCTAAAACATGCATTTGCTGTTTTATCTTAAACGCAACATGGGAGAAAAACCATTTCACATCACATTTGTGGGTCTTGGTCTTCAACACATCCAGTGAAATTTTGAGCTGTCTGTGTTTGCTACAAGAGGAGATATCACAAAGTATGCGCTTTTGTTGTTTTCATTGCTTTCAAAGCATTTTGGCCTAAAACGTGCATTTGCTGTTTTCTCTTAAACGCAACATGGGAGAAAAACCATTTCACATCACATTTGTGGGTCTTGGTCTTCAACACATCCAGCGAAATTTTGAGCTGTCTGTGTTTGCTACAAGAGGAGATATCACAAAGTATGTGCTTTTGTTATTTCCATTGCTTTCAATGCATTTTGGCCTAAAACTTGCATTTGCTGTTTTCTCTTAAATGCAACATGGGAGAAAAACCATTTCACATCACATTTGTGGGTCTTGGTCTTCAACACATCCAGTGAAATTTTGAGCTGTCTGTGTTTGCTACAAGAGGAGATATCACAAAGTATGCGCTTTTGTTGTTTTCATTGCTTTCAAAGCATTTTGGCCTAAAACGTGCATTTGCTGTTTTCTCTTAAACGCAACATGGGAGAAAAACCATTTCACATCACATTTGTGGGTCTTGGTCTTCAACACATCCAGTGAAATTTTGAGCTGTCTGTGTTTGCTACAAGAGGAGATATCACAAAGTATGCGCTTTTGTTATTTCCATTGCTTTCAATGCATTTTGGCCTAAAACTTGCATTTGCTGTTTTCTCTTAAACGCAACATGGGAGAAAAACCATTTCACATCACATTTGTGGGTCTTGGTCTTCAACACATCCAGTGAAAATTTGAGCTGTCTGTGTTTGCTACAAGAGGAGATAACACAAAGTATGCGCTTTTGTTATTTCCATTGCTTTCAATGCATTTTGGCCTAAAACTTGCATTTGCTGTTTTCTCTTAAACGCAACATGGGAGAAAAACCATTTCACATCACATTTGTGGGTTTTGGTCTTCAACACATCCAGTGAAATTTTGAGCTGTCTGTGTTTGCTACAAGAGGAGATAACACAAAGTATGCGCTTTTGTTGTTTCCATTGCTTTCAATGCATTTTGGCCTAAAACGTGCATTTGCTGTTTTCTCTTAAACGCAACATGGGAGAAAAACCATTTCACATCACATTTGTGGGTCTTGGTCTTCAACACATCCAGTGAAAATTTGAGCTGTCTGTGTTTGCTACAAGAGGAGATAACACAAAGTATGCGCTTTTGTTGTTTTCATTGCTTTCAATGCATTTTGGCATAAAACGAGCATTTGCTGTTTTCTCTTAAACGCAACATGGGAGAAAAACCATTTCACATCACATTTGTGGGTCTTGGTCTTCAACACATCCAGTAAAATTTTGAGCTGTCTGTGTTTGCTACAAGAGGAGATATCACAAAGTATGCGCTTTTGTTGTTTTCATTGCTTTCAAAGCATTTTGGCCTAAAACGTGCATTTGCTGTTTTCTCTTAAACGCAACATGGGAGAAAAACCATTTCACATCACATTTGTGGGTCTTGGTCTTCAACACATCCAGTGAAATTTTGAGCTGTCTGTGTTTGCTACAAGAGGAGATATCACAAAGTATGCGCTTTTGTTATTTCCATTGCTTTCAATGCATTTTGGAATAAAACTTGCATTTGCTGTTTTCTCTTAAACGCAACATGGGAGAAAAACCATTTCACATCACATTTGTGGGTCTTGGTCTTCAACACATCCAGTGAAATTTTGAGCTGTCTGTGTTTGCTACAAGAGGAGATAACACAAAGTATGCGCTTTTGTGTTTTCATTGCTTTCAATGCATTTTGGCCTAAAACGTGCATTTGCTGTTTTCTCTTAAACGCAACATGGGAGAAAAACCATTTCACATCACATTTGTGGGTCTTGGTCTTCAACACATCCAGTGAAATTTTGAGCTGTCTGTGTTTGCTACAAGAGGAGATATCACAAAGTATGCGCTTTTGTTGTTTTCATTTCTTTCAATGCATTTTGGCCTAAAACGTGCATTTGCTGTTTTCTCTTAAACGCAACATGGGAGAAAAACCATTTCACATCACATTTGTGGGTCTTGGTCTTCAACACATCCAGTGAAATTTTGAGCTGTCTGTGTTTGCTACAAGAGGAGATATCACAAAGTATGCGTTTTTGTTGTTTTCATTGCTTTCAATGCATTTTGGCATAAAACGAGCATTTGCTGTTTTCTCTTAAACGCAACATGGGAGAAAAACCATTTCACATCACATTTGTGGGTCTTGGTCTTCAACACATCCAGTGAAATTTTGAGCTGTCTGTGTTTGCTATAAGAGGAGATATCACAAAGTATGCGCTTTTGTTATTTCCATTGCTTTCAATGCATTTTGGCCTAAAACTTGCATTTGCTGTTTTCTCTTAAACGCAACATGGGAGAAAAACGATTTCACATCACATTTGTGGGTTTTGGTCTTCAACACATCCAGTGAAATTTTGAGCTGTCTGTGTTTGCTACAAGAGGAGATAACACAAAGTATGCGCTTTTGTGTTTCCATTGCTTTCAATGCATTTTGGCCTAAAACGTGCATTTGCTGTTTTCTCTTAAACGCAACATGGGAGAAAAACCATTTCACATCACATTTGTGGGTTTTGGTCTTCAACACATCAAGTGAAATTTTGAGCTGTCTGTGTTTGCTACAAGAGGAGATAACACAAAGTATGTGCTTTTGTTGTTTCCATTGCTTTCAATGCATTTTGGCCTAAAACGTGCATTTGCTGTTTTCTCTTAAACGCAACATGGGAGAAAAACCATTTCACATCACATTTGTGGGTCTTGGTCTTCAACACATCCAGTGAAATTTTGAGCTATCTGTGTTTGCTACAAGAGGAGATATCACAAAGTATGCGCTTTTGTTGTTTCCATTGCTTTCAATGCATTTTGGCCTAAAACTTGCATTTGCTGTTTTCTATTAAACGCAACATGGGAGAAAAACCATTTCACATCACATTTGTGGGTCTTGGTCTTCAACACATCCAGTGAAATTTTGAGCTGTCTGTGTTTGCTACAAGAGGAGATATCACAAAGTATGCGCTTTTGTTGTTTTCATTGCTTTCAAAGCATTTTGGCCTAAAACGTGCATTTGCTGTTTTCTCTTAAACGCAACTTGGGAGAAAAACCATTTCACATCACATTTGTGGGTCTTGGTCTTCAACACATCC
Organism: Taudactylus pleione; assembly: GCA_031769625.1. Taxonomy (NCBI): domain Eukaryota; kingdom Metazoa; phylum Chordata; class Amphibia; order Anura; family Myobatrachidae; genus Taudactylus; species Taudactylus pleione. Next base: position 156,056 of record JAUIMM010001207.1, read on the forward strand.
AGTGAAATTTTGAGCTGTCTGTGTTTGCTACAAGAGGAGATATCACAAAGTATGCGCTTTTGTTGTTTTCATTGCTTTCAATGCATTTTGGGATAAAACGAGCATTTGCTGTTTTCTCTTAAACGCAACATGGGAGAAAAACCATTTCACATCACATTTGTGGGTCTTGGTCTTCAACACATCCAGTGAAATTTTGAGCTGTCTGTGTTTGCTACAAGAGGAGATATCACAAAGTATGCGCTTTTGTTGTTTTCATTGCTTTCAAAGCATTTTGGCCTAAAACGTGCATTTGCTGTTTTCTCTTAAACGCAACATGGGAGAAAAACCATTTCACATCACATTTGTGGGTCTTGGTCTTCAACACATCCAGTGAAATTTTGAGCTGTCTGTGTTTGCTACAAGAGGAGATATCACAAAGTATGTGCTTTTGTTATTTCCATTGCTTTCAATGCATTTTGGCCTAAAACTTGCATTTGCTGTTTTCTCTTAAACGCAACATGGGAGAAAAACCATTTCACATCACATTTGTGGGTCTTGGTCTTCAACACATCCAGTGAAAATTTGAGCTGTCTGTGTTTGCTACAAGAGGAGATAACACAAAGTATGCGCTTTTGTGTTTTCATTGCTTTCAATGCATTTTGGCCTAAAACGTGCATTTGCTGTTTTCTCTTAAACGCAACATGGGAGAAAAACCATTTCACATCACATTTGTGGGTCTTGGTCTTCAACACATCCAGTGAAATTTTGAGCTGTCTGTGTTTGCTACAAGAGGAGATATCACAAAGTATGCGCTTTTGTTATTTCCATTGCTTTCAATGCATTTTGGCCTAAAACTTGCATTTGCTGTTTTCTCTTAAACGCAACATGGGAGAAAAACCATTTCACATCACATTTGTGGGTTTTGGTCTTCAACACATCCAGTGAAATTTTGAGCTGTCTGTGTTTGCTACAAGAGGAGATAACACAAAGTATGCGCTTTTGTTGTTTCCATTGCTTTCAATGAATTTTGGCCTAAAAAGTGCATTTGCTGTTTTCTCTTAAACGCAACATGGGAGAAAAAACATTTCACATCACATTTGTGGGTCTTGGTCTTCAACACATCCAGTGAAATTTTGAGCTGTCTGTGTTTGCTACAAGAGGAGATATCACAAAGTATGCGCTTTTGTTATTTCAATTGCATTCAATGCATTTTGGCCTAAAACGTGCATTTGCTGTTTTCTCTTAAACGCAACATGGGAGAAAAACCATTTCACATCACATTTGTGGGTCTTGGTCTTCAACACATCCAGTGAAATTTTGAGCTATCTGTGTTTGCTACAAGAGGAGATATCACAAAGTATGCGCTTTTGTTGTTTCCATTGCTTTCAATGCATTTTGGCCTAAAACGTGCATTTGCTGTTTTCTCTTAAACGCAACATGGGAGAAAAACCATTTCACATCACATTTGTGGGTCTTGGTCTTCAACACATCCAGTGAAATTTTGAGCTGTCTGTGTTTGCTACAAGAGGAGATATCACAAAGTATGCGCTTTTGTTGTTTTCATTGCTTTCAAAGCATTTTGGCCTAAAACATGC